>CM051000.1:9645965-9677264 GCA_027704905.1 Muraenolepis orangiensis | reverse complement strand
AAAGAGGACCGGAGAGGTCCAGAGAGGACCAGAGAGTTCCAGAGAGGACCAGAGAGGACCAGAGAGGACCAGAGAGGACCAGAGAGGTCCAGAGAGGTCCAGAGCGAGAACCCTCAGGAAGCAGAGGAGGAAGAGGTGGACATCTCTGACGAATACTGACTACGCCTCTGCCGCCTCTGCCGTATTCCGTATTCAATTCCGTATTCAATTCCACCGGGAAACTAGGGACAATTGCATTATCTGCCTTACGGAGACATGGATGTCGGAGGGGGTTACCGACGCAGCTATCGAGCCGACGGGATTTTCCGTACACCGGGCGGACAGAACAAAGGCTCTCTCCGGTAAAGATCGCGGAGGGGGGGTATGTCTCATGATAAACAGATCTTGGTGCAACCAAAGTCATGTACATCCCCTCAAGTCTTTCTGTTCCCCGGACCTGGAGTACCTGATGCTTATGTGCCGTCCATACTGGCTACCTCGGGAGTTTACAGCGGTAACCGTGACCGCTGTTTACATTCCCCCACAAGCCAACACGGACACAGCGCTGAAGGAACTGTACGGGGCTATCAGCGAACAGGAGTCGGCCCACCCCGAGGCTGCTCTCATCGTAGCGGGGGACTTCAACAAGGCGAACCTGAAGAAGGTTCTCCCGAAGTTCTACCAACACATAAAGAGCAACACACGGGGCGAGCGGATCCTCGACCACTGCTACACTCCCTTCCGTGATGGCTACAAGGCCCTCCTCCGCCCACCGTTCGGCAAATCAGATCACCGCTCTATCCAGCTACTCCCCGCCTATAGGCAGAGACTGAAGCAGCAACCGATCGCTGTGAGGGAGGTCCAATGCTGGTCGGACCAATCAGATTCTACGCTGCAGGATTGTTTTGATCACGCTGACTGGCACATGTTCCGCGTTGCCTCGGACAATAACATCAACGAGTACGCGTCGTCGGTCACCGGGTTCATCAAGAAGTGCATAGATGACGTTGTTCCGACCAAGTCGGTTCGGATATATCCCAACCAGAAACCGTGGATTAACGGCGATGTTCGCGCTGCCCTACATGCGCGTAACGCCGCCTTTGGTTCCGGGAATACGGAGGAATATACGAGAGCCCGTTACGACCTCCGTAAGACCATCGTCACTGCCAAGCGGGAGTATAAGGACAGAGTGGAAGATAAATTCAAGAAACACGATGCGAGGGGTATGTGGCAGGGGCTGCAGAATATAACGAACTTCAGAGGGAGAACCAGTTGTGTAGAGAACTCCTCTACCTCCCTCCCAGGAGAGCTAAATACATTTTTTGCTCGGTTCGACGTAAACGGCAGCCCGCCGAAGCCAGCACCGACTGGGGAGACCAGCCAGCTGCGCATCTCGGAGGCGGATGTGCGCCGCACCTTTAAGCGGCTGAACATCCGTAAGGCGGCAGGCCCCGACGACATCCCGGGCCGCGTCCTCAGAGCATGCGCAGACCAGTTGGCAGGAGTCTTTGCAGACATCTTCAACCTCTCCCTGTCCCAGGCTGTTGTCCCCGCGGTCTTCAAGATATCCACCATCGTGCCTGTCCCTAAACAAACCAAGGTAACATGCCTGAATGACTACAGACCTGTGGCCCTCACCTCGATCGTTAGCAAATGCTTCGAGAGGTTGGTCAAGGACTTTATTTGCTCCGTGTTACCTACCACGCTGGACCCATGGCAATTTGCATATCGTCAAAATAGATCCACGGACGACGCAATTGCCATGGCCCTCCACACTGCCCTTTCCCACTTGGAGGGGAAGAACTGTTATGTGCGAATGCTGTTTGTGGACTACAGCTCAGCATTCAACACAATAGTTCCTGCCAAGCTCGACACCAAGCTGAGAGGTCTAGGCGTACCCCCATCCATGTGCAGCTGGATACTGAACCTCCTGTCGGACCGCCGCCAGGTGGTGAGGATGGGCAGCACCACATCAGAGCCACTGACCCTCAACACGGGAGCCCCCCAGGGATGCGTGCTGAGCCCTCTCCTCTACTCCCTCTACACCCACGACTGCATGGCTATGCACAGCTCCAACGTCATCGTCAAGTTTGCTGACGACACGACAGTGATGGGCCTGATCGCCGGCGACGACGAGACAGCCTACAGGGAGGAGGTCGGATCGCTGGAGCAGTGGTGCCAGGAGAACAGCCTCGCCCTCAACGTCAAGAAGACCAAGGAGCTGATCGTGGACTTCAGGAGGCAGAGGGGAGAGCACAGCCCTATCTCCATCGACGGCGTTGCAGTAGAGAGGGTCAGCAGCTTCAAGTTCCTCGGCGTGCACATCTCCGAGGACCTCACATGGTCCACGCACACCACACACGTGGTGAAAAAGGCCCAACAACGCCTGTATTTTCTCAGGCGTCTGAAGAAATTCAGCATGGGCCCCCGCATCCTGAGAACATTCTACAACGGCACCATCGAGAGTGTTCTGACAGGGTGTATCACCGCCTGGTACGGGAACTGCACGGCACTCGAGCGCAGAGCGCTTCAAAGGGTGGTGCGGACGGCCCAGTATATCGTTGGAGGTGAGCTCCCCTCCCTCCTGGACATTTACAACCAGCGGTGCGTGGCCAAGGCCAAAAGAATTATAAAAGACATTGCCCACCCCAGCCACGAACTTTACTCACTATTACCGTCAGGCAGGCGATACCGCAGTATCAAGTGTCGTACAAATAGGCTTAGAGATAGCTTCCACAGTCAGGCCATCAGGCTGCTGAACAAGGGCGTATAACATATAACAATGTATATTTTATTACATTGATTTATATATATATATTGCTCTTTTCTGTGCTGATTTTTGCATTTTATAAATTGCATTTTTTATTTTTATTTTATATTCCTTATTCTATTTTTTATTCTATTTTTATCTATTTTTATCTATTTTTATTTTATCTTATTCTATAACTGCTGTCTGTCGTCGGGTATTGCACACAAGAATTTCACATCACTGCTTTATACTAAACTGTAAACTGTGAAGTGACAATAAACTTGACTTGACTTGACTTGACTTGGCCTGTCCCTGCCTGGTTTGTCTACCCAACCCCGGTTCTGATCACCTGCCTGTCCCCGACAACATCTCTGCCTGTCCCTGTCTGTGTGGTGTTTGTAATAAATATCACTATCTGCCTTTGGTGTCTGTGTGCAGCATTTGGGTCCAAACCTAACCCGTGACAGACACAATATATTTGATTAGTTTCAGTCCTGGTTTCGGAAAATAGACATTCAACTAAAACTGCCCTCTTAATACTGTCAAATTATAATGTCTTCCAATGTTGGGGATTGCTCTGTTTTAATACTCTGTCAAATGCGCTGCATTTGACATGGTAGATAATCATATCCTGATTATAGGCCTATGTCACACTTCCTGCTTCCGGAACGTTAAAAATCGCCGAGCAGTGTACTCCTACTTCCGGTAGTTACCCCAGATACGTGACAAACTATGGCCGTCTCCTCTTGTCGCTGTTATTGTAGTGTACCAGGCTGCTCAACGTCAAAACAAAGACAGCCGTACCTCAGTTTCCACGATTTCCCGAAAGACAAACTCCTCCGCAAGTCTTGGGTGAGGCTGATAAGGAGGGATGAAGGTCCCTCGTTTCATGTTCTCAGGGGTAGCACGTATGTCTGGAGTTTGCACTTTGACAAGGAGAGCATATACGTCTCGAAAAGTGGGAAGAATAGGCTAATAATGTCGGGTATGTGTATGATTAAAAGCACTGGACCTGACCCCCACACACACTCCATCTCTCATCCAAATAGAGCCAAACAATGTTGGGTATGTGTGTGATTAAAAGCACTGTTCCTGACCCCCACACACTCCATCTCTAATCTGAATAGAGCCACATAATGTTGTTTATGTGTGTGATTAAAAGCACTGGTCCTAACCCCCACACACACTCCATCTCTCATCCGAATAGAGCCACACAATGTTGGGTAAGTGTATGATTAAAAGCACTGGTCCCAAGTAGGGCTGGGAGATATGGACCAAAAATCATATCCCGGTATTTTTAGGCTGCATCGCTATATACGATATATATTGGTATTTTCGCCTTTGTTATATTGCAATATATCCAGATAGAGCCACAGGACACAATGTTGGGGAATTGTATGATTTGGATTTAGACTTCTTCACTGTAGACTGTAGTGTTCATTCACTAGTTGAACCACATCGTCTTGACCGACCTTTGGAAGGTTATGCAGTGATGTTGTCCAGCGATAACTGTCCGCAATGGTGAATGCCAAGGTGAATGCATTAACCGGAACTTGGGATACACTGCTTCCGCGATTTTTAACGGGTACTTCCGGCTTTCAACTGTGCCGTGATATAGGCCTATACGTGACTGGGTGGGCATATCAGGCAAAGTTTTAGACTGGTTCACATCCTACCTTACAGACCAGAGTTTCACCGTCTCTATTGAAGACTTTGTGTCAGACTCCTCCCCTCTCCCCTCTGCAAGGCTCGGTTGATTTGATTAAATCTAAATTTAAATCTGGAGGATTGTATCCTATTTATATGTCACATACATGTACACACACAGTGTAATTAGTTGCTCTGCATTTAACCCTTTCTAGTATAAGGAGCAGTGAACAGCTATTTTATGTACAGCCCCCGGGGAGCAGTGAAGGGGTCTCGTGCCCCGGTGTTTCGGGGACTTGAACCGGCGACCTTCCGGTTCCTAAGCCAAATCCCAACAGACTGAGCTTATTCTCAAAATGCTGCAAGGCTGCTTACTAGGTTGAGCAGATGGTCTCACAAATCCCCTGTGTTCAAGTCTCTTCCTTGTCCCCGTTGATTACAGGATTTCCGTTCCAAATACTCTTGTTCAGAATGCCTTATGTCAGGACCCTGCTTATGTTGCTGACCTGCTTCATTCCCACTTCTCAGAACCCTCGCTCAGGTCAAAATCTCAAACAACTATCTGTCCCACGTACCCGCTTAAAATCCTGTGGTGACCGAGCCTTTCAGGCCATATCACCCAAGCTATGGAACGCTTTTCCCACAGCCTTTAGGTTTGCTGAATCTGTTAAATATTTTAAAGGCATCTAAAGTCTTTTTTCAACTGTCTTCTTTGTGTTTTTATGTATTTATTGTTGTACCATGTCGTTGTATTGTTGTTACCAGTCTTTTACTATGTATTGTGTCCCTGTGCATTTGACTTTTTCTGTACAGCAGACTTTTGTCTGCAAAAAGCCCTTTATAAATAAATGTTACTTTTCAACAAAAAGTTTGAATGTGGATTGAGAAGAGCGCATGAACAGCTCATAGGTGCCGCTATTGAGAACTCCTTGCAGTCACAAATTGAGAAATAGGACACCCTAGACCCTCGAAGGCTCCCGCGGGGACATGCACTTGAAGGGCAGAAGTCTGCAAGAGTGGTTATTGGGAAAGGACCAGACAGCATCAGCTCACAAGAGACAACCAGTAGTAGCTTCCCCTTCATGGGGGAGCACAAAAAAACGGAGAAACAAAATACTATGCACACACAAGTTTTGCATTAGCGTTCACTCCTGGGACTGAAAGTAAAGAATAGCTAGGGTTTTCCACGACAAACAGCGTACTTGTTAGTGCATATCTAGTTCTTTATTTCTTCCACTGAATTTTATTCAAGATTCAAGATTACGTACAATGGAATGCTTACTCCCCATTCCCTCCCGCAGTATGCTTTTTCTAAAACCCTATAATCTAAAAATACTGTACAGAATACAAATAACAAAAAAGGAACAATAAAGTGACTGGTGGATGATATGTGTTTAATTGTGCAAAACACATTTAAAAGCATTTTAAAGTGCCAGTAGTGCAGCAGCATCATGAATACAGTGTAGTGGCTCTAATGAGTCCAGAAAGTTCAGCAAAAGTATGATAGTGTAATGTAATATGGATGACAATGTTAAGATAGTGGCAGCAATACAGATGCTGCAAAACAATCAGTCGGACCACAGGGGGGAAAAGAGATGGTACCCAGGGTGGTGGCAGTCCTTTGTGATGGAGATAGCCTTCTTCCGACATCTGGTCCTAAAGATCTCCTTAATGCATGGAAGTGCACACCCGATGACACACTTCTCCTGAGTCACCGCAGGGCATAGAGACGCTGGTGTGCCTTCTTCAGCATGACCTCCGTGTTGCGGAGAGTGGGTGCCCCGGTGGCTCCTGAAGTCTTAGTCTTGCTGACATTCAGTGCAAGGTTGTTGTCCTTGCACCATCGTGTCAGCCAGACTACCTCATCTCTGTACTCTGTTTCGTCGTCCTTGCTTATCAGGCCAATGACTTTGGTGTTGTCTGCAAAATTGACAATCCGATTGTTTTTGTGTGTTATGCAGATCATGTCACAGCATACATTAACAGGCTGGTGGAGGAATGCATCCCGACCAGGTCTGTTCACTCATTCCCGAACCGCAAACCATGGATGAATGCTGACATACGGAACAAACTTAAGGAACGGAGTACCGCTTTCACAACAGGCGACTCCGATCACTACAAGAAGGCCAAGTATGAACTGAGAAAAGCCATCAAGAAGGGTCAATTGGATTATAAAAACGAATTGGAATAACAGTTTGGGGCTCTGACACCAGATGCATGTGGCAAGGTCTGAGGGTCCTCTCCAACTACAAGGGGAGCTCAGGGGCAGTCACCAACAATGACCCTAACTACCAGATGAGCTAAACAATTTTTTTGCTCACTTTGAAAGGGACCATGAGCTGACCAACAACTTGAACATCCACCCAGAGGAACTGTCCGAGTCCGAGGTCAGCTTCAGGAGGGTGAAGGCAGGGAAGGCAGCCGGCCCAGACAGAGTTCCATCCCGTATCTTCAAGACCTTCGCCGACCAGCTGGCTTCTGTGTTCACCGACATCTACAACGCATCACTGCAAGTCTGTTGTCCCAGCGTGCTTCAAAGCGACAACCATTGTGCCATTACCCAAAAAGACCAAGGTAACATGATTATTGTCCAGTGGCTTTAACACCCATAGCCATGAAGTGCCTGGAGAAACTTGTAATGTCGCATATAAACTGTTCCATCCCTGAGTCCCTAGACCCACTCCAGTTTGCATACAGACCAAACAGGTCTGTAGACGACGCCATTTTCCTGGCACTACACACGGCCCTGCAGCACCTAGACAGGAGGGACACCTACGTCAGACTGCTATTCATTGACTAAAGCTCGGCGTTCAACACCATCGTTCCCTCCAAGTTGGTCCTGAAACTGAGGGACCTAGGTCTGGGCACCCACATCTGTAACTGGATTATGGACTTCATGACGGTCAGGTCTCAACAGGTCAGGTCTTTGGAACAACACCTCATCCACTCAACACCGGAGCACCCCAAGGCACCGTAGAGAGTGTCCTGACGAGAAGCGTCACTGTGTTGCACTCACTGTACTGGCACTTTAAATGCGTTTAAGATTCTTGTAAAAAAATATGTACATTCAACACATGTACATATAATTTAAGTCACTTTGCTGCCCTTTTTTGTTTATTTGTATTGTATATATAGCATTCCTATGTATTTGTTACAAATGGCCAATAAAATATCTTGTATCTTGTATCTTGTAGTCACTACCGGAACCTTAGATAGAATGCAATTTATATATGTGTATGTATTTCTTTGTTTGTAAATAATGCAAATGTAGCCCATGCTATTTTCTTGTCTAGCTGAAACATTCATTATGGACTGTGAATTGGGTGACACTCCTTGGAGGAGTGTGATTTGTTGACGCTCCCTGAGATTTACGTGGTACAGCCCTGCTCGCGAGCCGAGTGCGGGAAACTGTTTAGCTGGTTTACAAGCAATCAACGGAGCAGACAGAGAATATTGGAGCAGTTGGAGAATATTAGAAAAGTGATACTTGGACAGAAAACAAAATATACTTGGACAGAAAACCAAATATAGAGGGAAAAGAAAACTACAGAAGAACCAGAACTACTGCTAGCTGACTAAAGAGAGGATTCCGGTGAGTCATACCGTGTTCATGCTAGCTAGCATTTCCTACTCATTGCTAATATGGAGCTACAGTGTGTAATCAAAAACCAGTCAGGATATTGGATGAAAGGAGAATGTTAACACAGTGATTCTGTTCACCGACATAACAGTACTGGAACTGACAAGGAAGAGAGAGGAAAAGACTAGCTGACTTGAAGATCGAATTGGAGGAGAAACAAATGGAAGAATCCTGGTGAGTTAGCAAGTCAACTCGCTAGCTAACTCAAGCTGAGATGTTGTAGGGTAAAGCACGAGTGCAGAGTGAAATTGCGCGCCCTGCAGTTAACGTTGACTGATATCCTGTGTTAGTCAAGCTTCATATTGTTGTTGCTGAGTTACAATGTGGTTATGTTATTCTGGTTATTGATGTTATTGTGGTTATTGAGCCATACATTGTTAGTGTTGACTGATATGGGGCAAGGCTGTGCTATGCATGTGAAACCTACCATAATGTGAGTTCCAGTAAATAATTGTATAGCCTAATGGTATATAATTACAGTATATGATGCTAATCTATTGATTGCCTGTACAATTCTGTGCAGATTGGTTTTTGTTACCCCCTTCATTGAACACGGATCTGCATCAACAAAGTGGTCGCCTTCATTGACGTTCTCTACTCACCATCACCCAACGGTCGGCTTGTGAACTTTAACTTGGCCCCTGGTGGTAGGAACAGAATATCCGTTCCCTTTTCTTTTTTAATTGAGTGCACTCAAACTGACTTTATTGGGTACCCTTTTTTTTATTTCATTCATTATTTTCTATAAATGTGGACCATTTCATGGATCCTATGATTTTGTGTACTTAACCTGGTGAACTCCTTTGAGTTACATCCATCCATCCATCTTCTCCCGCTTATCCGAAATCGGGTCGCGGAGGTAGCAGCTCCAGCAGGGGACTCCAAACTTCCCTCTCCCTGGCAACATCGACTAGCTCTGACTGGGGGATCCCGAGGCGTTCCCAGGCCAGTGTGGAGATGTAATCACCCCACCTGTACCTCGGTCTGCCCCGTGGTCTCCTCCCAGTTGGATGTGCCTGGAAAACCTCCCTCGGGAGGCGACCAGGAAGCATCCTTACTAGATGCCCGAACCACCTCAACTGGCTCCTTTCTACGCGAAGGAGCAGCGGCTCTACTCCGAGTCTCTCACGAGTGACTGAGCTTCTCACCCTATCCCTCAGGGAGATACCAGCCACCCTCCTGAGGAAACTCATTTCGGCCGCTTGTATTCGCGATCTCGTCCTTTCGGTCATTACCCATTGCTCATGGCCATAGGTGAGGGTAGGAACGAAGACTGATCGGTAGATCGAGAGCTTTGCCTTCTGGCTCAGCTCTCTTTTGGTTACAACGGTGCGCCAAAGTGCACCCAATACCGCTCCCGCTGCACCTATTCTCCTGTCAATCTCACGCTCCATCCTCCCCTCACTCGAGAACAAGACCCCGAGATACTTGAACTCCTTCACTTGGGATAAGGACTCCCTCCCTACTTGGAGTAGACAACCCACCGGTTTCCTGCTAAGAACCATGGCCTCAGATTTGGAGTTACATATAAAAGGTAAAACGTAGATCACGGTGCCTGTGTATTTTTCTTAGAGCCAGTCTCCTTGAACCTATAGTTGATGTACCACTGCAGTTAGAACTGATAGCGTTGAATTACAGTAGGTTACACAAACACCAGCATTTGAGTATATATCATTTCCATTTTTTTTCACTGTGTTTCAGTATCCCCCTTCCCTTTCCTTCAATTGGGTATGGGATTTGACTTGCACAAGGGCTACTGTGGTGGGAAGGGGCGTGGCGCAAGTAGCAGTGGAGCGGGAGTGGCTCAATTCACAGGGTTAAAGCACCTGTCCGTTATAAATGTGATTGAGCTGATTTATTTGTAAATAAATATGTTTATGTTTCTTGGTCCCTGACAGTGAGAGCGGACCGAGTCCGAGTGGAGGACAAGATGCCGTCTGGGTCCCTCTAACGATTCGTGTTGCATTTGGCTTATTGTTTCAACTTATATGTTTTGAGAGCCTGTGGTCTAAAATAAGGAATAAAATAGGACTTGTTCCATAAAACTGTCCTGAGCGTAGTGTCTTCTGATCCCCGGTTACAGCGTTGTCTGCTACCGCTACTTTCAGGTGCCTCTTCATCCAGCACAACCGGGACCTGACAGCATCTGTAACCCAAGCTTGTGTCAGGTACACGCCAGGTTATCAAGCATATCAGGACAGCCTACCTTGGCCTGCGTGTTCTACAACACGCAGGCCAAGGTGGAGTGAAACACTTTAATGCAACATTGAACGGCAATTGGCACACCTGGCCCAAGGCTGCCTGTTCGAAGTGGCACTTCTCAAGGCTGTGTCACATTACAGAGAAAGTCCACACTCCAGCACACAGATGTCACCGGCGGTCTTAATGCTCGACCAAGAGCTGGACTGGCCATTGCACAGGCTCTGAGCAACAGCTATGGCACACTGGCAGACTGAGGAAAGTTTTAGTTCACCTTTCTGACATGCAGCTGAAGCTTGAGCCTCACCACTGTCTCTCTGTACACCGGGGGTAACTAACAGGTTGATCGCCATAGACTGGTCGACGTCAAAGCCTTCACTCTCGATTCCTAGCATTTTCAGATAAAAATATATATTTAAATGAAGTGCTCATGCTTTGATTTGGTGGTTGTTTTAACAAGCATAATTTCACATTCTCCAAATGGTAAATAAATATGATGAGGCTCATGAATGGCTGAAATAAATTGTGGCTGGGGTACAAATAATAAATCGAATCGCCATCTTGAGGAAGTAGTAACGTTAAGTTGGGCCAACCTTATCTAACATAATATCGATATGGCTGAGGGTCTGGGAGCATGAACTTCTTTTCACGTCAGCGAAAGAATACTTTTCAATTCAATTTGACGAGTCTACCGATACCACAGACACAGCCTAGTTTAGTGTTTGTCCGAAGTGTTTTTTCACAGATCTTACTGTCAAGGAGGATCTTCTGAGGCTGAGGCATCACTCAGTTAACATAGGTTGAGTAGGTGTCCCTCCTGGAGTGGGTCTAGGGACTAGGGCAGGGGTGTCAAACTCAAATACCCAGTGGGCCAAAATGTAAAACCTGAACAAAGTCGCGGGCCAACATTGAACAAATGAACCTTTTAATATGGACCCAAACAAGTTTTGCTTTAACATTGAATATGGAACAAGCATCGCTTATTACCATACAATATATCATTGAATAGTGGAGACATGCTAAATCGAATTTCAAATGAAAAAACACATCAATGGCATTAATTTATTAAATAAATAAAATTTTAATAAAAATCGTATGCCTCTTTTCTATTTGCAGCCTTCTGATTTAAATACCAAAATAAACTTTTTCCACTGGCTAATAATTTTACAAATAAAATGATAATAAATAAATCAACCATTCAAGCCCATGCCTTGTAGCAAGAAAAAGTGCACAAAGAAAACGTTAATTATTGCACACTGATCTAATCTGATGTGCTACCTGCCGGAGTACCGGCAGGTAGTTGGCAGGCGATGGGTACCAGACGGGAGAACTACGTGAATAGTAGAGTAACGACCTCACGCTGGGGTAAAGGAAAGACAACGTATATATACCCCAGGTGAGGTGATGAACAAATTACACGGGGGGGAAATTGAGTCCAGGTGTGTGTGTGTGTGTGTGTGGCCAGCGCACGTGGCTTGGCCACGCCCCCTGCCAACCAACTTGATTGTTGACAGGAGCGTGTGTGCGCCACCAGCGCACGTGGCTAGGCCACGCCCCCTGCCAACCAACGTGATTGTTGACAGGAGCGTGTGTGCGCTACCAGCGCACGTGGCTAGGCCACGCCCCCTGCCAACCAACGTGATTGTTGACAGGAGCGTGTGTGCGCCACCAGCGCACGTGGCTAGGCCACGCCCCCTGCCAACCACCGTAACCGTGACAGTTTCGTTTCATAGTGTCGTCTAATGTTGTACTCCTTACTTACAGCCACGTTGACTCCACAAACAAGACAAACAGGTTTGTCTTTTACATATGTAAACAGATATTCTGCCTCCCACTTGTCCAGAAAGCTCCTGTTTTCTGCCTTTCTTTTCGCCATTTTTGGGAAGGGATAGCGCGCTGACAGGTCTATGTTGCTTTGACTACTGTCACAGAGGAGAGGGCGTTTCTGGGTCCTGTCCTGATTGGCGCGCGAAAACAACAGCAGAGCATTATGGGATTCGTAGTATTAGCGGTGAATGCGCTGTATAATACCGGCGGGCCAGCTCTAGTAGTAATTTGGTATTGTCTCGCGGGCCAACTATAATTACCCCGCGGGCCAAATTTGGCCCGCGGGCCAGAGTTTGACACCCATGGACTAGGGGATGGAAAAGTTAATATGCAACATGACACGATTTTCCAGGTAGAGACGCGTCTGCACTCCTCCAGCACCGCGCTTGGTGGTAGGGTCATGGTGGGGGGAAAGCTCTGACTGTTGTTTGTGCCAATGTGCCAAACAACAGTTTGAGTATTTAGCCTTTTCGGACACCCTGGATGGGGTCCTGCATGGGGCTCCTGTAGGGGACTCCATAGTCCTTCTAGAAGACTTCAAGGCACACCTTTATGTGGCACAATTATGTGGAAACTTGGAGGGGCGCGATGGAGATGAATGGCCTACCTGATCTGAACCGAAGTAGTGTTTTGTTGTTGGATTGGATTTCTGTGCTAGTCATGGATTGGCTATAACAAACACCATGTTCAAATATAAGGATACTCATAAGTGTATATGGTACCAGAGTACTTTAGGCCGAAGGTCAATGATTCATTTTGTTATCGTGTCATCTGACCTGAGGCAGCATGTTTTGGACACTTGGGTGAAGAGAGAGGCTGAGCTGTCAACCGATCCCCATCTGGTGGTGAGTCAATTCCCACCTCCAGTGGAATTTCTCCGGCATCTATGTAGAGCTTCTATTGCTGAAGCTGCGGTTGAGAGCTGTGGCTTTAAGGTAATTGGTGCCTCAAGGGGCGGCAACCCTCAGACTTTGTGGGGGACACATGTGCTCAGAGAAGCCATCCAACTAAAGAAGGAGGCCTTCCGGGCAATGTTATGTATGTCGACAGGCCAAGAGGACTTCAGCCTCAGCCGTAGTGGACGCAAAGCAGCGGGTTTCGAAGGAATTCGGAGAAGCAATGGAGAAGGACTTTCAGTCGGCACCGTTCTGGCAAACTGTCAGGTGCCTTAAGAGGGGATTTTTTACAGTAAGGATTTTTACATACTGCTGACCTCAACTGAGAACTCCTATACCCAACTAACCCACCCTCTGCGGTAGAGGTAGAGGGTGGGAAACATCAATCTCCCTGGATGAATCACTGCAGAAGTCATCTCCACAGTGGCCAGGCCCCAGGGGTTGATGACATACAAGAAATGCTGAAGGCTCTGGGTGTTGAGTGTCTTTTCAACATTGCGTGAATGTCTGGGACACTGCCTAAGGATTGGCAAACGGTGGCAAACCGTTTGAAAAGGGGACCAGAGAGTTTGTGCCAATAACAAGGGTATGACATTACTTAGCTTCCCTGGGCAAGTCTAATCCAAGGTGCTGGAAAGGAGAGTTTGGCCGATATTAGTTTCTTCAGGAGGGTGGCTGGCATCTCCCTTAGGGATAGGGTGAGAAGCTTGGTCACTCGTGAGAGACTCAGAGTAGAGCCGCTGCTCCTTCACGTAGAAAGGAGCCAGTTGAGGTGGTTCTGGCATCTAGTAAGGATGCTTCCTGGTTGCCCCCCGAGTGAGGTTTTCCAGGCACGTCCAGCTGGGAGGAGACCACAGGGCAGACCAAGGTACAGGTTGGGTGATTACATCTCCACACTTGCCTGGGAATGCCTTGGGATCCCCCAGTCAGAGCTGGTCGATTTTTGGCTGGTTGCCAGGGAGGGACATTTGGAGTCCCCTGCTGGAGCTGTTAGCTCCGGGACCCGACCCGGATAAGCGGTAGACGATGGATGGATGGATGAATATATGTATACAATAAATATTTGTAGAGAAATGTTTTAGACTGGTATATACAAGTGAGCATATATAAATGTATAGCATATATAAATGTATATGTATATACAGAAGTAAGGGCAGTTCTATCAACAGTTTAAATATATATTGCAGTTACAGTAAACAGGTATCTTAGTAATAAATATGTAAACTATAGAGAGATAGGTAGTTGTGATACAGTTTGTTTTTACTCTTTGTTTTTTCTTTTATCTTTTTTAAAGTTAGTCAGAGACATTGGTGGTGATTGTTATAGGTGTTGAGAAGAGGTGTGGGGCAGGGGCGCGGGCTGCAGCAGAGGGGGGGGCAGCAGGGGGAGGGGCAGCAGGGGGGGGACAGCAGAGGTGTGGTAGCAGGGGGAAGGGGCAGCAGGGGTTGGGCAGCGGGGGGGGGGGGGCTGTCTACGTGGTGAAAAGTTGAGGGAGATGACAGCTGAGAGGAAGAAGCTGTTCCTAAGCCTGCTTGACTTGGAACGAAGGTTTCTATAGCGCCTCCCGGAGGGGAGGAGGGAAAACAGTCCATGGTTGGGGTGAGAGGGGTCATCCACAATTGTTTGTGCCTTCCTCAGACACTGTTTGTGGTGGGTAGTGTTTATTGCAGGGAGATGTAGTCCAACGATGCGTTGGGTGGTTTTCACCATCCTCTGCAGCGCTTTCCGGTCAGAAACAGTGCAGTTGCTGTACCACACTGTGATGCAGTTGGTGAGGATGCTTTCAATAGCACACCGATAAAGGTTCACCAGAATCTGAGGTGACAGGTGGGCTTTCCTCAGTCTCCTCAGGAAGAAGAGACGCTGGTGAGCCTTCTTTACCAGTGAGGCAGTATTGAGGGACCAGGAGAGGTCCTCGGAGATGTGGACCCCCAGGAATTTAAAGCTGGAGACACGCTCGACCTCCACTCCGTTGATGAGGATGGGGGTGTGTGCGGCAGCTCTGGTCTTCCTGAAGTCGACGATGAGCTCCTTGGTCTTCTTGGTGTTGAGGGCCAGGTTGTTGTCAGCGCACCACGCCACCAGGTGCTGGACCTCCTCACTGTAGGCTGCCTCATCGTTGTTTTTGATGAGGCCCACCACTGTTGTGTCGTCGGCAAACTTGATGATGGTGTTTGTACCATGTAGAGGAGTGCAGTCGTGGGTGAAGAGGGAGTAGAGGAGAGGGCTCAGCACACAGCCTTGTGGAACGGGTTAAAAAATCATGGAGGAAAATCCTGCAAAAACACAGGCCTATAGTGAAAAGACAGAGAGAGATGGAGACATTTGGCAGTGCTTCCACCTAGCACTTCACATCAGAAATCAGGCCTGCTAGACCGAAAAGGATGGAAAGTACAAAAATGCTTAGGTACAGAAAATGACAGAAACTTGAACAGAGGGTAAATGGAAGGAAATGAAGAGCAGGGAAGCATAACAAAAGAAAAGGGTGTCAGAGGTTAAGGTTGACATCAGACATGGTATTTTGTTCCCCAAGAATGAAAATTGCTGATCGAAGTACGGAAGTACAGAGTTCCTGGTTACGTTTTTGATTTCAACTTTGGATTACACCTCTAGAACCTCTTTTACCATGTTTTGCCCTTCTTAGTCTTTGATTCATCAAAGACTAAGTTTGTGCATATCATGTATTCCGTGTCTGCTTTTGGGTATCCGCCTGCCTCTCCGGTTCTCAGACTGTGACAGGTACATGTGTGTTCAATAATAAATACATTTATTTTATTGATCAGCAAACGTTTGTCTTACATCTTAAGATAAGGCATGTTATGAGTTGATTTAAGTGTTATGAGATGATGTTATTGTTATTATTCCAGCATCACACCACTCTCCTATCCAGCTAAGCTCCTCTGTCTCCCCCTCTTGTCCACCTGGGGTTACTACACCCCGGAGAACACTCCGTCCCAGAAGACTGTAGTCACGTCAGCGCACCTGTTCCCAATTCCCAATCAGGCTCCTTATTTATACCCCGCTCCCCTGTCGCAATCTCCCGTGGATTCCTGGTATTTCTGCAAAACCGTAATTTACACACACATAGTTGATTATTCACACCTCATGGCAGTATATTCATTGGAGCAATATCCAAATAAAGATGCCTACGGGTTATTAAACTCCTTTTGCCTCCGACTCTGTGTCTGTACTGCCCGGGGTTTCGCATGCAACAATCCGTGTGTGGCATAACAGTTATGAGCTTATTAAGCAATATGGTTGAAGGAATATGATAATACTTTGCAAACTAAATACTGTGGACACTACCGAAACAATGCAGTCACTACCAAACACTAAAAAAATGAAGTATACTTCAATACGTCAATTAAAATGTATGATAATGACTGGTAAATGAATGTTCAATTTCATCAATGATTAACTTTATATTAACTTTTTATTTAAATATATTACTGTAGTGAGGAAAAAAGTAAAAACATTGAGAGAGGATAAAAATTTCAAAACAGTCAGAAAATAATTTGATTCCATTACTATAAATAGATGGGGGAATTCACAATTGTGTTTTTCTTTCTTTGCTGTGTGATTGAACAGCTCACAAAGGCTGTGTGACAAAGGATGATCACACAGCAATAATATGGCCAGACAAGTACAATTAAAAAAAGTTGAATGCTCGGAACCTATTTTGAAAATAGATTTAGCCTTAGATTTACTGTAACAATGAATCATTAATCCTTTTTGTTACCAGAAAAACGAGTTATCAACTTGGCACAGGACCAGAAACATAGTCCCTTATGGTATGTGGTGGGTGGAGCATCTACTGATGCTGCAGGTATAAGATGCTCTTATGTTAGTGCTACCCTGGAGGAGCGAGGTTCAGTTCGAGGCACCATGGCGTCCTACTTGATGTTCTCAGTCCAGTTGCTCGTGCTGATCTCAGTTGCATCTGCATCACACTACCGTGCAGGTACGGCGAGATTCGTTGCCAGAGAAAGATCCCCGAATGGGTCCCTTACGGTAAGAACTCAAGCTACCTATATATTTCAATCAATATATAAATTACATGAAAAGAGAAGCTAATCTATACATAAGGCCTTACTAACCCTTGGGATAACTTGGAACTTTAGATCAGCTGCTGCAAAACGTTTATGTATGAGAAGCTTATGTATTTATTTACATATAATAATAGGTGATTTACAACATACTGACCCATCAGATATAAATGGTACACTGATGTCATTACTACAAATGAACTAATTCTTTCCAACATCTGTTACATAATAAGTAATACATATGTAACCCATAGCAGCCACATCTGCTGTGGTGCTGCTGTTTTGGGTAATGCAATAATCAGTAAAGCAGAGGGACCTACACAGATGGACTAGTAGCATATAGAGGATGTAGAGCTTTGACACCAAATAATGGATTAACAACCAAAACAACCCCATCAAAGCAATAGGTACTGCAAACAAATATGGGCAAACAGAGTTTTCAGAGGTAGTCACTGGTTTTACATTGTTTTACATTTTTTTTATTTAATTTAATTTAATTTAACATGTCTAAAGAGAATGTAATAGAATAACAGAAAAACCACACACTATGCTAATCTTATCTGATTAGACTTATCTAATCAGTGGGTGTGGTTATAGATATGCTAGTGTGCTGATGAGGGGACGAAAGGCAGAGTGAGCAACATTTTTTTGGGGGCCATACTGACTAAAAGTAAACGAACGGCCAAACATAGAAAATGTTCACTTTTTGACATCTGTATGTGTAAATTCTAGTGTACTCTGAGCTTACAATAAAAATCGACTTAGATATTACAATCCGCTTAAATGCAGTATTAACTTTTAAATTAGCCTTCATCTTTTATCCTACATTGTCCAATATGCACCACTGCATAGGGCACTAATGGAACACACTGCACAATGTTATTAATATGGACTCAAGGCCGACTGTTGTAAAATCGTCAGAATTGTATATTTACCATTGGAGTAAATAACTGCATCAAGGAATAAAGAACAACAATAATGAATATTCAAAGACACTAATTATGAACAAGTACATGGTCCTGTTAATAAATGTGTACATGAGTTAACCTAACTCAAAACATTTTCTGTTCTGTGTAACTGTATCTGTGTTTGTGTTTGTCTCAACTACTGTAGGGACTGTGAACTTCTTGACTCATCTGGAATAGTTGTGCTTTAATCATTGGTCTATTGTTAGCTCAGTGATCAGTTAGTGCTTAAGCGTTAATCTAGGTCAATTGCCTTGTTAATTGTGTGGGAGGGGCTGCCACAACTCAAGGTGTGTTGAGTTATGTATCAGTCAGTCGTGTCAGAGTTTCCCTTCAGTGTTTGTTTCAACTACTGGCACCACTCCATTCAACAGGTTCTTTGTCAAAAATGATCTGGAAATTAAACCTTCTATCTATGCTAATTTCTTGCTTTATTCACTCTGAACTAGTAGAATCCACATTGACTATTTCCCTTACACAACAAGCTCATAAGTGTTATCTTTATTTTCGTACCAAGATGACATATTATAACCCTTGTTATATATACTCAATTTACTTATCTTTCTATAATATTACATAATATAGCCCTTGAATTTGTGGAGATGTAGGTTCATTGTTGGTATGTTATTTTAGACAACATCCGGCTTAAGAGGCCGAGTGATGAAGAGATTAATGTGGAGTGTGTGGGTGGTTAGAGTGACTGGCACAGTGTAGTTACCCTAATATTGTGCTCCGCAGGCAGTGAGTAGACTAGTACAGTCTTACTCACTCATACATACACTGAATATAGACACAGCTTATCTTCTGTGCAGCTACATACTGTTTTTCCCCCCTCATCAGGTGATTTTGGTTGCTGCAGGGAGAGTTATCAATGCTCTTATCAGAGTATCAACTTTACAAGGCAGGGGAAATCGTGATCAATCAAGGACAAAACAAGAGCAAACGTGAATCTCCAAATGTGATCTTAATTTATGTCAGACCCATCTACCCACTGACTTGGAATCAGTCCTACCTTTTACACATATTTTGTTGTTTTATGAATGAACGTTATTGCAAAGTGTAACCACTGTTAACTTGGTCTTCTTCACAGGTGGATCTCATTTTCAGGCAGGCCTACACTAATTACTACTGGTATCGCGTTGATTGGACATGTCAAAGTGGTAACTGTGGCAACATATTGACAACAGAGGCTGGTGCTATAGACAGTAGCAATACAGGATCCAATTGGTGGTGTGAAACAGAAATCATACAGTCAAGATATCTCCTCAATGACAATCCCTTTGAAATGAGGTGATTTTTCACTTTATTAATTACAATATTTATTATTGGTTCTAAAAGTATCCAATATTTTAAAGTTTTTGTAGAAGTCAATCAATCATAACAAATGTATACCGGTCAGTAGGGCCAATAGCTCAAGAGTTCTGCTATTTAGCTGCAATGTTGTCTCTTTATACTAGGAAAGCTAGCTGCTGTTGGATATCCACTACTAATAGCCTGAGGTCTTGGAGACTATTGACACATGTGGACTTGAGGAGGAGATCTGATACCTGGCTGCCAAATACCTCTCCATATAATGTTATTATGCCTGCCCTGAGGTACGTCTTTTCCCTATCCTGAGCTATGGGCCATTTCACAGGTCTACAAGCCAAAGTTGTTAATAAACATGAAATATATTATGAATGAAATGAGAAATAATAACAAAATGAAACTAAACAAAAAACTGAAGATATTAAATACATATAACATATTAAAATTAAGTAAACAAAATACATAACACAATAAAGCGCTTTGTGTAACCATTGGTTAGAAAAGCGCTATATAAATGTCCATTTACCATTACGAGTAAAGCGTATTAATAATTATTAATATAAGTCATTATTTATATTAAACTATAAATTTTGCTTTGTAATTGCCACTTTGTCACGTGTTTAGCTATCAGCTCATCAATGCATCTTTTAAACAGTTAGTAATTCTGATGAATGGCTGTTATTTCTGTTTCTCAATGTTAGGGTTCCTTCAAACTGCCCAAGATCATACCAGATAATGACAGCCGACCCTGATGATGATCAAGTCAAATGCAGATATGCAACCATCCGTAACAGAGAATGTGATACATGCAGTCAACCCGACGGTTTCTCCCTGGATGAGGTTGGTAAAAACCTTAACAAACAAACTTGTATTCAATATTTTTCAACACCATGTTGAATTCATATTATTGCACTAAAACACATTCTGTCATAGACACTCGCTTTAAGGCTACGCTGATGTTAGGTTTTAACAGCAAGCCTTAGTTTCTGAGTTTAGTGAGGACTGTTATTTTTGTCTTCAAAACTTGCATGCAGAGGTTACTTAACATGTAGACGCAAATCTTGTTTACCGTTCCTTAAACTGACTTAATTTTGTTTTTGTCCCCCCCTCCCAATCTAACTTTTTCATATTCACATTGTCAGGGCAATTGCATCTTAAGGTACACTTACACAGGATACACTGGAGTGTATGGGTTTGAGTTGGTAGTGGAAGACTTTCCAAAAAACACCATCACCTTGACCTCCGCAACTGGATTTAAAAGCACAAGGTATGCCCTGACTGGACAGAGACGCAAACGTGATATTAGGTACTATTATACAACAACTACAGCTGGACCAACCACCACAACTGATCCCTGGACCACCACCACCACAACCGCAGCTACCACCACAACTGATCCCTGGACGACACCCGGCCAACCGACCACTACCACACCTGATCCCTGGACGACGACTGGCCCATCCACCACCACCAACCACCCACAACCACAACTGATCCCTGGACCACCACCTACCCACCCACCACCACCACAACTGATCCCTGGACAACCACCACCACAACCGCAGCTACCACCACAACTGATCCCTGGACGACACCCGCCAACCGACCACTACCACACCTGATCCCTGGACGACGACTGGCCCATCCACCACCACCAAACCACCCACAACCACAACTGATCCCTGGACCACCACCTACCCACCCACCACCACCACAACTGATCCCTGGACGACGACTGGCCCATCCACCACCACCAAACCACCCACAACCACAACTGATCCCTGGACCACCACCTACCCACCCACCACCACCACAACTGATCCCTGGACGACGACTGGCCCATCCACCACCACCAAACCACCCACAACCACAACTGATCCCTGGACCACCACCTACCCACCCACCACCACCACAACTGATCCCTGGACGACGACTGGCCCATCCACCACCACCAAACCACCCACAACCACAACTGATCCCTGGACGACGACTAGCCCATCCACCACCACCAAACCACCCACAACCACAACTGATCCCTGGACCACCACCTACCCACCCACCACCACCACAACTGATCCCTGGACGACGACTGGCCCATCCACCACCACCAGACCACCCACAACCACAACTGATCCCTGGACAACCACCACCACAACCGCAGCTACTACCAGTACAACTGATCCCTGGATTACCACCAGACAGTATCCTGCTCCCCTCAGTCAACTTCCTCTGCAGTTCACTGTTCGTGGTAAGCCATTTGGCACATCTGAAACTAATTTGATTGTTGTAATTTCCTGAATGGTCGATGGCACATTACAATAGTGTTGACTATTCGTATTTGATTGTATAAACAGAACTGCATTATTCTAAACATTGTCTCGATTTCCCATGGCATCATTTCTAAGTTGAGCTCTACAACATATTGCTTTTGGAAGCTAAAACATTTCTACTTCCACTGTAGTGGATACAGCTGCTCCGTCCTGCACTGAAGGAGAGTACTTGCCTGAATTTGTGGACCCAACACCCAGTCACAAAGCTCATCTAACAGCTAACCTCAACGAAATATTTGAAATGACGATCAAAGCACAAGCTTCAATATCAACGTAATTACATTTGTCAGCTGACACAATGTTACAATTCATCAGTTTATTCAATGAGTCAATGAAACAGTATCACCCACAACTTGATAATCTAAATAGTAATACCTTTTGTTTTAATACAGAGTAGGGAATATCATCTACACTGGACCCCTGAACACCACCAAGCACAAGATTGCAGAGGGAGAATTTAAAATTAGATGGACCCCGACTCCCGACCACCTCGGAGACAAGGTTCCAATTTGCTTTGTTGCTGAAGCAGCTTATTCGTAGGTTCCTTTCATTTCTATATTTCTATATCCAACCTTTCAATACAATTATATTATTATATAAGTAAGACAACAATAATGAATCTTTACAGTGATCTTTTTCAGTACCAATGTTGAGTTTCAAGTGACTTATTGTTCCCTACAATTATTTTCAGGTATCAGACCTATCAGTCTGAAATGAGGTGTGTTTGGGTGCAAGTTAAAAGTGAGTATTGACATTTTAGGGTTATGCTAAATGTGCTCGAATACCATTTTCTTTCAGCATGTACATGTATAGTTCTACTCACTTTATAATAATTCCCATGAAAAATGATTTCTATGAACACATAATACAAATAATACAACACGTAATACAAATATATTGCGTGTTACCAAACAGAATTATTATGTATTACGTTTTATAATGTGAACATCATATCAATGAACTGTCAAAAACATTTGGTTTCAAATCCAATTTTGGTTGCATTTTGTTTTTGTTTTCATGCAGCTAATGAAAAGTAAAACATGTGTAATTTTATATTGAGCATGTTTGGAGTTTTGTGTATATTTTGACATAATCTAAGAAACAATCCACTTCAAATCTCGACACCAGGTAAACCCCACGTGATCTGCAATCAAAACTCAATGACAATAGCGTTGGATAAATCCTCATGCAAGGGACTTAATGAAGATCACCTGCGGCTGAATGATCCGAGCAACCCAGCCTGCAGTCTATACTCCAATAGCACTCATGTCATTGGTGTCATCCCTCTCAATGAATGTGGTACTACACTTAGGGTAATGCAAATATATATTATAATAAATGTAATAGTATGTTAATTATTATGCTAAATGTGTATGTCTGGATTTCTGCTGACCAGTGATTAAGTTAATGTCACTGTCATGTTATAATGTTACAATGTTCTTGATCTGCAGATGGACAATGAAACCCTTTTCTTCGAGAATGAGATCACCACCTTTGAGCTTGCCCAGACGTCATTACCAGGAAACATCTGTTGGAAGTTCGGTTTTGCTGCCAGTACCCAAAGCGTGGAAATGTAACCCTGGGGTTCACTGTGCACAGGGACATCAAGACTATTGTAGAGAAGGGCTTTGGGATGTTCACCTATGACTTTGAGTTCTTCCCAAACAACCTCTATGACACAATGGTCAATCCCAGTTTATACCCACTGGAGTACGAAGTTGGAGACAAGATTTACATGCAGATTGAAGCCTCATCTTCAGTCAATAACACAGAGCTGTTTGTGGAGTCCTGCAGCGCTTCACCTTACGATAACCCTAATTACCAGCCTACCTACTCCATAATAGAGAATGGGTAAACAACCGTCCTACCAATGACAAATAAACTGCACTAGATATACTTGATGTAAGGCATTTAAATGTCAATATGAATATATTGTTTGTAATATTTCTGTTGTTTTTTTTAACTAGGTGTACAGTGGACCCCACTGTTGTCATCTATCCCAAGAGTCATAATAAAGAGTTTCGGTTTTCAATCGATGCCTTCAAATTCATAGGATTACATGACCAGGTAAAACTGAATGAATTCAACCAAGTAAATAAATAACTTAACTACAGTGTAGCCATGTATTGACAGGGTATCTCATTTTGGTTCAGGTGTACATCAGCTGTTCGGTCCTTCAATGTGAGATCGGGAACCCCAACACCAGGTCCTCCAAGGGATGTGTGGCACCCAACCACCAGAATCACCGTCGCAGGAGAGCTATTGAAACAGGAGTGCACTTCATTTCCCAGGGTCCTTTGCGTTTGCGAAGCACACCAGAAAGTGAGAGCAGAGGTAATGTTGAAGTTCTTAAACTGTGGTAAACATGGCAAACAACAATATCACTTTTAATACAACTTCATATGACTTGGTGGAATAGCTATGACTTCAACTGTTTTGTATTTATTTGTTCTAGTAACCGGCCTGAATCTCAACATGGCCTTCATCGCTGGATGCCTTCTAGCAGCGGTTGGCATGATCTGTGGAGTGGTGATGATTCACAAATTCAAGAAGGTTGCTGTTCAATATCAGCCTTTGCCAACAACTGAGCAGTAACACATCAGTGCACATAGTGGATGGTATATAGGGATATATGGCGATGAATTAGTTCAATAATAATAAAGTTCAAATCATTTAGGAATTCCTTAAAAGTCTGATGATCAGGACATTGATAATTATATTGTTACTGACTTGGAGTACACTTAATCTCAATATTCATATTCCCAACTTGCAAATCACATGTACCTACTTACTGAATAGGGACTTTAATATCACATAAGGATATTGTTATTATCCAAATAATAATCTTAATTCTAAATTGTACTTATTTTATAAATTGATGACAATTAATAAATCTCTCGCAATGTACTCTAAATACACATTCAATGTTAATATTATTCTGTACATCTACCACATTCTACATCAGGGAGGTTAATGGAATTGTTATATGCCGGTAATAAACATACTCAGACACAAGTTAGAACGTGCGACTGTCTTTACTGAAGGCTTAGTCAGAACAGCTTTACGGCAACACTGTTGCAACATATGTACCGTCGTAAACCATAACATGTGTTACGATAGTTGTGACAGCATACACAACATTTCCCTCCCCCATAGAAAACAACTAACAAACAACAAAGGCACTGAAAATGAACAGTTTCTTGGAACGCAGGGAACTAAACTTATTAGAGTAGAGAATCCAACAGGTTATGTACTGCTATGAAAATGAAATACTAAAAGTCAGTTATATAGTCTTTAAGAAAACTGGCAAAAAAAACGGGTTGGCCTAACAGTTGGTTCGGCTTGGCTTTCGGCCGGGTGGTCGATGGGAGCTGGGGGCTGCTCAGCTGGAAAGTCCAGATCGTCCGCCCCATAGCCTGGATCGGTACCAGCCCTCAGGCCTGCTGTGATGCTGGGCGGTGTCACTCTCCAAAGGCGGCTTGCATGCCACCGCGACCCGTCAGACAGACGCAATGTTGCTGGCCCCAGTTGCTCGGTAAACTGCACAGGTGTAGACCAGAACGACAGCAGCTTGTTGTCCCTGTGAGCCAGACGGACTCTGACCCAGTCTAGGGCCGTGATGAGTGGTGTCTTTGCCCATCGTATTCTGTCGTAACGTATCTTCATCTTACGTTGGCGGTTGATGACTCTGTCGGGTGCATCTGTGACACACCGGTAGGGGCCCATCGTGAATCACAATACTTCCTCCGACCCCACCTCTGCAACTGCTTACTCGCGATTTGGGGCCTTAAGGGGATATACCCCCTCACCGCCCCGCCTTGACAGTCATATATTAGTATCCCGATTCATCCAGATGCGTCCAGTCAATGTCCTCGTTCTGTGGACACATGGTGGTCTTCGTCAGTTGTCTTGTCAATGTCAGTCGCCATGTAAATGTCAGGCGTCTCGTCAGTGCCAGCCGACACAAACGCATCTGTTATGCTCTTGTTCAAAGTCTTGTATATCAAGCTTCGAATACAAAGAATACCACATGATATGCATATGCAAAGAAACACTAAAAGTCCCCCCACCCAAATCCCTGCAACCCACTTCTTCCAAGATGAAAGATTTCTCCAAAACCAGTTGTCGTCTGGTTTGACATTTTCCCTGCGCATGATGTCGTGGAGGGCAGTTAGGTTATGCATCGCCTGATCAATTGTTATCTGGAATGAATGTACAACATGATGACCCTATTAACACACAAAATGAACCCTTTGAGAACCCTTTTGTGAACCAATGTTTTTGTAGGTCATTGTCCATCCCTCCTTTTGACACGTGGTCTCGCCCATGTGTCAATTTAGCGTAATATGGAAATGACCATGCTGGTAGGCAAGGTTTCCCACCGGGGGCCCTCCACACTCCCTCCTCTTTAACGCACCCCACCCGCGCCCACGTTGCCGTCTTGTGTGGTTTAGCCTGCTGCTGCATCTCCTGCAAGGCGCGCTCGCTACACGGCGCATTTGTTTGTAATGACGTCGCTACAAGGGAATGTTGTCCTGCAGCGAGCTTCGCGGCGGCATCAGCTAACGCGTTACCTCTGGACACGCTGTCCGAGTTACCTGTGTGTGCATCGCATTTGATGACCGCAATCTGGTTAGGCAGCAAGATAGCCTCTAGTTCTGATATTAGATTGTGATGTGCTTGCCTGACGATGTTAGGAAACCTCGCTGTTTCCAGAGTGTGCCAAAGTCGTGCACCACTCCAAACGCGTACCTGCTGTCCGTGTAGATGTTAACACGCCTGCCTTCCACATGCCTACACGCCTGTGTGAGTGCAATCAACTCCGCTGCCTGTGTAGAGTAGTTGGCCGGTAATCTACCACTGTCGACCGTTGTGTGTGATGTTACTACCGCAAACCCAATGCAATTCGCCCCTGTGGCCCTGTCTCGGGAGGCAGAGCCATCTACGAACAGTTCTTTCTCTGTGTTTGGGATGGCGTGTTCCTTAAGGTCAATCCTAGGGGAACAAACAGCAGACACAATAGCACAGCAATCATGCGGTTCGCCATCTCCTTCATTCAAAAGCAAAGTAGCTGGATTAAGGACATTGCATCATTTAACAGTGATGTTTGGGGTATCCAACAGGGTGTTGTTGTACCGCAGCCATCTGGCTGCTGATAGATAGATAGATAGATAGATAGATAGATAGATAGATAGATAGATAGATAGATAGATAGATAGATAGATAGATAGATAGATAGATAGATAGATAGATAGATAGATAGATAGATAGATAGATAGATAGATAGATAGATAGATAGATAGATAGATAGATAGATAGATACTTTATTAATCCCGAGGGAAATTTAGTCTTCCAGCAGCTTATACAAATAGCAAACAAACACTTATTCAGTTATAAAAACTTTAAAAACAAAGGGACTTATCTAAAACACAATTAGAATTATAAAATTACAATAAATTACAATAAACAAGAAGTGGAAAATATACTGTATTAAAATAAAAATCTATTGTAATAAATACCAATAAAATACAGAATACAATAAGTGTAAGTAGTGCAAATAAAGGTAGTTTTGGGGTCACAGAGCAGGTGTGTGTAAACAAAAGGAGGCCTCATGCCCAAAAGTCAGTCTCCCCCCGTCCACTCTGGGAAGAGTTGAATAGTCGTATGGCCTGGGGAACAAACGACTTCCTCAGTCTCTCTGTGGAGCACTGTTGGGATAGCCTGGATGTCTTCTGTTCCAATAACAAAGCTGCAACTGCGTGTGGGACAAGCAAGGTTAGTGGTGAGTAGCCTACAAAATCTCTCGAAGCCACAACAGCTTTCTCTACTGCGGCTACTGCTTTTTGGCACCTTGGTAGCCCTGCTGCCACCGGATCCAACCTGCTGGAAAAATAGGCTGTCGGCCTCAGTCGTCCCCCATGCTCTTGTGTCAACACTGACGTCATAAAGTTCCCTTTAACGTCTGCCATCTGAATGAATGGTTTGGTCGGGTCTGGAAGACCTAAAGTCGGGTCTGATGAAAGTTCTAATTTCATCTCTGTGAACGCAGCCTCTGCTTCTGGCGTCCACTTGACCCTGCTGTGGGAGGTCAGGTCAGGCCCGTGTGCGATTGCGCTCAGTGGGCTCTCCAGGGTGCTGTAATCTAGAATGAATTGCCTGCAGTAGGATGTGATTCCAAGACAACTGAGCATTTGTTTTACTGTGATGGGCTCTGTGATGGGTACTGTGATGGGTCACACGTGTTGATGTGAGTGTTTTCTCCCCCGGGGTCAGAGAGTGACCCAGGAGGATTACCTTCTCCTTGCACTATCTGAGAGGACCCCATCTGACGCTGTGGTCTGACGATGGGGTCCTCTCTGGTCCAGAGAGGACCAGAGAGGTCCAGAGAGGTCCAGAGAGGACCCGAGAGGACCAAAGAGGTCCAGAGTGGACCAAGGAGGTCCAGGGAGGTCCAGAGAGGTCCAGAGAGGTCCAGAGAGGACCAGGGAGGTCCAGAGAGGTCCAAAGAGGACCGGAGAGGTCCAGAGAGGACCAGAGAGTTCCAGAGAGGACCAGAGAGGACCAGAGAGGTCCAGAGAGGTCCAGAGCGAGAACCCTCAGGAAGCGGAGGAGGAGGAGGTGGACATGGACGTCTCTGACGAATACTGACTACGCCTCTGCCTGTCCCTGCCTGGTTTGTCTACCCAACCCCGGTTCTGATCACCTGCCTGTCCCCGACAACGTCTCTGCCTGTCCCTGTCTGTGTGGTGTTTGTAATAAATATCACTATCTGCCTTTGGTGTCTGTGTGCAGCATTTGGGTCCAAACCTAACCCGTGACAGACACAATATATTTGATTAGTTTCAGTCCCGGTTTCGGAAAATAGACATTCAACTAAAACTGCCCTCTTAATACTGTCAAATTATAATGTCTTCCAATGTTGGGGATTGCTCTGTTTTAATACTCTGTCAAATGCGCTGCATTTGACATGGTAGATAATCATGCACTGGACCTGACCCCCACACACACTCCATCTCTCATCCAAATAGAGCCAAACAATGTTGGGTATGTGTGTGATTAAAAGCACTGGTCCTAACCCCCACACACACTCCATCTCTCATCCGAATAGAGCCACACAATGTCGGGTAAGTGTATGATTAAAAGCACTGGTCCCAAGTAGGGCTGGGAGATATGGACCAAAAATCATATCCCGGTATTTTTAGGCTGCATCGCTATATACGATATATATTGGTATTTTATACAAATTCGGCTAATTTTTCAGTTTTAACTCAATGCCACATGTATGATGTCACAAGCACTTTTATTTTAAGACGACTCATATTCACAAGAATAACAGGCATTCCCTTTTAGAAAATATACAGCTGCACACTACATATTAACACGTAAATTAAAAGGTACATTAAAATAATCCAAATCCATCAAATAAATAACCTATATTAAATACATAGGCATACCTCTGCTCCTACACAAAACCGCCTTTGTTATATTGCAATATATCCAGATAGAGCCACAGGACACAATGTTGGGGAATTGTATGATTTGGATTTAGACTTCTTCACTGTAGAGTGTTCATTCACTAGTTGAACCACATCGTCTTGACCGACCTTTGAAGGTTATGCAGTGATGTTGTACAGCGATAACTGTCCGCAATGGTGAATGCCAAGGTGAATGCATTAACCGGAACTTGGGATACACTGCTTCCGCGATTTTTAACGGGTACTTCCGGCTTTCAACTGTGCCGTGATATAGGCCTATACGTGACTGGGTGGGCATATCAGGCAAAGTTTTAGACTGGTTCACATCCTACCTTACAGACCAGAGTTTCACCGTCTCTATTGAAGACTTTGTGTCAGACTCCTCCCCTCGCCCCTCTGCAAGGCTCGGTTGATTTTATTAAATCTAAATTTAAATCTGGAGGATTGTATCCTATTTATATGTCACATACATGTACACACACAGTGTAATTAGTTTCTCTGCATTTAACCCTTTCTAGTATAAGGAGCAGTGAACAGCTATTTTATGTACAGCCCCCGGGGAGCAGTGAAGGGGTCTCGTGCCCAGGTGTTTCGGGGACTTGAACCGGCGACCTTCCGGTTCCTAAGCCAAATCCCAACAGACTGAGCTTATTCTCAAAATGCTGCAAGGCTGCTTACTAGGTTGAGCAGATGGTCTCACAAATCCCCTGTGTTCAAGTCTCTTCCTTGTCCCCGTTGATTACAGGATTTCCGTTCAAAATAGTCTTTTTTCAACTGTCTTTTTTGTGTTTTTATGTATTTATTGTTGTACCATGTCGTTGTATTGTTGTTACCAGTCTTTTACTGTGTATTGTGTCCCTGTGCATTTGACTTTTTCTGTACAGCAGACTTTTGTCTGCAAAAAGCCCTTTATAAATAAATGTTACTTTTCAACAAAGTCAGTTTGAATGCGGATTCAGAAGAGCGCATGAACAGCTCATAGGTGCCGCTATTGAGAACTCCTTGCAGTCACAAATTGAGAAATAGGACACCCTAGACCCTCGAAGGCTCCCGCGGGGACGTGCACTTGAAGGGCAGAAGTCTGCAAGAGTGGTTATTGGGAAAGGACCAGACAGCATCAGCTCACAAGAGACAACCAGTAGTAGCTTCCCCTTCATGGGGGAGCACAAAAAAACGGAGAAACAAAATACTATGCACACACAAGTTTTGCATTAGCGTTCACTCCTGGGACTGAAAGTAAAGAATAGCTAGGGTTTTCCACGACAAACAGCGTACTTGTTAGTGCATATCTAGTTCTTTATTTCTTCCACTGAATTTTATTCAAGATTCAAGATTACGTACAATGGAATGCTTACTCCCATTCCCTCCCGCAGTATGCTTTTTCTAAAACCCTATAATCTAAAAATACTGTACAGAATACAAATAACTAAAAAGGAACAATAAAGTGACTGATGGATGATATGTGTTTAATTGTGCAAAACACATTTAAAAGCATTTTAAAGTGCCAGTAGTGCAGCAGCATCATGAATACAGTGCAATACATTGCACAACAGTGTAGTGGCTCTAATGAGTCCAGAAAAATCAGCAAAAGTATGATAGTGTAATGTAATATGGATGACAATGTTAAGATAGTGGCAGCAATACAGATGCTGCAAAACTGGCAATCGGACCACAGGGGGGAAAAGAGATGGTACCCAGGGTGGTGGCAGTCCTTTGTGATGGAGATAGCCTTCTTCCGACATCTGGTCCTAAAGATCTCCTTAATGCATGTAAGTGCACACCCGATGACACACTTCTCCTGAGTCACCGCAGGGCATAGAGGCGCTGGTGTGCCTTCTTCAGCATGACCTCCGTGTTGCGGAGAGTGGGTGCCCCGGTGGCTCCTGAAGTCTTAGTCTTGCTGACATTCAGTGCAAGGTTGTTGTCCTTGCACCATCGTGTCAGCCAGACTACCTCATCTCTGTACTCTGTTTCGTCGTCCTTGCTTATCAGGCCAATGACTTTGGTGTTGTCTGCAAAATTGACAATCCGATTGTTTTTGTGTGTTATGCAGATCATGTCACAGCATACATTAACAGGCTGGTGGAGGAATGCATCCCGACCAGGTCTGTTCACTCATTCCCGAACCGCAAACCATGGATGAATGCTGACATACGGAACAAACTTAAGGAACGGAGTACCGCTTTCACAACAGGCGACTCCGATCACTACAAGAAGGCCAAGTATGAACTGAGAAAA
>CM051000.1:9621738-9644965 GCA_027704905.1 Muraenolepis orangiensis | reverse complement strand
TTCACAATTATGTTTTTTTGCTGTGTGATTAAATAGCTCACAAAGGCTAAGGATGGTCACACAGCAATAATGCGGCCAGACAACAACATTTAAAAAAAGTTGAATGCTCGGAACCTGTTTTGAAAATAGATTTAGCCGTAGATTAACTGTAAAAATGCATCCTTGATTTGTTTTGTTTAACAACTTCCTTTTTGTTATCAGAAATACCTGTTATTAACTTGGCACAGGACATAGGAAACAGAAACATAGTCCCTTATGGTATGTGGTGGGGGGAGCATCTACTGATGCTGCAGGTATAAGATGCTCTTAGTGCTACCCTGGAGGAGTGAGGTTGAGTTCGAGGCACCATGGCGTCCTACTTGATGTTCTCAGTCCAGTTGCTCGTGCTGATCTCAGTTGCATCTGCATCACACTACCGTGCAGGTACGGTGAGATTCGTTGCCAGAGAAAGATCCCCGAATGGGTCCCTTACGGTAAGAACTCAAGCAACTTATATAATAATTACATGAAAAGAGAAGCTAATCTATACATAATGCCTTACTGACCCTTGGGATAACTTGGAACTTTTGATCAGCTGCTGCAAAACGTTTATGTATGAGAAGCTTAAGTATTTATTTATATGTATTAATAGGTGATTTACAACATACTGACCCATCAGATATAAATGGTACACTGATGTCATTACTACAAATGAACTAATTCTTTCCAACATCTGTTACATAATAAGTAATACATATGTAACCCATAGCAGCCACATCTGCTGTGGTGCTGCTGTTTTGGGTAATACAATAATCAGTAAAGCAGAGGGACCTACACAGATGGACTAGTAGCATATAGAGGATGTAGAGCTTTGACACTAAATGATGGATTAACAACCAAAAAAGGTACTGCAAACAAATATGGGCAAACGCAGGAGTTTTCAGAGGTAGTCACTGGTTTTACATTGTTTTACATTTTATTATTTTATTTTTTATTGCAAAGTGTAACCACTGTTAACTTGGTCTTCTTCACAGGTGGATCTCATTTTCAGGCAGGCCTACATTATTTACTACTGGTATCGCGTTGATTGGACATGTCAAAGTGGTAACTGTGGCAACATATTGACAACAGAGGCTGGTGCTATAGACAGTAGCTATACAGCATCCAATTGGTGGTGTGAAACAGAAATCATACAGTCAAGATATCTCCCCAATGACAATCCCTTTGAAATGAGGTGATTTTTCACTTTATTAATTACAATATTTATTATTTGTTCTAAAAGTATCCAATATTTTAAGGTTTTTGTAGAAGTCAATCAATCATAACAAATGTATACCGGTCAGTAGGGCCAATCGCTCAAGAGTTCTGCTATTTAGCTGCAATGTTGTCTCTTCATACTAGGAAAGCTAGCTGCTGTTGGATATCCACTGCTAATTATCTGTGGTCCTGGAGACTATGGACACATGTGGACTTGAGGAGGAGATCTGATACCTGGCTGCCAAATACCTCTCCATATAATGTTATTATGCCTGCCCTGAGGTACGTCTTTTCCCTATCCTGAGCTATGGGTCTTTTTACAGATCTACAAGCCAAAGTTGTTAAACTTGAAATATATCATGAATGAAATGAGAAATAATAACAAAATGAAACTAAACAAAAAACTGAAGATATTAAATACATATTAAAATAAATTAAAAATAAATACATAAAACAATAAAGCGCTATGAGTAACCATTGGTTAGAAAAGCATTATATAAATGTCCATTTACCATTACGAGTAAATCGTATTAATAATTATTAATATAAGTCATTATTTATATTAAACTATAAATTTTGCTATTTAATTGCCACCTTTGTCACGTGTTTAGCTATCAGCTCATCAACGCATCTTTTAAACAGATAGTAATTCTGATGAATGGCTGTTATTTCTGTTTCTCAATGTTAGGGTTCCTTCAAACTGCCCAAGATCATACCAGATAATGACAGCCGACCCTGATGATGATCAAGTCAAATGCAGATATGCAACCATCCGTAACAGAGAATGTGATACATGCAGTCAACCCGATGGTTTCTCCCTGGATGAGGTTGGTAAAAACCTTAACAAACAAACTTGTATTCAATATTTTTCAACACCATGTTGAATTCATATTATTGCACTAAAACACATTCTGTCATAGACACTCTCTTTAAGGCTACGCTGATGTTAGGTTTTAACAGCAAGCCTTAGTTTCTGAGTTTAGTGAGGACTGTTATTTTTGTCTTCAAAACTTGCATGCAGAGGTTACTTAACATGTAGACGCAAATCTTGTTTACCGTACCTTAAACTGACTTCATTTTGTTTTTGTCCCCCCCCCAATCTAACTTTTTCATATTCACATTGTCAGGGCAATTGCATCTTAAAGTACACTTACACAGGATACACTGGAGTGTATGGGTTTGAGTTGGTAGTGGAAGACTTTCCAAAAAACACCATCACCTTGACCTCCGCAACTGGATTTAAAAGCACAAGGTATGCCCTGACTGGACAGAGACGCAAACGTGATAGTGGTTACTATTATACAACAAGTACAGCTGGACAAACAACCACAGCTGATCCCTGGACCATCACCTACCCACCCACCACCACCACAACTGATCCCTGGACAACCACCTACCCACCCACCACCACCACAACTGATCCCTGGACGACACCCGGCCAACCCACCACCACCACAACTGATCCCTGGATGACGACTGGCCCATCCACCACCACCAAACCACCCACCACCACAACTGATCCCTGGACAACCACCACCACAACCACAGCTACTACCAGTACAACTGATCCCTGGCTTACCACCAGACAGTATCCTGCTCCCCTCAGTCAACTTCCTCTGCAGTTCACTGTTCGTGGTAAGCGAGTTGGCACATCTGAAACTAATTTGGTTGTTGTAATTTCCTGAATGATCGATGGCACATTACAATAGTGTTGACTTTTGTATTTTAGTGTATAAACAGAACTGCATTATTCTAAACATTGTCTAGATTTCCCATGGCATAATATCTAAGTTCAGCTCTACAACATATTGCTTTTGGAAGCTAAAACATTTCTACTTCCACTGTAGTGGATTCAGCTGCTCCGTCCTGCACTGAAGGAGAGTACTTGCCTGAATTTGTGGACCCAACACCCAGTCACAAAGCTCATCTAACAGCTCACCTCAACGAAATATTTGAAATGACGATCAAAGCACAAGCTTCAAGATCAACGTAATTACATTTGTCAGCTGACATAATGTTACAATACATCAGTTTACTCAATGAGTCAATGAAAAAGTATCACCCACAACTTGATAATCTAAATAGTAATACATTTAGTTTTAATACAGAGTAGGGAATATCATCTACACTGGACCCCTGAACAGCACCAAGCACAAGATTGCAGAGGGAGAATTTAAAATTAGATGGACCCCGACTCCTGACCACCTCGGAGACAAGGTTCCAATTTGCTTTGTTGCTGAAGCAGCGTAGGTTCCTTTCATTTCTATATTTCGGTATCCAACCTTTCAATACGATTATATTAATATATAAGTAAGACAACAATAATGAATATTTTCAGTGATATTTTTCAGTACCAATGTTGAGTATGCAGTTTCAAGTGACTTATTGTTCCCTACAATTATTTTCAGGTATCAGACCTATCAGTCTGAAATGAGGTGTGTTTGGGTGCAAGTTAAAAGTGAGTATTGACATTTTAGGGTTATGCTAAATGTGCTCGAATACCATTTTCTTTCAGCATGTACATGTATAGTTCTACTCACTTTATAATAATTCCCATGAATAATGATTTCTATGAACACATAATACAAATAATACAACACGTAATACAAATATATTGCGTGTTACCAAACAGAATTATTATGTATTACGTTTTATAATGTGAACATCATATCAATGAACTGTCAAAAACATTTGGTTTCAAATCCAATTTTGGTTGCATTTTGTTTTTGTTTTCATGCAGCTAATGAAAAGTAAAACATGTGTAATTTTATATTGAGCATGTTTGGAGTTTTGTGTATATTTTGACATAATCTAAGAAACAATCCACTTCAAATCTCGACACCAGGTAAACCCCACGTGATCTGCAATCAAAACTCAATGACAATAGCGTTGGATAAATCCTCATGCAAGGGACTTAATGAAGATCACCTGCGGCTGAATGATCCGAGCAACCCAGCCTGCAGTCTATACTCCAATAGCACTCATGTCATTGGTGTCATCCCTCTCAATGAATGTGGTACTACACTTAGGGTAATGCAAATATATATTATAATAAATGTAATAGTATGTTAATTATTATGCTAAATGTGTATGTCTGGATTTCTGCTGACCAGTGATTAAGTTAATGTCACTGTCATGTTATAATGTTACAATGTTCTTGATCTGCAGATGGACAATGAAACCCTTTTCTTTGAGAATGAGATCACCACCTTTGAGCTTGCCAAGGACGTCATTACCAGGAAACATCTGTTGGAAGTTCGGTTTTGCTGCCAGTACCCAAAGCGTGGAAATGTAACCCTGGGGTTCACTGTGCACAGGGACAACAAGACTATTGTAGAGAAGGGCTTTGGGATGTTCACCTATGACTTTGAGTTCTTCCCAAACAACCTCTATGACACAATGGTCAATCCCAGTTTATACCCACTGGAGTACGAAGTTGGAGACAAGATTTACATGCAGATTGAAGCCTCATCTTCAGTCAATAACACAGAGCTGTTTGTGGAGTCCTGCAGCGCTTCACCTTACGATAACCCTACTTACCAGCCTACCTACTCCATAATAGAGAATGGGTAAACTACCGTCCTACCAATGACAAATAAACTGCAGTAGATATACTTGAGGCATTTAAATGTCAATATGAATATATTGTTTGTAATATTTCTGTTTTTGTTTTTTAACTAGGTGTACAGTGGACCCCACTGTTGTCATCTATCCCAAGAGTCATAATAAAGAGTTTCGGTTTTCAATCGATGCCTTCAAATTCATAGGATTACATGACCAGGTAAAACTGAATGAATTCAACCAAGTAAATAAATAACTTAACTGCAGTGTAGCCATGTATTGACAGGGTATCTCATTTTGGTTCAGGTGTACATCAGCTGTTCGGTCCTTCAATGTGAGATCGGAAACCCCAACACCAGGTCCTCCAAGGGATGTGTGGCACCCAACCACCAGAATCACCGTCGCAGGAGAGCTATTGAAACAGGAGTGCACTTCATTTCCCAGGGTCCTTTGCGTTTGCGAAGCACACCAGAAAGTGAGAGCAGAGGTAATGTTGAAGTTCTTAAACTGTGGTAAACATGGCAAACAACAATATCACTTTTAATACAACTTCATATGACTTGGTGGAATAGCTATGACTTCAACTGTTTTGTATTTATTTGTTCTAGTAACCGGCCTGAATCTCAACATGGCCTTCATCGCTGGATGCCTTCTAGCAGCGGTTGGCATGATCTGTGGAGTGGTGATGATTCACAAATTCAAGAACGTTGCTGTTCAATATCAGCCTTTGCCAACAACTGAGCAGTAACACATCAGTGCACATAGTGGATGGTATATAGGGATATATGGGGATGAATTAGTTCAATAATAATAAAGTTCAAATCATTTAGGAATTCCTTAAAAGTCTGATGATCAGGACATTGATAATTATATTGTTATTGACTTGGAGTACACTTAATCTCAATATTCATATTCCCAACTTGCAAATCACATGTACCTACTTACTGAATAGGGACTTTAATATCACATAAGGATATTGTTATTATCCAAAAATAATCTTAATTCTAAATTGTACTTATTTTATAAATTGATGACAATTAATAAATCTCTCGCAATGTACTCTAAATACACATTCAATGTTAATATTATTCTGTACATCTACCACATTCTACATCAGGGAGGTTAATGGAATTGTTATATGCCGGTAATAAACATACTCAGACACAAGTTAGAACGTGCGACTGTCTTTACTGAAGGCTTAGTCAGAACAGCTTTACGGCAACACTGTTGCAACATATGTACCGTCGTAAACCATAACATGTGTTACGATAGTTGTGACAGCATACACAACATTTCCCTCCCCCATAGAAAACAACTAACAAACAACAAAGGCACTGAAATGAACAGTTTCTTGGAACACAGGGAACTAAACTTATTAGAGTAGAGAATCCAACAGGTTATGTACTGCTATGAAAATGAAATACTAAAAGTCAGTTATATAGTCTTTAAGAAAACTGGCAAAAAAAACGGGTTGGCCGAAAAGTTGGTTCGGCTTGGCTTTCGGCCGGGTGGTCGATGGGAGCTGGGGGCTGCTCAGCTGGAAAGTCCAGATCGTCCGCCCCATAGCCTGGATCGGTACCAGCCCTCAGGCCTGCTGTGATGCTGGGCGGTGTCACTCTCCAAAGGCGGCTTGCATGCCACCGCGACCCGTCAGACAGACGCAATGTTGCTGGCCCCAGTTGCTCGGTAAACTGCACAGGTGTAGACCAGAACGACAGCAGCTTGTTGTCCCTGTGAGCCAGACGGACTCTGACCCAGTCTAGGGCTGTGATGAGTGGTGTCTTTGCCCATCGTATTCTGTCGTAACGTATCTTCATCTTACGTTGGCGGTTGATGACTCTGTCGGGTGCATCCGTGACACACCGGTAGGGGCCCATCGTGAATCACAATACTTCCTCCGACCCCACCTCTGCAACTGCTTACTCGCGATTTGGGGCCTTAAGGGGATATACCCCCTCACCGCCCCGCCTTGACAGTCATATATTAGTATCCCGATTCATCCAGATGCGTCCAGTCAATGTCCTCGTTCTGTGGACACATGGTGGTCTTCGTCAGTTGTCTTGTCAATGTCAGTCGCCATGTAAATGTCAGTCGTCTCGTCAATGTCAGTTGTCATGTTAATGTCAGGCGTCTCGTCAGTGCCAGCCGACACAAACGCATCTGTTATGCTCTTGTTCAAAGTCTTGTATATCAAGCTTCGAATACAAAGAATACCACATGATATGCATATGCAAAGAAACACTAAAAGTCCCCCCACCCAAATCCCTGCAACCCACTTCTTCCAAGATGAAAGATTTCTCCAAAACCAGTTGTCGTCTGGTTTGACATTTTCCCTGCACATGATGTCGTGGAGGGCAGTTAGGTTATGCATCGCCTGATCAATTGTTATCTGGAATGAATGTACAACATGATGACCCTACACACAAAATGAACCCTTTGAGAACCCTTTTGTGAACCAATGTTTTTGTAGGTCATTGTCCATCCCTCATTTTGACACGTGGTCTCGCCCATGTGTCAATTTAGCGTAATATGGAAATGAGCAACTCCAGAGAAGGAAAGATTCCAACCTCTATCCAGGAGTTTAGTTCCAGAAACCAGTGCTGTGCGTAGAGGTAAGCCCCACCAGATCAAATTGTTAGCGCTCCACCTCCCGCACAAGCTCAGGCTCCTTCCCCCCCAGAGAGGTGACATTCCACGTCCCCAAAGCCAGTCTCTGTTGTCCGTCGAGGCCCCCTGCCTTCACTGCCTTCAAAGACCCTAATGGACAAACAATGGGCCCGTCAGCGAGCACCGGGTGGCCGGGTTAGCCATGGAGCCCGGTCGGGCATAGCCCGAAAAAGCAACGGGGCCACTTCTCCTTCCCGCGGACCCACCACCTACGGGAAGAACCGCTGGGGTGATGGCTACACACATGGGTAGACAAACATGTGCCAATGTTATTAAGCCGAGTGCCAGAGTTTGCTCCCCTTGATTTTTGATTATAGAAAAATTGAATGGGCCACTTTCACTGCTGGCTATTGTGGCCATAATTATACACTGCGCAAATATATGGCATGACTGATAGAGCGCTCGAAAAGAACGAAGCAAAGAGTTTTAACCACCTGACTAATAGTGAGTCTGTAGCTGATCGCAGATTGTATACCCACAAACATGGCCGACTTCCGGTTCTCTGGTGGTATTTAAATTAGATGTGATGTCACTTGCAAGTCAAGAATAGGCGAGTTGGCCATTGCATTGTAGCAGGCTATAATTGTGTTCCTACAACAAACAAACAGTGCTAGTGCCTGCTGCAGGCCTGCAGTCCTACACAGTGAATGTGAAAAAGCAAAAGGAATGCAAAAATAACCAGCAAAAGAGAAGGGAATATACCGGGACAGATTGGTGAAGGAAGCCAGGGAACAGTATTTGGAGAACGTAAGCCAAATGAATGGTTTGGACCCCCATGACCCCCCAAACAAAGAGTGAAACAATGGTCCCGACCTGCTGCCTCCTCTAAACATGTTTTATTATATATGTTATTCCATTCAGGTAGAAGGATTGCACTCAGAAAAACAAGGTGACTATCTTAAATTTTTTTTTGTAAACCATGTCACAAACAAGGTACACTGACTTTACACAGGTCACATACAGATTAAAAACCAAAGCAGAAATCCTCATAGGCCATGGCATACCATTTGGCCAAATATATGGCTTTGATAAGAACAATGAGCAACAAAGGCCTTTAGAATATCCTAAAAACATTGATCAGTCTTCATCAGTCTGGGCGGCAGTATAGCTCAGGAGGCAGAGCGGTCGCCTCACATGCTGGTTCGATCCCCGCCTCCTCCTTGCAAAAACTGTCGAGGTGTCCTTGAGCAAGACACCCTAACCCTTACTGCTCCTGACGTGCTGAGTGACTCCGCCGTCGGTTGTTGAATGTGTGTATGAATGGGTGAATGTGAGGCATGACTTGTAAGTAGCGCTTTGAGTGGCTGCACTGGTTAGAAAAGCGCTATATAAATGCAGTCCATTTATCAGTCATTTGTTATTAACTCTGAACCAGCCAGGGAATAGCACAAAACGACCTCATGCATTGTGGTGCATCATACTGAGTAGGTTCAGTGTTAATCAGGAATGACTCACAGAGAATGTGGTTAGTATGATAGATTCTCAGACCTTCATGATTCTTATAGGATTTCAGTCTGTTCTCTAGTAACTCATCATTATCCTCCATTAGGAAAGTACTCACTCCATATCTGATTTGTGCTTCACTGTCGAGACATGTAAAAGGTGTGTGTGTGTGTGTATCCAACCATGTGTGTATGTTTGACTATATTGTATGTGAAATACAAATGAATAGTTATTTGCCTCCCATTCAATCCCATTGTTTGCGTATAAATGTCTATCAATGTATCATGTATTGTGAGCCTGTCATTTTTTGAGTGTTCTTGATTTATCCTCGGCTTGAGTTTTTATCCTCAGTTGTATCAATCACTCATCCCCTTTGTTGCAATGTTCCAAAAGTATTCAGCATATTCAGTGGCTATTGTGGGTCATTAGAAGTCAGGAAGATCTTCATTCATCTTTAGCCAGTTCTTGTCGAGGCCCCTCATGGATCTTTCTCAAGGGAAACGGTCATATGTGTTGCTGAGCATTTTACTACAGCTTTACCTGCATGCGCACCAATTGAAACACACTGCCTTTCAACCATAACACGACTCAAACAAAACTGCACAGGACAAGAAGGAGAGCCATCCAGACAGTCGTGAGGATGGTGGAAAAGATCATTGGGTGTGCACTTCCATTAATTAAGGAAATCTTTAGGACCAGATGTCGGAATAAGGCCATCTACATCACAAAGGACCGCAACCACCCTGGGCACCATCTCTTCTCCCCCCTGTGGTCCGGTCACCGGTTCTGCAGCATCCGTACAAGAACTATCAGGTTCAAGGACAAACCATCAAACTTACCCAACTGCAGGCCGAACTGGGATAGGCTTTTCCCTCGGTCCAGTCCCAGATTGCGGCGCTGGAGAACACGTCGCAGACTACCGTCAGTACGGTCACCAGCCTCACCAGGTGGACGCTATGTCCGGAGCCCTAGCTTCCATCCAGCACTCTCTGGACGCGTTAGCCACCCGCACCTATCCAGCCCCAGGTTCCCGGTCCGGGAACCACTTCGTCCTACGTCCCAGCTGACCTCGATGTCCCTGCAGGGTCAGTCTTTTGCGCAGAGCCCAGCTTGGTTAGCCCCAGAGCGTTCGGAGGCGATTTGAACCAGTGCCGTGGGTTCCTAGCTCAGTGCGAGTTACTGTTCACACATCAGCCATCCAAGTATTCCTCCGGTGGGGCCAGGATTGCATTCGTGATGTCCCTCCTTGCCGACAGAGCTCTTAGCTGGGCGATAGCCACGGTGAACAGTGACGGGGGCTATGCCACCGATTATCCCCTGTTGAAGCGAGAGTTTTGCATGGTCTTTGACCATCCATTAGACGGGCTGGATTCTGCAAGCCGGCTGCTAGTTAGCCATCAGGGGTCTCGCTCGGTGGCCGATTACACGGTGAAGTTCCGGATCCCAGCCATAGAGAGTGGCTGGGACGATAGAGCTCTTCTCTGTCTCTATCGCAAGGGTTTGAGCGACGCCGTCAAGGACCTTATCGTTCCAGACAGCCCGGAGACGCTGAAGGATTTAATCACCCTGGCGCTCCGAATGGACTCACGGCTGCGTGAACGCCGTTTGGACCAAGCCCAGCGTTCGTTCCTTCGCCTGGGTTCCGGTCGCTCTGCCTCGGAGACCGCCACCCAGTCCGCCGCGGGCTTGACCACGCCCCCTTTCCAGCACACGCTATCTGCTGCCAGGTCGACGTCCGGGCCCGGAGAGCCCATGGAGATTGGCCGATCCCACCTTTCGTCAGTTCAAAGAGAGTACATGTCCCACCAACAGTGCCTCTACTGTCACTCTGAGTCCATTGGTTTTTTTGTTTTGCACGCCCCCACGGCACCTCTAGTGTTGGGTAGACCCTGGCTGGAGAGGCACGACCCTCACATCTCCTGGGCGTCTGGGCGGGTCTTGGGTTGAGTACAGCTTGTCACGCTACCTGTCTGCGTTCCACCCTGTCTCCGTCCAGCGGTTCCAGGCCTGTGTCCTCTCCGCAAAATATCACTGGGGTGCCTCACATGTATCACAACCTCTCTCTGGCGTTTAGTAAGGACAGAGCCCTCTCACTCCCCCCTCACCGGCCTTATGATTGTCCTCCTTCCTCCTATCGACCTCCTTCCTGGGGCCGCCCTACCTAAGAGGCGGCTATACAGGCGATGCACAACTATATAGCAGAGTCCCTAGCCTCAGGCCTTATAAAGCCGTTGTCTTCGCCCCTTGCAGCGGGCTTCTTCGTGGCTAAGAAGGACGGTGGCCTGAGGCCCTGTATAGACTATCGGGCACTGAATGACATCACGGTGAAGAATAAGTACCCCCTGCCTCTTCTAAGTTCCACTTTCGAGCCACTCACGCACGCCCGGGTGTTCACCAAATTGGACCTTCATAACGCTTACCACTTGGTCAGGATCAGGGAGGGTGACGAGTGGAAGACTGCCTTCAACACCCATCTCGGCCACTTTGAGTACCACGTCATGCCGTTCGGTCTGTCCAATGCCCCCAGGGTTTTCCAAGGCCTTGTGAATGACGTGCTGAGGGACATGCTAACGTCTTTGTGGTGGTGTACCTGGATGACATCCTGATTTTCTCAAGGTCCATGGAGGAACACCACCAGCACGTCTGCCTGGTGCTACAACGGCTGTTGGAGAACCGGCTCTACGTTAAGGCAGAGAAGTGCGTCTTCCACACCAACTCGGTGACGTATCTCGGCAACGTGGTGGAGGATGGACAGATGCATGCAGACCCCGCCAAGGTCAAGGCGCTGGTAGAATGACCGCGCCCTACTGACCGCACGCAGCTCAGGCACTTCCTGGGTTTTGCAGGCTTTGTGTGCCGGTTTATCAAGGGGTTCAGCCAGGTGGCTGCCCCCCTCAATGCCCTCACCCCCCCTCTCGGCCGTTCGTGTGGACTCCTGAGGTAGAGTCGGCCTTCCACCGACTCAAGAGCTTGTTCACCACAGCCCCGGTTCTCGTCCACCCCGACCCGGCGAGGCAGTACATCATCGAGATAGATGCGTCAGACACAGGCGTCGGAGCCGTCCTCTCTCAGCGGTCGGAGGAGGATCACAGGGTCCACCCGTGTGCCTATTTCTCTCGGTGTTTAGAACCCGCTGAGATGAACTACGACGTGGGCAACAAGGAACTGTTGGTGGTTCACGCCGCCCTGGAGGAGTGGAGGAGTCCTAACCTTCCCCCCCCCCCCCCCCCGCTCCAAGGACCCTCTCCGCATTCCACCCTCTGGACCATCTCCCCGCGTCGACCACACCATGTAACCTATCCTATACTACCCTGTTGTTTTTTGAGTTTGTGTACATTTTTCAGTAGAGACATTTTCCGTTGTTTTGAGTGTCCTGTCTCTTCTTCTGGGTTCTCTGGCACATTTGGCAAGCCGGTCTCGCTTAACAGACAGTGCGCTTTCTCGTGCTGCCACGATCATAACATTGTCACATATTACAGTTACTCATTTCAGTTACTTCTGTCACGAGCGGGATTGTTAGGTGGGACCCAGAACGCAGACCAAGACAGTGGAGCTATAACATAAAGCTTTATCTCAAGCACAACACAACTCAAATACAACACAAGAGAGTGATCAGGGACAGTCCAGGGGTCTGGGTACCGGGAGGTCGATCCGCGGAGTACCGGCAGGTAGTAGACCGGCGAGTAGTCCGGGACGGGAGAGGAGTCTGGGTACCGGGAGGTTGGAGTAGCGACAGGTACCAGACAGGCGGAAGATCAGGGACAAGCGAGAAGTCTAGATACCGGGAGGTCGGAATAGCGACAGGTACCAGACAGGTAATTATAATTACCGGGGAGCTCGTATAGACCGGCGTAATGCGAGACAGGCGTGTGACGCGGGATAGGTAAAGGATCTGGATCTCCGGGACATCAGCGTGGCGATTCCGTCCAGGGAAGTGTGACGTCATCAGGCTGGAACGGAGCGAAGTCGTCAGGCGGGTGCGGAGCGACGTCGTCAGGCGGGTGCGGAGCGACGTCGTCAGGCGGGTGCGGAGCGACGTCGGCAGCGTCGGCAGACGGGGGAAGCGTGACGTCATCAGGCGGGGGAGGAGTGGTGCTGTCAGACTGGAGAATAACGACGTCGTCAGCGTCGGTGGACGGGAGCAGCGCGACGTCTTCAGGCGGGTAAGGACCTGGATCTCCGGGACATCAGCGTGGCGATTCCATCCAGAATGTACGACGTAACATGAACAAAGTATGACGTACGACCTAACCCCGGGGTAACGGGAAGCCAGGGTCTATATACCCCAGGTGAGGTGATTAACAATTAGACGCGGCAATAGCTGACAGGTGTGTGTGTGCCGCCAGCGCACGTGGCTTGGCCACGCCCCCTGCCAACCACCGTAACCGTGACAGTACCCCCCCCTCAACGGGCGCCTCCTGGCCTGAGTTATAGGCACTGCCAATCCAATATAACAATAATATCCAGAGCAATAACAATAGGTAACCACAGACACTGTTGGTTAGAGACCCAAAAGCATGACTCAGGACACGGAAGTAAAAAAAACAAGTGCAGTATATTTGTTATACGTTTGCCTTCAAATTAACAATTGTTCACAAAGTCCAAAAACTCAGAAGATAAATGATAAATGATCAAAACAAAAATATTGTTCCAGCTTCAAGGGGAATCTGAGGCAGGTAGACCGGCAGACGGGGTAGGCACCACACCAAGCTAACGGGCTAACACTGTAGGTATGGCACAAACTGGAAATGAATAGGAGTGAAGACCAGGCTATTGTACAGAGTTGAATGGTGTTTGGGATCAGGTGTGGTGATGAGGAACAGGTACGCGTCGTTCACTGCCCAATGCGCTGGTGGGCAGTGTGCGCCGATGTGCCAGGAGACGTAGAGTGGGTGTGATGTGAAGGCGGGGAGGAGGAGCCACAACAGATACTGAATACCTAATAATAAAAATAATAATAATAATCACAATGACAATTATGTGTATTCCTATAACTGTTAATTGTAATTTCTGTACTTAATATTAGAGTTCCTTCAAACTGCCCAAGATCATACCATCTAATGACAGCTGACCCTGATGGCGATCAAGTTATATGCAGATACGGAACCATCCTTAACAGAGAATGCGCAACATGCAATCAACCCTATGGTTTCTACCTGGATGAGGTTGGTAAAAACACACCTTACTCAACACCACGTTTACTAACTTTTGTTGTTGGTGTTTTCTTCCCCTAATCTAACCTATTCATATGCATTCAGGGCAATTGCATCCTACACTACAGTGTCACAGCATACAAAGGGGTGTATGGGTTTGAGTTGGTAGTGGAAGACTTTCCAAGAACCACTATCACTTTGACCTCCGCAAATGGAACTCAAACGTCTAGGTCTCCCTTAACTGGACAGAGAAGGAAACGTTCAATAATTGCCATAACTACCTTGTACCCATTGATAGCTGTTAACTATACCAACACAGCTCCAACCATCCCCACATTCCCTATCAGCCATGGGTGGTGGTGGTCAACTCCAGCTCCAACCATCCCCACAACCACAAGTTCATCCGGTATCACAACCACCCCTACCACCCCTTGGTGGTGGTGGTCAACTCCAGCTCCATCAACCACCTCCCCCACAACTCCATCTCTAACCATCCCCACAACCACAAGTTCATCCGGTCTCACAACCACCCCTACCACCCCTTGGTGGTGGTGGTCAACTCCAGCTCCACCCAACTCAACTACCCCTATCAGCCATGGGTGGTGGTGGTCAACTCCAGCTCCAACCATCCCCACAACCACAAGTTCATCCGGTATCACAACCACCCCCACCCCCCCTTGGTGGTGGTGGTCAACTCCAGCTCCAACCATCCCCACAACCACAAGTTCATCCGGTATCACAACCACCCCTACCACCCCTTGGTGGTGGTGGTCAACTCCAGCTCCATCAACCACCTCCCCCACAACTCCGTCTCTAACCATCCCCACAACCACAAGTTCATCCGGTATCACAACCACCCCTACCACCCCTTGGTGGTGGTGGTCAACTCCAGCTCCACCCAACTCAACTACCCCTATCAGCCGTGGGTGGTGGTGGTCAACTCCAGCTCCAACCATCCCCACAACCACAAGTTCATCCGGTATCACAACCACCCCCACCCCCCCTTGGTGGTGGTGGTCAACTCCAGCTCCAACCATCCCCACAACCACAAGTTCATCCGGTATCACAACCACCCCCACCCCCCCTTGGTGGTGGTGGTGGCCAACTCCAGCTCCACCAACCACCACCACCCAAACATCCAAAACAACAACAGCTACTACCAGTACAATAGCTCCCTGGCGGACCACCACAAGAAGACCGTATCCTACTCTGCAGTTCTCCCTTCATGGTAAGCAAACAATATGTAGTTTAGTAGGCATTTTAGATTAGACTAGATTCAAATGAATTGTCATTGCACAGCACAAGTACAGTACAGCGAAAATAATTTGGCATCTAACCAGAGTGCAAATGTTGCAGTAAAGTGCATGGTAATATATAATGTACAGTTGTTGAATAATATGTTTCACATGCCCTGTACAACATATTGCATGCTCTGGAAACTAAAATATTTATACCAAAACTGTAGTGGATTCAGCTGCTCCGTCCTGCAATGAAGGAGAGTACTTGCCTGGGTTTGTTCACCCAACACCTATTCATGGATATCATCTTAAAGCTCAAGTCAACCAAGAATTTGAAATGAAGATCAAAGCACAAGCGTCACGTTCATCGTAAGTACATTTGGCAGCTGACAATCTTACATATCAATCAAGCTCATTCAAGTCATTCATAGGTACTCAAGTATTACCAACAACTTCATAATCTAAAAAGTTATTTATTTTGTTTTAATACAGAGTAAGGGATATAATCTTCAGTGGACCCCTGAATACCACCAAGTACACTATCGCACTGGGAGAGTTCTACATTAGGTGGACCCCGAATCAAGACCACCTTGGAGAACAGGTTCCAATTTGCTTTGTTGTTGAAGCAGCTTATTTGTAAGTATCTTTAATACTCTAACCACACTTCTATTATAATCCATTAATTAGCAGATTTTTAACCAGCTTGTACCATTACAATGTGGGTAATATATGCAAATAAACAATGATAAATTCTCCACCATTTTACCAGCATTCAGTTGAGCAAATTAAGGGCTGTTGTTCCAACTGTTTATAAACACCCAATTTATATTAATTTGTGCCTTTCTACTGCATAGAAAGCTCTGTCTTAGAAAAAGCCATACTTATATATAATAATACAATTATGTATTATAAAAACATAATTTTTATTATACTACAATTTTCAGATATCAGAATTATCAGTCTGAAATGCGATGTGTTGTGGTGGATGTTGAACATGGTGAGTACGGACATTTTTAACATTTTTTTCAATGTATAAGGTAGATAGAGAACATGATAAGATCTAATTAATTTCAAACAAAACATCCATTACTGTTGACAGCTATGTTGTTATACAAAGTTATACAGCTGATAAAAATCTCGATTTTTTTATTTGTCATTTGAAGAGCCATTTATAGCCATATATATATTAAGTATGTTTGCAATCAAGGAAAAGGAATATTCCTGGACCCTATTTTCCCATCATTTTTGGTCTAAGTGACACATGTTTTAATTGGTCCAGCATTGAGCGAGAGCCCTTGACCCGTCAGCAGAAAAACATCTGCTTTGAGGCAGCAGCGCCCTGTCAATGTATGTCCTCTAAAGGTGCTTGTTATTGTCACTGACAGGCTCAGATTGTTTTTATAAGTGTCTCATGACATACAAAGAAATACAACTTTTTCATTACATTTAGCTTGATGCAGTCTGTTTGTTAATGTCTCAACAACTCAGATTGAGCGAGACTCCGGAGTTGAGCAAGACTTCTCCTTGAGCGAGACTTGGTGTGTAGGGGATCCTTTCCATAAAGTTGTCTGACACTTATAATAACAATCTGAGTCTGTAAGTGGCAAAAAACAGCACTTTTAGGGGACATACATTAGCAGATGCAATTTCCCCCGAAAGGTTACATTGCAAATGTTTTGTGGCTTGTGGCTGAAGCGCTCTTGCTCAATAGTGGACCAATTTCAAAAATGTGTTAGACCCCAAATTATGGGAATTTAGGGTCCAGGTTGAAAAATACCATAGTTATATTTTAACTTCTACAAATGTCACACCAGTTAAAGCCCACGTGATCTGCAATGAAACCTCAATGACAGTCGAGTTGGATAAGTCCTCATTCAATGGGCTGAGCGAGGATCATCTGAGGCTAAATGATCCCAGCGACACTGCAGTCTGCAGTCTACACTCCAATAGCACTCATGTCATTGGTGTCATCCCTCTCAATGCATGTGGTACTCAGATTGAGGTAATGCAAATATTATGGTGTCATCTTCTGTCATGCTTCTATTATACCATGGCCACTTGCAATTCGTTCAAATATAAGGCTGTTGTGTATTCATATTTTTGACCAGAGAAACACATGGGTCTGACTAATACCTCAGACACAATCAGTCTGGCACAATAGCTGGTATGAGATTCATATGGAATGAAAATGCTGTCTAAAATATAGTCCCATCAGTCAGTATACTATATAGACTATGTGCGATTTCCAAAACTGAATAAATACTGCACATACAGTATACACACAATAATGTTAATGCATCTTGTTGCAACTAAGATATTCATGGAAATAGTTTTGCAACAGCAGTCACAAATTCCAGATGCATTTTTAAGCTACTAGCACAATGTCAGTGAGCCAGCGCACGAGAAAGGCCTTTTGTACGGCAAAGCCCTTTGTGCCAGAAAGCCTTTTCTGTCAGAAAGAAACATTTACATTATAAAAGAGAGAGTTGGCAACGCTAGGGTCAGCAGATTTACCAATGCCAAAGTAGCTACAGTTTGAGGCCGTTTTCAGCAAGATGGTATTATCTTAAGACTTTGAAGGCAAGTTCAAGTTACTAGTATTGACCTCTACCGCCTAGCATTTTCACTGGCCATGTTATAAAATAGATCATATAGTATGTGGCAAATGGATGTCTGGATATCCCCAGATCTGCTGATCTGGTTACCCTCATTGGTTTTGTTCATGTAACTTAATGTTAGTGTTCTTGATCTACAGGAAGATGAACATAACCTTATCTTCAAGAATGAGCTCACCACCTTTGGGGATGTCAGGGACATCATTACCAGGCAACATCTGTTGGAGTTTGGGTTTTTCTGCCAGTACCCAAAGCGTGGAAATGTAACCCTGGAGTTCACTGTGCACAGGGACAACTTTACACTAACAGAGAGAGGCTTTGGGGAATTCACCTATAACTTTGAGTTCTACCCAGACAACCTCTTTGGCACAATGGTCAATCCCAGTTTGTACCCACTGGTGTATGACATTGGAGACAAGATTTATATGCAGATAAAAGCCATTTCTTCAGTTAATAACACAGAGCTGTTTGTGGAGTCCTGCAGAGCTTCGCCTTACGATAACCCTAATTACCAGTCTACCTACTCCATCATAGAGAACGGGTAAACAACCGTCCTACCAATGACATATAAACTGCTCATAATATTCTTGATGTAAGGCATGTAAATGTCTATTTATTTAATGTTTATTTATTTAAACTAGGTGTACAGTGGACCCCACTGTTGTCATCTATTCCCAAAGTCCGAATAAACAGTTTCAGTTTTCAATCGATGCCTTCAAATTCATAGGATTACATGACCAGGTAAACCTGAATGAATTCAACCAAGTAAATAAATAAATTAACTGCAGTGTAGTCATGTATTGACAGGATTTGTGATTATGACTCAGGTGTACATCAGCTGTTCCATACTTCTATGTGAGATTGGGAACCCCAACACCAGATGCTCCAAGGGATGTGTGACATCCAACCAGCAGTTAGGGCGGATCAAGAGGGCGGCTGTTATTGAAACAGGAGTGCACTTCATTTCCCAGGGTCCTTTGCGTTTGCGAAGCACACCAGAAAGCGATGAGAGGTAATGTTGAAATTGTCAAATTGTGGCAATACATTGCAAACACTTTTAATTCACATGACTTGGTAGAATATATGCACATTAAACAGTTTTGCATGTATTTGCTCTAGTAACCGGCCTGAATCTCAACTTGGCCTTCATCGCTGGATGCCTTCTAGCAGCGGTTGCCATGATCTGTGGAGTGGTAATGATTCACAAATTCAAGAGGATTGCTGTTCAATATCAGCCTTTGCCAACAACAGAGCAATAAGATATATAAGTGAAGACGTCAGACCACATTCTGTCTTTCCCAGAATAAGTTTATGAGCAGACTTGGCCATCTATAATCAATATATATTTTTTACATTTTCTGGGCAGGATATTGTTAGTGGATGCAGTGGATATGTCCCTCTGTAATATCTTATCATTATTTTACATTTTAAGATCCTGATCACTTTAAACTATGTAACACTTTCCCAATATTGATGTTCTCGAGTTGCCTCACACCTGCTACCATACATACAAATACGAAAGTTATAATATTTTCATTGAATAAAGCTTGAATAAAATGTCCATGGAGGGTGGTGATTATGATAGAGCTGAGATGTAAGGCTATAGATCTCAATTGTATTTATTTCATGTTGCACAAGCTCTGGGTAATGATGGAAATTTTAACATGAATGACATGAAGACAAGCGTCTGGAATGAATTTCCGCCGCAGATTAGCTCGACTCACTCACCTGCAACTCTGTACTAATAGTTGCATATTGTTCTGCTCGTGTTTTATAAAATAATAATTACATGTATAGTTGTAAATATATATAGAAACACTTAGCTACTTATTCATGGACGAAATTCAGCACTGAATCCCCCAAAAGTGTAAGCAAAAAGAAAAATAATTACAATTGAAGAATGAGTAAAAAGTACATTCCTTTCTTTAATTTGTTATATAAAATGCAACAAGTGCAGATTGTTTCTATTAATTACTAGGTATTACCATCTAATCAATGCATAGATAAACTGAGAGAAAATATGTTAATCAACATGGAGTACTGATCAAATGAGTAACCAAGCCTTTTACCGGTCTAGTAAATGTAACTGCCTAAAGTCAAATGAGCACAATCTCAATATTAATGTGAAATTTCATATTGTCTAATTAATAATTGATTGAAACGTTTTATTACAAAAATTAATAAATCTATATTAATTGAATATATTAATACAAATTCCAACAAAGAAAGTTCCTCCTCGAGGAGCACCCTAACTTCCTGCGAGTATGATTCAATGTGCACTACTAAAAGTCTAACATTTACATTGTTTTGTATATTGAGTGAATTTGATTATAGCCTTCGTAACTATTACGTTACCATTGACAATTAGACGGCTCGATGTCTGGTCAATGTAACATAATAAGGAGACGGTAGCCAAAGTAATCAACAAAGAATATTTAATTAATAATTACCATGGTTGAACAAAGGAAATATAAAGTAACGACAGACAAGAACACATAATTGCACAGACAGGATCAGCAACCAGACAAAGGGGAAGACAGAATACTTATACATGAGGGAATGACGAGACGAGACACACCTGGGTTGATTACAAATGGGTACACCTGGAAGGGAAAACGATAAGGACTACAAAACCATGACAGAGAACTACAGCTAGACATGACACATCACACTAGGAGCGCCTGATCAGGGCACAAACACATAACAGTAACAATGTAGTATACAACAATGTAGTATACATTGTTACATTAAAGGTCCTTGTCAGTGGTTATATTTCATACTTTATTTACTAAAATACTATTGCTTCAAGGCATCTGCATAAGCATCAGTGCAGAATATTCCCTCTAGATTGAATACTATATATTATATATTATTTTCTCTAATCTGAAATTGTTACATGTCATTTTATTTGCCATGTATGCAAAATTAATTGAGGTAGCATTAATTGATTAAAAGTCAGAGGGTTCACTAGACCAAGGGTTCAGTAGTTTGAGGGTTCACTCATCCTAGGGTTCAGTATTCAGTATATATCAGTATTTCTCAAACAGGGCTTCCGCAAAATAATTAGATGTAAATAAATAATAAAATTGTGCTGTATCAATAAAAAATGCATATCTACAAATGGGTCCCATCGGCGCCAATGAAACAATCACACAGTGTTGATTAGTCACACCCATGTTAGCTTTGGGCCAATATAAACTCTAATGTGATTGCGACACATCACATCAGTTATGAATCACTCAATTCACTCGCATAACAAGACTTCAAAAAGGAGGCCTTCTGGGCTATGTTATCCCGGGAGACTCCGGACTCGGTTACAAGGTATCGAGAGTCCAAGAGGAAAGCAGTATTAACCGTAGCAAAGGCAAAGCCGGCAGTCGGCACCAAAGCGATTCTGGTATACTGTCTGGCGCCTCAGGAGGGGAAAGCAGGAATCCATCCAAGCTGTTTACATTAAGGGTTGAACACTCCTCAACTGAGGAGGTAATCAGGCGGTGGAAGGAGCACTTTGAGGAACGCCTCAACCCAACTAACCCATCCTCTACGGTAGAGGCAGAGCTGGAGGATGATGGGCGGCAAACTAAATGTTGTCAAACAACTGTCATGGATGACACGTCTTTTCAACATTGCGTTTAAGTCTGGGATTGTACCTAAGGAGTGGCAGATGGGGACGATGGAGCCTGAGATGGGGAGCAGCTGGAGCTGCTACCTCTGCGACCCAATCCCCAATAAGCGGTAGACGATGGATGGATGGACAAGCATTTGGCAACCATCAAGTTATTAATGGGTGTATAATGTAGATTGCCGGTAGATTAGATTCCCCCTTATGTAGTTTAGGTGGTGGTGATGACTATGGATGGAATTCCTTGACCCTGGAGGATGCCATCTCTTTCTTCGTAGACAGGTGGAGCCTATGGTCCTGGGGGGATGGAGAGCTGTAATGAATACAACAGATGAGCATGAATGAGAGATGTGTATATAAATGACATGTTAACGGGGTGAGAATATGGTCCTCCTGATTCAAATTTTGCTTTAGCTCCATTTTTAGGTGCTTAAAAATAAAATGTCTCACACTTTTTGTTATGGTCCTGGAAACACAAAATTAGTTGGGAGATCACCACCTCTGAGGATGACTGGGACTAAAATAATATTGAGGAGGCGGCAAATATTAGAAAAGTAATGGCAATTTTTCATAAATCCTGTTTGATCTGGGGATATAATCTTTGATAGGGCAGGTTCCAATCTACGTGCTAAGGCTTTAGTCAAGATCTTGTAGTCGTTATTTAAAAGTGAGATAGGCCTGTACGAACTGCACTCACAGCTGTCTTTGTTTGGCTTTAATATTACATTTATAGAGGCCTCCGTGAGGGTTTAAGGTAATGTTCCTAAATTATCTAGAGAATCATTGTACATTTTAAGAAGGAGGGGCTTCTCAGCTTCTCAACAAATGTTTTATAAAATTGTATATGATAACAATCTGGCCCTGGGGCCTTGCCACTTTGTATAACTTTAATTGCTTCAATAATTTCACAAATTGGCAGGGGACGATCCATCCGGCTCACCTGATCAGAAGTGATACACGGGAATTTAAGGTTATTGAGAAACATGCCTGTATTGTCGCTAGGGGCTCAGAGGTATATAACTTGGAATACACATTTTTAAAGGTATCATTAATGACAGATGGGGTGACTGTAATCTCGCCTGACAGGTTCTTATTTGTTTAATCTGTTGGGATGCCGCTTGGCTCTTAATTTGGTGCGCCAAAAGTCACCATGTTCATAGAGAAAGCCTCGTGAACGTAAAAGCAATTTTTCAGTTTCTTGTTTTGTGAGAAAATTGTAGTTCATCTGAAGGATTTGTCTTTCTTTTTCAAGCTCGACGGCGATATTGATAGCTTGCTATCCAGATCCTTTATGCTTTCCATAAACGTATTGTGTGCTTGTTTTTCCCGATTTTTTCGTCCTGCAGATTTGGATATGATCTCTCCCCTGATAACCACCTTTAATGTTTCCCAGAGAGAGAAGAGATGGAGATATGTCATTTGACAGAGTTATTGTTAATTAGGAACTTATCAATTGCTGTTGAGATTGTTGTGAGGAATGCATCATCATTTAGTAGTGTACAATTCAACCGCCAGGGGGGCAAGTTTTTTGTAATGGCATGAAGGAATGGTCAAATTGCAGGGGCGTGTTGTCTGAAATTACTATGGTCGAGTATTCTACATTACTGATAGCCGACAATGAAAATGTCTTATGTACGTGGGAGTAAAAGGAGAATTTTTTTATCAGGGTGAAGGAAGCGCCATGGATAATAA
>CM051000.1:9575880-9620738 GCA_027704905.1 Muraenolepis orangiensis | reverse complement strand
TCCCCCCACCCAAATCCCTGCAACCCACTTCTTCCAAGATGAAAGATTTCTCCAAACAGTTGTCGTCTGGTTTGACATTTTCCCTGCGCATGATGTCGTGGAGGGCAGTTAGGTTATGCATCGCCTGATCAATTGTTATCTGGAATGAATGTACAACATGATGACCCTATTAACACACAAAATGAACCCTTTGAGAACCCTTTTGTGAACCAATGTTTTTGTAGGTCATTGTCCATCCCTCATTTTGACACGTGGTCTCGCCCATGTGTCAATTTAGCGTAATATGGAAATGACCATGCTGGTAGGCAAGGTTTCCCACCGGGGGCCCTCCACACTCCCTCCTCTTTAACGCACCCCACCCGCGCCCACGTTGCCGTCTTGTGTGGTTTAGCCTGCTGCTGCATCTCCTGCAAGGCGCGCTCGCTACACGGTGACGCATCTGTTTGTAATGACGTCGCTACAGGGGAATGTTGTCCTGCAGCGAGCTTCGCGGCGGCATCAGCTAACGCGTTACCTCTGGACACGCTGTCCGAGTTACCTGTGTGTGCATCGCATTTGATGACCGCAATCTGGTTAGGCAGCAAGATAGCCTCTAGTTCTGATATTAGATTGTGATGTGCTTGCCTGACGATGTTAGGAAACCACGCTGTTTCCAGAGTGTGCCAAAGTCGTGCACCACTCCAAACGCGTACCTGCTGTCCGTGTAGATGTTAACACGCCTGCCTTCCACATGCCTACACGCCTGTGTGAGTGCAATCAACTCCGCTGCCTGTGCAGAGTAGTTGGCCGGTAATCTACCACTGTCGACCGTTGTGTGTGATGTTACTACCGCAAACCCAATGCAATTCGCCCCTGTGGCCCTGTCTCGGGAGGCAGAGCCATCTACGAACAGTTCTTCCTCTGTGTTTGGGATGGCGTGTTCCTTAAGGTCAATCCTAGGGGAACAAACAGCAGACACAATAGCACAGCAATCATGCGGTTCGCCATCTCCTTCATTCAAAAGCAAAGTAGCTGGATTAAGGACATTGCATCATTTAACAGTGATGTTTGGGGTATCCAACAGGGTGTTGTTGTACCGCAGCCATCTGGCTGCTGATAGATAGATAGATAGATAGATAGATAGATAGATAGATAGATAGATAGATAGATAGATAGATAGATAGATAGATAGATAGATAGATAGATAGATAGATAGATAGATAGATAGATAGATAGATAGATAGATAGATAGATAGATAGATACTGTTATTAATACCGAGGGAAATTTAGTCTTCCAGCAGCTTATACAAATAGCAAACAAACACTTATTCAGTTATAAAAACTTTAAAAACAAAGGGACTTATCTAAAACACAATTAGAATTATAAAATTACAATAAATTACAATAAACAAGAAGTGGAAAATATACTGTATTAAAACAAAAATTATACTAATATCTATTGTAATAAATACCAATAAAATACAGAATACAATAAGTGTAAGTAGTGCAAATAAAGGTAGTTTTGGGGTCACAGAGCAGGTGTGTGTAAACAAAAGGAGGCCTCATGCCCAAAAGGCAGTCTCCCCCGTCCACTCTGGGAAGAGTTGAATAGTCGTATGGCCTGGGGAACAAACGACTTCCTCAGTCTCTCTGTGGAGCACTGTTGGGATAGCCTGGATGTCTTCTGTTCCAATAACAAAGCTGCAACTGCGTGTGGGACAAGCAAGGTTAGTGGTGAGTAGCCTACAAAATCTCTCGAAGCCACAACAGCTTTCTCTACTGCGGCTACTGCTTTTTGGCACCTTGGTAGCCCTGCTGCCACCGGATCCAACCTGCTGGAAAAATAGGCTGTCGGCCTCAGTCGTCCCCCATGCTCTTGTGTCAACACTGACGTCATAAAGTTCCCTTTAACGTCTGCCATCTGAATGAATGGTTTGGTCGGGTCTGGAAGACCTAAAGTCGGGTCTGATGAAAGTGCTAATTTCATCTCTGTGAACGCAGCCTCTGCTTCTGGCGTCCACTTGACCCTGCTGTGGGAGGTCAGGTCAGGCCCGTGTGCGATTGCGCTCAGTGGGCTCTCCAGGGTGCTGTAATCTAGAATGAATTGCCTGCAGTAGGATGTGATTCCAAGACAACTGAGCATTTGTTTTACTGTGATGGGCTCTGTGATGGGTACTGTGATGGGTCACACGTGTTGATGTGAGTGTTTTCTCCCCCGGGGTCAGAGAGTGACCCAGGAGGATTACCTTCTCCTTGCACCATCTGAGAGGACCGTCTGTCAGATGGGGTCCTCTCTGGTCCAGAGAGGACCAAGGAGGTCCAGAGAGGTCCAGAGAGGTCCAGAGAGGTCCAGGGAGGTCCAGAGAGGTCCAAAGAGGACCGGAGAGGTCCAGAGAGGACCAGAGAGTTCCAGAGAGGACCAGAGAGGACCAGAGAGGACCAGAGAGGACCAGAGAGGTCCAGAGAGGTCCAGAGCGAGAACCCTCAGGAAGCAGAGGAGGAAGAGGTGGACATCTCTGACGAATACTGACTACGCCTCTGCCGCCTCTGCCGTATTCCGTATTCAATTCCGTATTCAATTCCACCGGGAAACTAGGGACAATTGCATTATCTGCCTTACGGAGACATGGATGTCGGAGGGGGTTACCGACGCAGCTATCGAGCCGACGGGATTTTCCGTACACCGGGCGGACAGAACAAAGGCTCTCTCCGGTAAAGATCGCGGAGGGGGGGTATGTCTCATGATAAACAGATCTTGGTGCAACCAAAGTCATGTACATCCCCTCAAGTCTTTCTGTTCCCCGGACCTGGAGTACCTGATGCTTATGTGCCGTCCATACTGGCTACCTCGGGAGTTTACAGCGGTAACCGTGACCGCTGTTTACATTCCCCCACAAGCCAACACGGACACAGCGCTGAAGGAACTGTACGGGGCTATCAGCGAACAGGAGTCGGCCCACCCCGAGGCTGCTCTCATCGTAGCGGGGGACTTCAACAAGGCGAACCTGAAGAAGGTTCTCCCGAAGTTCTACCAACACATAAAGAGCAACACACGGGGCGAGCGGATCCTCGACCACTGCTACACTCCCTTCCGTGATGGCTACAAGGCCCTCCTCCGCCCACCGTTCGGCAAATCAGATCACCGCTCTATCCAGCTACTCCCCGCCTATAGGCAGAGACTGAAGCAGCAACCGATCGCTGTGAGGGAGGTCCAATGCTGGTCGGACCAATCAGATTCTACGCTGCAGGATTGTTTTGATCACGCTGACTGGCACATGTTCCGCGTTGCCTCGGACAATAACATCAACGAGTACGCGTCGTCGGTCACCGGGTTCATCAAGAAGTGCATAGATGACGTTGTTCCGACCAAGTCGGTTCGGATATATCCCAACCAGAAACCGTGGATTAACGGCGATGTTCGCGCTGCCCTACATGCGCGTAACGCCGCCTTTGGTTCCGGGAATACGGAGGAATATACGAGAGCCCGTTACGACCTCCGTAAGACCATCGTCACTGCCAAGCGGGAGTATAAGGACAGAGTGGAAGATAAATTCAAGAAACACGATGCGAGGGGTATGTGGCAGGGGCTGCAGAATATAACGAACTTCAGAGGGAGAACCAGTTGTGTAGAGAACTCCTCTACCTCCCTCCCAGGAGAGCTAAATACATTTTTTGCTCGGTTCGACGTAAACGGCAGCCCGCCGAAGCCAGCACCGACTGGGGAGACCAGCCAGCTGCGCATCTCGGAGGCGGATGTGCGCCGCACCTTTAAGCGGCTGAACATCCGTAAGGCGGCAGGCCCCGACGACATCCCGGGCCGCGTCCTCAGAGCATGCGCAGACCAGTTGGCAGGAGTCTTTGCAGACATCTTCAACCTCTCCCTGTCCCAGGCTGTTGTCCCCGCGGTCTTCAAGATATCCACCATCGTGCCTGTCCCTAAACAAACCAAGGTAACATGCCTGAATGACTACAGACCTGTGGCCCTCACCTCGATCGTTAGCAAATGCTTCGAGAGGTTGGTCAAGGACTTTATTTGCTCCGTGTTACCTACCACGCTGGACCCATGGCAATTTGCATATCGTCAAAATAGATCCACGGACGACGCAATTGCCATGGCCCTCCACACTGCCCTTTCCCACTTGGAGGGGAAGAACTGTTATGTGCGAATGCTGTTTGTGGACTACAGCTCAGCATTCAACACAATAGTTCCTGCCAAGCTCGACACCAAGCTGAGAGGTCTAGGCGTACCCCCATCCATGTGCAGCTGGATACTGAACCTCCTGTCGGACCGCCGCCAGGTGGTGAGGATGGGCAGCACCACATCAGAGCCACTGACCCTCAACACGGGAGCCCCCCAGGGATGCGTGCTGAGCCCTCTCCTCTACTCCCTCTACACCCACGACTGCATGGCTATGCACAGCTCCAACGTCATCGTCAAGTTTGCTGACGACACGACAGTGATGGGCCTGATCGCCGGCGACGACGAGACAGCCTACAGGGAGGAGGTCGGATCGCTGGAGCAGTGGTGCCAGGAGAACAGCCTCGCCCTCAACGTCAAGAAGACCAAGGAGCTGATCGTGGACTTCAGGAGGCAGAGGGGAGAGCACAGCCCTATCTCCATCGACGGCGTTGCAGTAGAGAGGGTCAGCAGCTTCAAGTTCCTCGGCGTGCACATCTCCGAGGACCTCACATGGTCCACGCACACCACACACGTGGTGAAAAAGGCCCAACAACGCCTGTATTTTCTCAGGCGTCTGAAGAAATTCAGCATGGGCCCCCGCATCCTGAGAACATTCTACAACGGCACCATCGAGAGTGTTCTGACAGGGTGTATCACCGCCTGGTACGGGAACTGCACGGCACTCGAGCGCAGAGCGCTTCAAAGGGTGGTGCGGACGGCCCAGTATATCGTTGGAGGTGAGCTCCCCTCCCTCCTGGACATTTACAACCAGCGGTGCGTGGCCAAGGCCAAAAGAATTATAAAAGACATTGCCCACCCCAGCCACGAACTTTACTCACTATTACCGTCAGGCAGGCGATACCGCAGTATCAAGTGTCGTACAAATAGGCTTAGAGATAGCTTCCACAGTCAGGCCATCAGGCTGCTGAACAAGGGCGTATAACATATAACAATGTATATTTTATTACATTGATTTATATATATATATTGCTCTTTTCTGTGCTGATTTTTGCATTTTATAAATTGCATTTTTTATTTTTATTTTATATTCCTTATTCTATTTTTTATTCTATTTTTATCTATTTTTATCTATTTTTATTTTATCTTATTCTATAACTGCTGTCTGTCGTCGGGTATTGCACACAAGAATTTCACATCACTGCTTTATACTAAACTGTAAACTGTGAAGTGACAATAAACTTGACTTGACTTGACTTGACTTGGCCTGTCCCTGCCTGGTTTGTCTACCCAACCCCGGTTCTGATCACCTGCCTGTCCCCGACAACATCTCTGCCTGTCCCTGTCTGTGTGGTGTTTGTAATAAATATCACTATCTGCCTTTGGTGTCTGTGTGCAGCATTTGGGTCCAAACCTAACCCGTGACAGACACAATATATTTGATTAGTTTCAGTCCTGGTTTCGGAAAATAGACATTCAACTAAAACTGCCCTCTTAATACTGTCAAATTATAATGTCTTCCAATGTTGGGGATTGCTCTGTTTTAATACTCTGTCAAATGCGCTGCATTTGACATGGTAGATAATCATATCCTGATTATAGGCCTATGTCACACTTCCTGCTTCCGGAACGTTAAAAATCGCCGAGCAGTGTACTCCTACTTCCGGTAGTTACCCCAGATACGTGACAAACTATGGCCGTCTCCTCTTGTCGCTGTTATTGTAGTGTACCAGGCTGCTCAACGTCAAAACAAAGACAGCCGTACCTCAGTTTCCACGATTTCCCGAAAGACAAACTCCTCCGCAAGTCTTGGGTGAGGCTGATAAGGAGGGATGAAGGTCCCTCGTTTCATGTTCTCAGGGGTAGCACGTATGTCTGGAGTTTGCACTTTGACAAGGAGAGCATATACGTCTCGAAAAGTGGGAAGAATAGGCTAATAATGTCGGGTATGTGTATGATTAAAAGCACTGGACCTGACCCCCACACACACTCCATCTCTCATCCAAATAGAGCCAAACAATGTTGGGTATGTGTGTGATTAAAAGCACTGTTCCTGACCCCCACACACTCCATCTCTAATCTGAATAGAGCCACATAATGTTGTTTATGTGTGTGATTAAAAGCACTGGTCCTAACCCCCACACACACTCCATCTCTCATCCGAATAGAGCCACACAATGTTGGGTAAGTGTATGATTAAAAGCACTGGTCCCAAGTAGGGCTGGGAGATATGGACCAAAAATCATATCCCGGTATTTTTAGGCTGCATCGCTATATACGATATATATTGGTATTTTCGCCTTTGTTATATTGCAATATATCCAGATAGAGCCACAGGACACAATGTTGGGGAATTGTATGATTTGGATTTAGACTTCTTCACTGTAGACTGTAGTGTTCATTCACTAGTTGAACCACATCGTCTTGACCGACCTTTGGAAGGTTATGCAGTGATGTTGTCCAGCGATAACTGTCCGCAATGGTGAATGCCAAGGTGAATGCATTAACCGGAACTTGGGATACACTGCTTCCGCGATTTTTAACGGGTACTTCCGGCTTTCAACTGTGCCGTGATATAGGCCTATACGTGACTGGGTGGGCATATCAGGCAAAGTTTTAGACTGGTTCACATCCTACCTTACAGACCAGAGTTTCACCGTCTCTATTGAAGACTTTGTGTCAGACTCCTCCCCTCTCCCCTCTGCAAGGCTCGGTTGATTTTATTAAATCTAAATTTAAATCTGGAGGATTGTATCCTATTTATATGTCACATACATGTACACACACAGTGTAATTAGTTGCTCTGCATTTAACCCTTTCTAGTATAAGGAGCAGTGAACAGCTATTTTATGTACAGCCCCCGGGGAGCAGTGAAGGGGTCTCGTGCCCCGGTGTTTCGGGGACTTGAACCGGCGACCTTCCGGTTCCTAAGCCAAATCCCAACAGACTGAGCTTATTCTCAAAATGCTGCAAGGCTGCTTACTAGGTTGAGCAGATGGTCTCACAAATCCCCTGTGTTCAAGTCTCTTCCTTGTCCCCGTTGATTACAGGATTTCCGTTCCAAATACTCTTGTTCAGAATGCCTTATGTCAGGACCCTGCTTATGTTGCTGACCTGCTTCATTCCCACTTCTCAGAACCCTCGCTCAGGTCAAAATCTCAAACAACTATCTGTCCCACGTACCCGCTTAAAATCCTGTGGTGACCGAGCCTTTCAGGCCATATCACCCAAGCTATGGAACGCTTTTCCCACAGCCTTTAGGTTTGCTGAATCTGTTAAATATTTTAAAGGCATCTAAAGTCTTTTTTCAACTGTCTTCTTTGTGTTTTTATGTATTTATTGTTGTACCATGTCGTTGTATTGTTGTTACCAGTCTTTTACTATGTATTGTGTCCCTGTGCATTTGACTTTTTCTGTACAGCAGACTTTTGTCTGCAAAAAGCCCTTTATAAATAAATGTTACTTTTCAACAAAAAGTTTGAATGTGGATTGAGAAGAGCGCATGAACAGCTCATAGGTGCCGCTATTGAGAACTCCTTGCAGTCACAAATTGAGAAATAGGACACCCTAGACCCTCGAAGGCTCCCGCGGGGACATGCACTTGAAGGGCAGAAGTCTGCAAGAGTGGTTATTGGGAAAGGACCAGACAGCATCAGCTCACAAGAGACAACCAGTAGTAGCTTCCCCTTCATGGGGGAGCACAAAAAAACGGAGAAACAAAATACTATGCACACACAAGTTTTGCATTAGCGTTCACTCCTGGGACTGAAAGTAAAGAATAGCTAGGGTTTTCCACGACAAACAGCGTACTTGTTAGTGCATATCTAGTTCTTTATTTCTTCCACTGAATTTTATTCAAGATTCAAGATTACGTACAATGGAATGCTTACTCCCCATTCCCTCCCGCAGTATGCTTTTTCTAAAACCCTATAATCTAAAAATACTGTACAGAATACAAATAACAAAAAAGGAACAATAAAGTGACTGGTGGATGATATGTGTTTAATTGTGCAAAACACATTTAAAAGCATTTTAAAGTGCCAGTAGTGCAGCAGCATCATGAATACAGTGTAGTGGCTCTAATGAGTCCAGAAAGTTCAGCAAAAGTATGATAGTGTAATGTAATATGGATGACAATGTTAAGATAGTGGCAGCAATACAGATGCTGCAAAACAATCAGTCGGACCACAGGGGGGAAAAGAGATGGTACCCAGGGTGGTGGCAGTCCTTTGTGATGGAGATAGCCTTCTTCCGACATCTGGTCCTAAAGATCTCCTTAATGCATGGAAGTGCACACCCGATGACACACTTCTCCTGAGTCACCGCAGGGCATAGAGACGCTGGTGTGCCTTCTTCAGCATGACCTCCGTGTTGCGGAGAGTGGGTGCCCCGGTGGCTCCTGAAGTCTTAGTCTTGCTGACATTCAGTGCAAGGTTGTTGTCCTTGCACCATCGTGTCAGCCAGACTACCTCATCTCTGTACTCTGTTTCGTCGTCCTTGCTTATCAGGCCAATGACTTTGGTGTTGTCTGCAAAATTGACAATCCGATTGTTTTTGTGTGTTATGCAGATCATGTCACAGCATACATTAACAGGCTGGTGGAGGAATGCATCCCGACCAGGTCTGTTCACTCATTCCCGAACCGCAAACCATGGATGAATGCTGACATACGGAACAAACTTAAGGAACGGAGTACCGCTTTCACAACAGGCGACTCCGATCACTACAAGAAGGCCAAGTATGAACTGAGAAAAGCCATCAAGAAGGGTCAATTGGATTATAAAAACGAATTGGAATAACAGTTTGGGGCTCTGACACCAGATGCATGTGGCAAGGTCTGAGGGTCCTCTCCAACTACAAGGGGAGCTCAGGGGCAGTCACCAACAATGACCCTAACTACCAGATGAGCTAAACAATTTTTTTGCTCACTTTGAAAGGGACCATGAGCTGACCAACAACTTGAACATCCACCCAGAGGAACTGTCCGAGTCCGAGGTCAGCTTCAGGAGGGTGAAGGCAGGGAAGGCAGCCGGCCCAGACAGAGTTCCATCCCGTATCTTCAAGACCTTCGCCGACCAGCTGGCTTCTGTGTTCACCGACATCTACAACGCATCACTGCAAGTCTGTTGTCCCAGCGTGCTTCAAAGCGACAACCATTGTGCCATTACCCAAAAAGACCAAGGTAACATGATTATTGTCCAGTGGCTTTAACACCCATAGCCATGAAGTGCCTGGAGAAACTTGTAATGTCGCATATAAACTGTTCCATCCCTGAGTCCCTAGACCCACTCCAGTTTGCATACAGACCAAACAGGTCTGTAGACGACGCCATTTTCCTGGCACTACACACGGCCCTGCAGCACCTAGACAGGAGGGACACCTACGTCAGACTGCTATTCATTGACTAAAGCTCGGCGTTCAACACCATCGTTCCCTCCAAGTTGGTCCTGAAACTGAGGGACCTAGGTCTGGGCACCCACATCTGTAACTGGATTATGGACTTCATGACGGTCAGGTCTCAACAGGTCAGGTCTTTGGAACAACACCTCATCCACTCAACACCGGAGCACCCCAAGGCACCGTAGAGAGTGTCCTGACGAGAAGCGTCACTGTGTTGCACTCACTGTACTGGCACTTTAAATGCGTTTAAGATTCTTGTAAAAAAAATGTACATTCAACACATGTACATATAATTTAAGTCACTTTGCTGCCCTTTTTTGTTTATTTGTATTGTATATATAGCATTCCTATGTATTTGTTACAAATGGCCAATAAAATATCTTGTATCTTGTATCTTGTAGTCACTACCGGAACCTTAGATAGAATGCAATTTATATATGTGTATGTATTTCTTTGTTTGTAAATAATGCAAATGTAGCCCATGCTATTTTCTTGTCTAGCTGAAACATTCATTATGGACTGTGAATTGGGTGACACTCCTTGGAGGAGTGTGATTTGTTGACGCTCCCTGAGATTTACGTGGTACAGCCCTGCTCGCGAGCCGAGTGCGGGAAACTGTTTAGCTGGTTTACAAGCAATCAACGGAGCAGACAGAGAATATTGGAGCAGTTGGAGAATATTAGAAAAGTGATACTTGGACAGAAAACAAAATATACTTGGACAGAAAACCAAATATAGAGGGAAAAGAAAACTACAGAAGAACCAGAACTACTGCTAGCTGACTAAAGAGAGGATTCCGGTGAGTCATACCGTGTTCATGCTAGCTAGCATTTCCTACTCATTGCTAATATGGAGCTACAGTGTGTAATCAAAAACCAGTCAGGATATTGGATGAAAGGAGAATGTTAACACAGTGATTCTGTTCACCGACATAACAGTACTGGAACTGACAAGGAAGAGAGAGGAAAAGACTAGCTGACTTGAAGATCGAATTGGAGGAGAAACAAATGGAAGAATCCTGGTGAGTTAGCAAGTCAACTCGCTAGCTAACTCAAGCTGAGATGTTGTAGGGTAAAGCACGAGTGCAGAGTGAAATTGCGCGCCCTGCAGTTAACGTTGACTGATATCCTGTGTTAGTCAAGCTTCATATTGTTGTTGCTGAGTTACAATGTGGTTATGTTATTCTGGTTATTGATGTTATTGTGGTTATTGAGCCATACATTGTTAGTGTTGACTGATATGGGGCAAGGCTGTGCTATGCATGTGAAACCTACCATAATGTGAGTTCCAGTAAATAATTGTATAGCCTAATGGTATATAATTACAGTATATGATGCTAATCTATTGATTGCCTGTACAATTCTGTGCAGATTGGTTTTTGTTACCCCCTTCATTGAACACGGATCTGCATCAACAAAGTGGTCGCCTTCATTGACGTTCTCTACTCACCATCACCCAACGGTCGGCTTGTGAACTTTAACTTGGCCCCTGGTGGTAGGAACAGAATATCCGTTCCCTTTTCTTTTTTAATTGAGTGCACTCAAACTGACTTTATTGGGTACCCTTTTTTTTATTTCATTCATTATTTTCTATAAATGTGGACCATTTCATGGATCCTATGATTTTGTGTACTTAACCTGGTGAACTCCTTTGAGTTACATCCATCCATCCATCTTCTCCCGCTTATCCGAAATCGGGTCGCGGAGGTAGCAGCTCCAGCAGGGGACTCCAAACTTCCCTCTCCCTGGCAACATCGACTAGCTCTGACTGGGGGATCCCGAGGCGTTCCCAGGCCAGTGTGGAGATGTAATCACCCCACCTGTACCTCGGTCTGCCCCGTGGTCTCCTCCCAGTTGGATGTGCCTGGAAAACCTCCCTCGGGAGGCGACCAGGAAGCATCCTTACTAGATGCCCGAACCACCTCAACTGGCTCCTTTCTACGCGAAGGAGCAGCGGCTCTACTCCGAGTCTCTCACGAGTGACTGAGCTTCTCACCCTATCCCTCAGGGAGATACCAGCCACCCTCCTGAGGAAACTCATTTCGGCCGCTTGTATTCGCGATCTCGTCCTTTCGGTCATTACCCATTGCTCATGGCCATAGGTGAGGGTAGGAACGAAGACTGATCGGTAGATCGAGAGCTTTGCCTTCTGGCTCAGCTCTCTTTTGGTTACAACGGTGCGCCAAAGTGCACCCAATACCGCTCCCGCTGCACCTATTCTCCTGTCAATCTCACGCTCCATCCTCCCCTCACTCGAGAACAAGACCCCGAGATACTTGAACTCCTTCACTTGGGATAAGGACTCCCTCCCTACTTGGAGTAGACAACCCACCGGTTTCCTGCTAAGAACCATGGCCTCAGATTTGGAGTTACATATAAAAGGTAAAACGTAGATCACGGTGCCTGTGTATTTTTCTTAGAGCCAGTCTCCTTGAACCTATAGTTGATGTACCACTGCAGTTAGAACTGATAGCGTTGAATTACAGTAGGTTACACAAACACCAGCATTTGAGTATATATCATTTCCATTTTTTTTCACTGTGTTTCAGTATCCCCCTTCCCTTTCCTTCAATTGGGTATGGGATTTGACTTGCACAAGGGCTACTGTGGTGGGAAGGGGCGTGGCGCAAGTAGCAGTGGAGCGGGAGTGGCTCAATTCACAGGGTTAAAGCACCTGTCCGTTATAAATGTGATTGAGCTGATTTATTTGTAAATAAATATGTTTATGTTTCTTGGTCCCTGACAGTGAGAGCGGACCGAGTCCGAGTGGAGGACAAGATGCCGTCTGGGTCCCTCTAACGATTCGTGGTGCATTTGGCTTATTGTTTCAACTTATATGTTTTGAGAGCCTGTGGTCTAAAATAAGGAATAAAATAGGACTTGTTCCATAAAACTGTCCTGAGCGTAGTGTCTTCTGATCCCCGGTTACAGCGTTGTCTGCTACCGCTACTTTCAGGTGCCTCTTCATCCAGCACAACCGGGACCTGACAGCATCTGTAACCCAAGCTTGTGTCAGGTACACGCCAGGTTATCAAGCATATCAGGACAGCCTACCTTGGCCTGCGTGTTCTACAACACGCAGGCCAAGGTGGAGTGAAACACTTTAATGCAACATTGAACGGCAATTGGCACACCTGGCCCAAGGCTGCCTGTTCGAAGTGGCACTTCTCAAGGCTGTGTCACATTACAGAGAAAGTCCACACTCCAGCACACAGATGTCACCGGCGGTCTTAATGCTCGACCAAGAGCTGGACTGGCCATTGCACAGGCTCTGAGCAACAGCTATGGCACACTGGCAGACTGAGGAAAGTTTTAGTTCACCTTTCTGACATGCAGCTGAAGCTTGAGCCTCACCACTGTCTCTCTGTACACCGGGGGTAACTAACAGGTTGATCGCCATAGACTGGTCGACGTCAAAGCCTTCACTCTCGATTCCTAGCATTTTCAGATAAAAATATATATTAAATGAAGTGCTCATGCTTTGATTTGGTGGTTGTTTTAACAAGCATAATTTCACATTCTCCAAATGGTAAATAAATATGATGAGGCTCATGAATGGCTGAAATAAATTGTGGCTGGGGTACAAATAATAAATCGAATCGCCATCTTGAGGAAGTAGTAACGTTAAGTTGGGCCAACCTTATCTAACATAATATCGATATGGCTGAGGGTCTGGGAGCATGAACTTCTTTTCACGTCAGCGAAAGAATACTCGATACTTTCAATTCAATTTGACGAGTCTACCGATACCACAGACACAGCCCAGTTTAGTGTTTGTCCGAAGTGTTTTTTCACAGATCTTACTGTCAAGGAGGATCTTCTGAGGCTGAGGCATCACTCAGTTAACATAGGTTGAGTAGGTGTCCCTCCTGGAGTGGGTCTAGGGACTAGGGCAGGGGTGTCAAACTCAAATACCCAGTGGGCCAAAATGTAAAACCTGAACAAAGTCGCGGGCCAACATTGAACAAATGAACCTTTTAATATGGACCCAAACAAGTTTTGCTTTAACATTGAATATGGAACAAGCATCGCTTATTACCATACAATATATCATTGAATAGTGGAGACATGCTAAATCGAATTTCAAATGAAAAAACACATCAATGGCATTAATTTATTAAATAAATAAAATTTTAATAAAAATCGTATGCCTCTTTTCTATTTGCAGCCTTCTGATTTAAATACCAAAATAAACTTTTTCCACTGGCTAATAATTTTACAAATAAAATGATAATAAATAAATCAACCATTCAAGCCCATGCCTTGTAGCAAGAAAAAGTGCACAAAGAAAACGTTAATTATTGCACACTGATCTAATCTGATGTGCTACCTGCCGGAGTACCGGCAGGTAGTTGGCAGGCGATGGGTACCAGACGGGAGAACTACGTGAATAGTAGAGTAACGACCTCACGCTGGGGTAAAGGAAAGACAACGTATATATACCCCAGGTGAGGTGATGAACAAATTACACGGGGGGGAAATTGAGTCCAGGTGTGTGTGTGTGTGTGTGTGGCCAGCGCACGTGGCTTGGCCACGCCCCCTGCCAACCAACTTGATTGTTGACAGGAGCGTGTGTGCGCCACCAGCGCACGTGGCTAGGCCACGCCCCCTGCCAACCAACGTGATTGTTGACAGGAGCGTGTGTGCGCTACCAGCGCACGTGGCTAGGCCACGCCCCCTGCCAACCAACGTGATTGTTGACAGGAGCGTGTGTGCGCCACCAGCGCACGTGGCTAGGCCACGCCCCCTGCCAACCACCGTAACCGTGACAGTTTCGTTTCATAGTGTCGTCTAATGTTGTACTCCTTACTTACAGCCACGTTGACTCCACAAACAAGACAAACAGGTTTGTCTTTTACATATGTAAACAGATATTCTGCCTCCCACTTGTCCAGAAAGCTCCTGTTTTCTGCCTTTCTTTTCGCCATTTTTGGGAAGGGATAGCGCGCTGACAGGTCTATGTTGCTTTGACTACTGTCACAGAGGAGAGGGCGTTTCTGGGTCCTGTCCTGATTGGCGCGCGAAAACAACAGCAGAGCATTATGGGATTCGTAGTATTAGCGGTGAATGCGCTGTATAATACCGGCGGGCCAGCTCTAGTAGTAATTTGGTATTGTCTCGCGGGCCAACTATAATTACCCCGCGGGCCAAATTTGGCCCACGGGCCAGAGTTTGACACCCATGGACTAGGGGATGGAAAAGTTAATATGCAACATGACACGATTTTCCAGGTAGAGACGCGTCTGCACTCCTCCAGCACCGCGCTTGGTGGTAGGGTCATGGTGGGGGGAAAGCTCTGACTGTTGTTTGTGCCAATGTGCCAAACAACAGTTTGAGTATTTAGCCTTTTCGGACACGCTGGATGGGGTCCTGCATGGGGCTCCTGTAGGGGACTCCATAGTCCTTCTAGAAGACTTCAAGGCACACCTTTATGTGGCACAATTATGTGGAAACTTGGAGGGGCGCGATGGAGATGAATGGCCTACCTGATCTGAACCGAAGTAGTGTTTTGTTGTTGGATTGGATTTCTGTGCTAGTCATGGATTGGCTATAACAAACACCATGTTCAAATATAAGGATACTCATAAGTGTATATGGTACCAGAGTACTTTAGGCCGAAGGTCAATGATTCATTTTGTTATCGTGTCATCTGACCTGAGGCAGCATGTTTTGGACACTTGGGTGAAGAGAGAGGCTGAGCTGTCAACCGATCCCCATCTGGTGGTGAGTCAATTCCCACCTCCAGTGGAATTTCTCCGGCATCTATGTAGAGCTTCTATTGCTGAAGCTGCGGTTGAGAGCTGTGGCTTTAAGGTAATTGGTGCCTCAAGGGGCGGCAACCCTCAGACTTTGTGGGGGACACATGTGCTCAGAGAAGCCATCCAACTAAAGAAGGAGGCCTTCCGGGCAATGTTATGTATGTCGACAGGCCAAGAGGACTTCAGCCTCAGCCGTAGTGGACGCAAAGCAGCGGGTTTCGAAGGAATTCGGAGAAGCAATGGAGAAGGACTTTCAGTCGGCACCGTTCTGGCAAACTGTCAGGTGCCTTAAGAGGGGATTTTTTACAGTAAGGATTTTTACATACTGCTGACCTCAACTGAGAACTCCTATACCCAACTAACCCACCCTCTGCGGTAGAGGTAGAGGGTGGGAAACATCAATCTCCCTGGATGAATCACTGCAGAAGTCATCTCCACAGTGGCCAGGCCCCAGGGGTTGATGACATACAAGAAATGCTGAAGGCTCTGGGTGTTGAGTGTCTTTTCAACATTGCGTGAATGTCTGGGACACTGCCTAAGGATTGGCAAACGGTGGCAAACCGTTTGAAAAGGGGACCAGAGAGTTTGTGCCAATAACAAGGGTATCACATTACTTAGCTTCCCTGGGCAAGTCTAATCCAAGGTGCTGGAAAGGAGAGTTTGGCCGATATTAGTTTCTTCAGGAGGGTGGCTGGCATCTCCCTTAGGGATAGGGTGAGAAGCTTGGTCACTCGTGAGAGACTCAGAGTAGAGCCGCTGCTCCTTCACGTAGAAAGGAGCCAGTTGAGGTGGTTCTGGCATCTAGTAAGGATGCTTCCTGGTTGCCCCCCGAGTGAGGTTTTCCAGGCACGTCCAGCTGGGAGGAGACCACAGGGCAGACCAAGGTACAGGTTGGGTGATTACATCTCCACACTTGCCTGGGAATGCCTTGGGATCCCCCAGTCAGAGCTGGTCGATTTTTGGCTGGTTGCCAGGGAGGGACATTTGGAGTCCCCTGCTGGAGCTGTTAGCTCCGGGACCCGACCCGGATAAGCGGTAGACGATGGATGGATGGATGAATATATGTATACAATAAATATTTGTAGAGAAATGTTTTAGACTGGTATATACAAGTGAGCATATATAAATGTATAGCATATATAAATGTATATGTATATACAGAAGTAAGGGCAGTTCTATCAACAGTTTAAATATATATTGCAGTTACAGTAAACAGGTATCTTAGTAATAAATATGTAAACTATAGAGAGATAGGTAGTTGTGATACAGTTTGTTTTTACTCTTTGTTTTTTCTTTTATCTTTTTTAAAGTTAGTCAGAGACATTGGTGGTGATTGTTATAGGTGTTGAGAAGAGGTGTGGGGCAGGGGCGCGGGCGGCAGCAGAGGGGGGGCAGCAGGGGGAGGGGCAGCAGGGGGGGGACAGCAGAGGTGTGGTAGCAGGGGGAAGGGGCAGCAGGGGTTGGGCAGCAGGGGGGGGGGGGCTGTCTACGTGGTGAAAAGTTCAGGGAGATGACAGCTGAGAGGAAGAAGCTGTTCCTAAGCCTGCTTGACTTGGAACGAAGGTTTCTATAGCGCCTCCCGGAGGGGAGGAGGGAAAACAGTCCATGGTTGGGGTGAGAGGGGTCATCCACAATTGTTTGTGCCTTCCTCAGACACTGTTTGTGGTGGGTAGTGTTTATTGCAGGGAGATGTAGTCCAACGATGCGTTGGGTGGTTTTCACCATCCTCTGCAGCGCTTTCCGGTCAGAAACAGTGCAGTTGCTGTACCACACTGTGATGCAGTTGGTGAGGATGCTTTCAATAGCACACCGATAAAGGTTCACCAGAATCTGAGGTGACAGGTGGGCTTTCCTCAGTCTCCTCAGGAAGAAGAGACACTGGTGAGCCTTCTTTACCAGTGAGGCAGTATTGAGGGACCAGGAGAGGTCCTCGGAGATGTGGACCCCCAGGAATTTAAAGCTGGAGACACGCTCGACCTCCACTCCGTTGATGAGGATGGGGGTGTGTGCGGCAGCTCTGGTCTTCCTGAAGTCGACGATGAGCTCCTTGGTCTTCTTGGTGAGGCCGTGTTGTCAGCGCACCACGCCACCAGGTGCTGGACCTCCTCACTGTAGGCTGCCTCATCGTTGTTTTTGATGAGGCCCACCACTGTTGTGTCGTCGGCAAACTTGATGATGGTGTTTGTACCATGTAGAGGAGTGCAGTCGTGGGTGAAGAGGGAGTAGAGGAGAGGGCTCAGCACACAGCCTTGTGGAACGGGTTAAAAAATCATGGAGGAAAATCCTGCAAAAACACAGGCCTATAGTGAAAAGACAGAGAGAGATGGAGACATTTGGCAGTGCTTCCACCTAGCACTTCACATCAGAAATCAGGCCTGCTAGACCGAAAAGGATGGAAAGTACAAAAATGCTTAGGTACAGAAAATGACAGAAACTTGAACAGAGGGTAAATGGAAGGAAATGAAGAGCAGGGAAGCATAACAAAAGAAAAGGGTGTCAGAGGTTAAGGTTGACATCAGACATGGTATTTTGTTCCCCAAGAATGAAAATTGCTGATCGAAGTACGGAAGTACAGAGTTCCTGGTTACGTTTTTGATTTAAACTTTGGATTACACCTCTAGAACCTCTTTTACCATGTTTTGCCCTTCTTAGTCTTTGATTCATCAAAGACTAAGTTTGTGCATATACTGTATTCCGTGTCTGCTTTTGGGTATCCGCCTGCCTCTCCGGTTCTCAGACTGTGACAGGTACTGTGTGTTCAATAATAAATACATTTATTTTATTGATCAGCAAACGTTTGTCTTGACATCTTAAGATAAGGCATGTTATGAGTTGATTTAAGTGTTATGAGATGATGTTATTGTTATTATTCCAGCATCACACCACTCTCCTATCCAGCTAAGCTCCTCTGTCTCCCCCTCTTGTCCACCTGGGGTTACTACACCCCGGAGAACACTCCGTCCCAGAAGACTGTAGTCACGTCAGCGCACCTGTTCCCAATTCCCAATCAGGCTCCTTATTTATACCCCGCTCCCCTGTCGCAATCTCCCGTGGATTCCTGGTATTTCTGCAAAACCGTAATTTACACACACATAGTTGATTATTCACACCTCATGGCAGTATATTCATTGGAGCAATATCCAAATAAAGATGCCTACGGGTTATTAAACTCCTTTTGCCTCCGACTCTGTGTCTGTACTGCCCGGGGTTTCGCATGCAACAATCCGTGTGTGGCATAACAGTTATGAGCTTATTAAGCAATATGGTTGAAGGAATATGATAATACTTTGCAAACTAAATACTGTGGACACTACCGAAACAATGCAGTCACTACCAAACACTAAAAAAATGAAGTATACTTCAATACGTCAATTAAAATGTATGATAATGACTGGTAAATGAATGTTCAATTTCATCAATGATTAACTTTATATTAACTTTTTATTTAAATATATTACTGTAGTGAGGAAAAAAGTAAAAACATTGAGAGAGGATAAAAATTTCAAAACAGTCAGAAAATAATTTGATTCCATTACTATAAATAGATGGGGGAATTCACAATTGTGTTTTTCTTTCTTTGCTGTGTGATTGAACAGCTCACAAAGGCTGTGTGACAAAGGATGATCACACAGCAATAATATGGCCAGACAAGTACAATTAAAAAAAGTTGAATGCTCGGAACCTATTTTGAAAATAGATTTAGCCTTAGATTTACTGTAACAATGAATCATTAATCCTTTTTGTTACCAGAAAAACGAGTTATCAACTTGGCACAGGACCAGAAACATAGTCCCTTATGGTATGTGGTGGGTGGAGCATCTACTGATGCTGCAGGTATAAGATGCTCTTATGTTAGTGCTACCCTGGAGGAGCGAGGTTGAGTTCGAGGCACCATGGCGTCCTACTTGATGTTCTCAGTCCAGTTGCTCGTGCTGATCTCAGTTGCATCTGCATCACACTACCGTGCAGGTACGGCGAGATTCGTTGCCAGAGAAAGATCCCCGAATGGGTCCCTTACGGTAAGAACTCAAGCTACCTATATATTTCAATCAATATATAAATTACATGAAAAGAGAAGCTAATCTATACATAAGGCCTTACTAACCCTTGGGATAACTTGGAACTTTAGATCAGCTGCTGCAAAACGTTTATGTATGAGAAGCTTAAGTATTTATTTACATATAATAATAGGTGATTTACAACATACTGACCCATCAGATATAAATGGTACACTGATGTCATTACTACAAATGAACTAATTCTTTCCAACATCTGTTACATAATAAGTAATACATATGTAACCCATAGCAGCCACATCTGCTGTGGTGCTGCTGTTTTGGGTAATGCAATAATCAGTAAAGCAGAGGGACCTACACAGATGGACTAGTAGCATATAGAGGATGTAGAGCTTTGACACCAAATAATGGATTAACAACCAAAACAACCCCATCAAAGCAATAGGTACTGCAAACAAATATGGGCAAACAGAGTTTTCAGAGGTAGTCACTGGTTTTACATTGTTTTACATTTTTTTTAATTTAATTTAATTTAATTTAACATTGTCTAAAGAGAATGTAATAGAATAACAGAAAAACCACACACTATGCTAATCTTATCTGATTAGACTTATCTAATCAGTGGGTGTGGTTATAGATATGCTAGTGTGCTGATGAGGGGACGAAAGGCAGAGTGAGCAACATTTTTTTGGGGGCCATACTGACTAAAAGTAAACGAACGGCCAAACATAGAAAATGTTCACTTTTTGACATCTGTATGTGTAAATTCTAGTGTACTCTGAGCTTACAATAAAAATCGACTTAGATATTACAATCCGCTTAAATGCAGTATTAACTTTTAAATTAGCCTTCATCTTTTATCCTACATTGTCCAATATGCACCACTGCATAGGGCACTAATGGAACACACTGCACAATGTTATTAATATGGACTCAAGGCCGACTGTTGTAAAATCGTCAGAATTGTATATTTACCATTGGAGTAAATAACTGCATCAAGGAATAAAGAACAACAATAATGAATATTCAAAGACACTAATTATGAACAAGTACATGGTCCTGTTAATAAATGTGTACATGAGTTAACCTAACTCAAAACATTTTCTGTTCTGTGTAACTGTATCTGTGTTTGTGTTTGTCTCAACTACTGTAGGGACTGTGAACTTCTTGACTCATCTGGAATAGTTGTGCTTTAATCATTGGTCTATTGTTAGCTCAGTGATCAGTTAGTGCTTAAGCGTTAATCTAGGTCAATTGCCTTGTTAATTGTGTGGGAGGGGCTGCCACAACTCAAGGTGTGTTGAGTTATGTATCAGTCAGTCGTGTCAGAGTTTCCCTTCAGTGTTTGTTTCAACTACTGGCACCACTCCATTCAACAGGTTCTTTGTCAAAAATGATCTGGAAATTAAACCTTCTATCTATGCTAATTTCTTGCTTTATTCACTCTGAACTAGTAGAATCCACATTGACTATTTCCCTTACACAACAAGCTCATAAGTGTTATCTTTATTTTCGTACCAAGATGACATATTATAACCCTTGTTATATATACTCAATTTACTTATCTTTCTATAATATTACATAATATAGCCCTTGAATTTGTGGAGATGTAGGTTCATTGTTGGTATGTTATTTTAGACAACATCCGGCTTAAGAGGCCGAGTGATGAAGAGATTAATGTGGAGTGTGTGGGTGGTTAGAGTGACTGGCACAGTGTAGTTACCCTAATATTGTGCTCCGCAGGCAGTGAGTAGACTAGTACAGTCTTACTCACTCATACATACACTGAATATAGACACAGCTTATCTTCTGTGCAGCTACATACTGTTTTTCCCCCCTCATCAGGTGATTTTGGTTGCTGCAGGGAGAGTTATCAATGCTCTTATCAGAGTATCAACTTTACAAGGCAGGGGAAATCGTGATCAATCAAGGACAAAACAAGAGCAAACGTGAATCTCCAAATGTGATCTTAATTTATGTCAGACCCATCTACCCACTGACTTGGAATCAGTCCTACCTTTTACACATATTTTGTTGTTTTATGAATGAACGTTATTGCAAAGTGTAACCACTGTTAACTTGGTCTTCTTCACAGGTGGATCTCATTTTCAGGCAGGCCTACACTAATTACTACTGGTATCGCGTTGATTGGACATGTCAAAGTGGTAACTGTGGCAACATATTGACAACAGAGGCTGGTGCTATAGACAGTAGCAATACAGGATCCAATTGGTGGTGTGAAACAGAAATCATACAGTCAAGATATCTCCTCAATGACAATCCCTTTGAAATGAGGTGATTTTTCACTTTATTAATTACAATATTTATTATTGGTTCTAAAAGTATCCAATATTTTAAAGTTTTTGTAGAAGTCAATCAATCATAACAAATGTATACCGGTCAGTAGGGCCAATAGCTCAAGAGTTCTGCTATTTAGCTGCAATGTTGTCTCTTTATACTAGGAAAGCTAGCTGCTGTTGGATATCCACTACTAATAGCCTGAGGTCTTGGAGACTATTGACACATGTGGACTTGAGGAGGAGATCTGATACCTGGCTGCCAAATACCTCTCCATATAATGTTATTATGCCTGCCCTGAGGTACGTCTTTTCCCTATCCTGAGCTATGGGCCATTTCACAGGTCTACAAGCCAAAGTTGTTAATAAACATGAAATATATTATGAATGAAATGAGAAATAATAACAAAATGAAACTAAACAAAAAACTGAAGATATTAAATACATATAACATATTAAAATTAAGTAAACAAAATACATAACACAATAAAGCGCTTTGTGTAACCATTGGTTAGAAAAGCGCTATATAAATGTCCATTTACCATTACGAGTAAAGCGTATTAATAATTATTAATATAAGTCATTATTTATATTAAACTATAAATTTTGCTTTGTAATTGCCACTTTGTCACGTGTTTAGCTATCAGCTCATCAATGCATCTTTTAAACAGTTAGTAATTCTGATGAATGGCTGTTATTTCTGTTTCTCAATGTTAGGGTTCCTTCAAACTGCCCAAGATCATACCAGATAATGACAGCCGACCCTGATGATGATCAAGTCAAATGCAGATATGCAACCATCCGTAACAGAGAATGTGATACATGCAGTCAACCCGACGGTTTCTCCCTGGATGAGGTTGGTAAAAACCTTAACAAACAAACTTGTATTCAATATTTTTCAACACCATGTTGAATTCATATTATTGCACTAAAACACATTCTGTCATAGACACTCGCTTTAAGGCTACGCTGATGTTAGGTTTTAACAGCAAGCCTTAGTTTCTGAGTTTAGTGAGGACTGTTATTTTTGTCTTCAAAACTTGCATGCAGAGGTTACTTAACATGTAGACGCAAATCTTGTTTACCGTTCCTTAAACTGACTTAATTTTGTTTTTGTCCCCCCCCTCCCAATCTAACTTTTTCATATTCACATTGTCAGGGCAATTGCATCTTAAGGTACACTTACACAGGATACACTGGAGTGTATGGGTTTGAGTTGGTAGTGGAAGACTTTCCAAAAAACACCATCACCTTGACCTCCGCAACTGGATTTAAAAGCACAAGGTATGCCCTGACTGGACAGAGACGCAAACGTGATATTAGGTACTATTATACAACAACTACAGCTGGACCAACCACCACAACTGATCCCTGGACCACCACCACCACAACCGCAGCTACCACCACAACTGATCCCTGGACGACACCCGGCCAACCGACCACTACCACACCTGATCCCTGGACGACGACTGCCCATCCACCACCACCAACCACCACAACCACAACTGATCCCTGGACCACCACCTACCCACCCACCACCACCACAACTGATCCTGGACAACCACCACCACAACCGCAGCACCACCACAACTGATCCCTGGACGACACCCGGCCAACCGACCACTACCACAACTGATCCCTGGACGACGACTGGCCCATCCACCACCACCAAACCACCCACAACCACAACTGATCCCTGGACCACCACCTACCCACCCACCACCACCACAACTGATCCCTGGACGACGACTGGCCCATCCACCACCACCAAACCACCCACAACCACAACTGATCCCTGGACCACCACCTACCCACCCACCACCACCACAACTGATCCCTGGACGACGACTGGCCCATCCACCACCACCAAACCACCCACAACCACAACTGATCCCTGGACCACCACCTACCCACCCACCACCACCACAACTGATCCCTGGACGACGACTGGCCCATCCACCACCACCAAACCACCCACAACCACAACTGATCCCTGGACGACGACTAGCCCATCCACCACCACCAAACCACCCACAACCACAACTGATCCCTGGACCACCACCTACCCACCCACCACCACCACAACTGATCCCTGGACGACGACTGGCCCATCCACCACCACCAGACCACCCACAACCACAACTGATCCCTGGACAACCACCACCACAACCGCAGCTACTACCAGTACAACTGATCCCTGGATTACCACCAGACAGTATCCTGCTCCCCTCAGTCAACTTCCTCTGCAGTTCACTGTTCGTGGTAAGCCATTTGGCACATCTGAAACTAATTTGATTGTTGTAATTTCCTGAATGGTCGATGGCACATTACAATAGTGTTGACTATTCGTATTTGATTGTATAAACAGAACTGCATTATTCTAAACATTGTCTCGATTTCCCATGGCATCATTTCTAAGTTGAGCTCTACAACATATTGCTTTTGGAAGCTAAAACATTTCTACTTCCACTGTAGTGGATACAGCTGCTCCGTCCTGCACTGAAGGAGAGTACTTGCCTGAATTTGTGGACCCAACACCCAGTCACAAAGCTCATCTAACAGCTAACCTCAACGAAATATTTGAAATGACGATCAAAGCACAAGCTTCAATATCAACGTAATTACATTTGTCAGCTGACACAATGTTACAATTCATCAGTTTATTCAATGAGTCAATGAAACAGTATCACCCACAACTTGATAATCTAAATAGTAATACCTTTTGTTTTAATACAGAGTAGGGAATATCATCTACACTGGACCCCTGAACACCACCAAGCACAAGATTGCAGAGGGAGAATTTAAAATTAGATGGACCCCGACTCCCGACCACCTCGGAGACAAGGTTCCAATTTGCTTTGTTGCTGAAGCAGCTTATTCGTAGGTTCCTTTCATTTCTATATTTCTATATCCAACCTTTCAATACAATTATATTATTATATAAGTAAGACAACAATAATGAATCTTTACAGTGATCTTTTTCAGTACCAATGTTGAGTTTCAAGTGACTTATTGTTCCCTACAATTATTTTCAGGTATCAGACCTATCAGTCTGAAATGAGGTGTGTTTGGGTGCAAGTTAAAAGTGAGTATTGACATTTTAGGGTTATGCTAAATGTGCTCGAATACCATTTTCTTTCAGCATGTACATGTATAGTTCTACTCACTTTATAATAATTCCCATGAAAAATGATTTCTATGAACACATAATACAAATAATACAACACGTAATACAAATATATTGCGTGTTACCAAACAGAATTATTATGTATTACGTTTTATAATGTGAACATCATATCAATGAACTGTCAAAAACATTTGGTTTCAAATCCAATTTTGGTTGCATTTTGTTTTTGTTTTCATGCAGCTAATGAAAAGTAAAACATGTGTAATTTTATATTGAGCATGTTTGGAGTTTTGTGTATATTTTGACATAATCTAAGAAACAATCCACTTCAAATCTCGACACCAGGTAAACCCCACGTGATCTGCAATCAAAACTCAATGACAATAGCGTTGGATAAATCCTCATGCAAGGGACTTAATGAAGATCACCTGCGGCTGAATGATCCGAGCAACCCAGCCTGCAGTCTATACTCCAATAGCACTCATGTCATTGGTGTCATCCCTCTCAATGAATGTGGTACTACACTTAGGGTAATGCAAATATATATTATAATAAATGTAATAGTATGTTAATTATTATGCTAAATGTGTATGTCTGGATTTCTGCTGACCAGTGATTAAGTTAATGTCACTGTCATGTTATAATGTTACAATGTTCTTGATCTGCAGATGGACAATGAAACCCTTTTCTTCGAGAATGAGATCACCACCTTTGAGCTTGCCCAGACGTCATTACCAGGAAACATCTGTTGGAAGTTCGGTTTTGCTGCCAGTACCCAAAGCGTGGAAATGTAACCCTGGGGTTCACTGTGCACAGGGACATCAAGACTATTGTAGAGAAGGGCTTTGGGATGTTCACCTATGACTTTGAGTTCTTCCCAAACAACCTCTATGACACAATGGTCAATCCCAGTTTATACCCACTGGAGTACGAAGTTGGAGACAAGATTTACATGCAGATTGAAGCCTCATCTTCAGTCAATAACACAGAGCTGTTTGTGGAGTCCTGCAGCGCTTCACCTTACGATAACCCTAATTACCAGCCTACCTACTCCATAATAGAGAATGGGTAAACAACCGTCCTACCAATGACAAATAAACTGCACTAGATATACTTGATGTAAGGCATTTAAATGTCAATATGAATATATTGTTTGTAATATTTCTGTTGTTTTTTTTAACTAGGTGTACAGTGGACCCCACTGTTGTCATCTATCCCAAGAGTCATAATAAAGAGTTTCGGTTTTCAATCGATGCCTTCAAATTCATAGGATTACATGACCAGGTAAAACTGAATGAATTCAACCAAGTAAATAAATAACTTAACTACAGTGTAGCCATGTATTGACAGGGTATCTCATTTTGGTTCAGGTGTACATCAGCTGTTCGGTCCTTCAATGTGAGATCGGGAACCCCAACACCAGGTCCTCCAAGGGATGTGTGGCACCCAACCACCAGAATCACCGTCGCAGGAGAGCTATTGAAACAGGAGTGCACTTCATTTCCCAGGGTCCTTTGCGTTTGCGAAGCACACCAGAAAGTGAGAGCAGAGGTAATGTTGAAGTTCTTAAACTGTGGTAAACATGGCAAACAACAATATCACTTTTAATACAACTTCATATGACTTGGTGGAATAGCTATGACTTCAACTGTTTTGTATTTATTTGTTCTAGTAACCGGCCTGAATCTCAACATGGCCTTCATCGCTGGATGCCTTCTAGCAGCGGTTGGCATGATCTGTGGAGTGGTGATGATTCACAAATTCAAGAAGGTTGCTGTTCAATATCAGCCTTTGCCAACAACTGAGCAGTAACACATCAGTGCACATAGTGGATGGTATATAGGGATATATGGCGATGAATTAGTTCAATAATAATAAAGTTCAAATCATTTAGGAATTCCTTAAAAGTCTGATGATCAGGACATTGATAATTATATTGTTACTGACTTGGAGTACACTTAATCTCAATATTCATATTCCCAACTTGCAAATCACATGTACCTACTTACTGAATAGGGACTTTAATATCACATAAGGATATTGTTATTATCCAAATAATAATCTTAATTCTAAATTGTACTTATTTTATAAATTGATGACAATTAATAAATCTCTCGCAATGTACTCTAAATACACATTCAATGTTAATATTATTCTGTACATCTACCACATTCTACATCAGGGAGGTTAATGGAATTGTTATATGCCGGTAATAAACATACTCAGACACAAGTTAGAACGTGCGACTGTCTTTACTGAAGGCTTAGTCAGAACAGCTTTACGGCAACACTGTTGCAACATATGTACCGTCGTAAACCATAACATGTGTTACGATAGTTGTGACAGCATACACAACATTTCCCTCCCCCATAGAAAACAACTAACAAACAACAAAGGCACTGAAAATGAACAGTTTCTTGGAACGCAGGGAACTAAACTTATTAGAGTAGAGAATCCAACAGGTTATGTACTGCTATGAAAATGAAATACTAAAAGTCAGTTATATAGTCTTTAAGAAAACTGGCAAAAAAAACGGGTTGGCCGAACAGTTGGTTCGGCTTGGCTTTCGGCCGGGTGGTCGATGGGAGCTGGGGGCTGCTCAGCTGGAAAGTCCAGATCGTCCGCCCCATAGCCTGGATCGGTACCAGCCCTCAGGCCTGCTGTGATGCTGGGCGGTGTCACTCTCCAAAGGCGGCTTGCATGCCACCGCGACCCGTCAGACAGACGCAATGTTGCTGGCCCCAGTTGCTCGGTAAACTGCACAGGTGTAGACCAGAACGACAGCAGCTTGTTGTCCCTGTGAGCCAGACGGACTCTGACCCAGTCTAGGGCCGTGATGAGTGGTGTCTTTGCCCATCGTATTCTGTCGTAACGTATCTTCATCTTACGTTGGCGGTTGATGACTCTGTCGGGTGCATCTGTGACACACCGGTAGGGGCCCATCGTGAATCACAATACTTCCTCCGACCCCACCTCTGCAACTGCTTACTCGCGATTTGGGGCCTTAAGGGGATATACCCCCTCACCGCCCCGCCTTGACAGTCATATATTAGTATCCCGATTCATCCAGATGCGTCCAGTCAATGTCCTCGTTCTGTGGACACATGGTGGTCTTCGTCAGTTGTCTTGTCAATGTCAGTCGCCATGTAAATGTCAGTCGTCTCGTCAATGTCAGTGTCATGTTAATGTCAGGCGTCTCGTCAGTGCCAGCCGACACAAACGCATCTGTTATGCTCTTGTTCAAAGTCTTGTATATCAAGCTTCGAATACAAAGAATACCACATGATATGCATATGCAAAGAAACACTAAAAGTCCCCCCACCCAAATCCCTGCAACCCACTTCTTCCAAGATGAAAGATTTCTCCAAAACCAGTTGTCGTCTGGTTTGACATTTTCCCTGCGCATGATGTCGTGGAGGGCAGTTAGGTTATGCATCGCCTGATCAATTGTTATCTGGAATGAATGTACAACATGATGACCCTATTAACACACAAAATGAACCCTTTGAGAACCCTTTTGTGAACCAATGTTTTTGTAGGTCATTGTCCATCCCTCCTTTTGACACGTGGTCTCGCCCATGTGTCAATTTAGCGTAATATGGAAATGACCATGCTGGTAGGCAAGGTTTCCCACCGGGGGCCCTCCACACTCCCTCCTCTTTAACGCACCCCACCCGCGCCCACGTTGCCGTCTTGTGTGGTTTAGCCTGCTGCTGCATCTCCTGCAAGGCGCGCTCGCTACACGGCGCATTTGTTTGTAATGACGTCGCTACAAGGGAATGTTGTCCTGCAGCGAGCTTCGCGGCGGCATCAGCTAACGCGTTACCTCTGGACACGCTGTCCGAGTTACCTGTGTGTGCATCGCATTTGATGACCGCAATCTGGTTAGGCAGCAAGATAGCCTCTAGTTCTGATATTAGATTGTGATGTGCTTGCCTGACGATGTTAGGAAACCTCGCTGTTTCCAGAGTGTGCCAAAGTCGTGCACCACTCCAAACGCGTACCTGCTGTCCGTGTAGATGTTAACACGCCTGCCTTCCACATGCCTACACGCCTGTGTGAGTGCAATCAACTCCGCTGCCTGTGTAGAGTAGTTGGCCGGTAATCTACCACTGTCGACCGTTGTGTGTGATGTTACTACCGCAAACCCAATGCAATTCGCCCCTGTGGCCCTGTCTCGGGAGGCAGAGCCATCTACGAACAGTTCTTTCTCTGTGTTTGGGATGGCGTGTTCCTTAAGGTCAATCCTAGGGGAACAAACAGCAGACACAATAGCACAGCAATCATGCGGTTCGCCATCTCCTTCATTCAAAAGCAAAGTAGCTGGATTAAGGACATTGCATCATTTAACAGTGATGTTTGGGGTATCCAACAGGGTGTTGTTGTACCGCAGCCATCTGGCTGCTGATAGATAGATAGATAGATAGATAGATAGATAGATAGATAGATAGATAGATAGATAGATAGAGATAGATAGATAGATAGATAGATAGATAGATAGATAGATAGATAGATAGATAGATAGATAGATAGATAGATAGATAGATAGATAGATAGATAGATAGATAGATAGATAGATACTTTATTAATCCCGAGGGAAATTTAGTCTTCCAGCAGCTTATACAAATAGCAAACAAACACTTATTCAGTTATAAAAACTTTAAAAACAAAGGGACTTATCTAAAACACAATTAGAATTATAAAATTACAATAAATTACAATAAACAAGAAGTGGAAAATATACTGTATTAAAATAAAAATCTATTGTAATAAATACCAATAAAATACAGAATACAATAAGTGTAAGTAGTGCAAATAAAGGTAGTTTTGGGGTCACAGAGCAGGTGTGTGTAAACAAAAGGAGGCCTCATGCCCAAAAGTCAGTCTCCCCCCGTCCACTCTGGGAAGAGTTGAATAGTCGTATGGCCTGGGGAACAAACGACTTCCTCAGTCTCTCTGTGGAGCACTGTTGGGATAGCCTGGATGTCTTCTGTTCCAATAACAAAGCTGCAACTGCGTGTGGGACAAGCAAGGTTAGTGGTGAGTAGCCTACAAAATCTCTCGAAGCCACAACAGCTTTCTCTACTGCGGCTACTGCTTTTTGGCACCTTGGTAGCCCTGCTGCCACCGGATCCAACCTGCTGGAAAAATAGGCTGTCGGCCTCAGTCGTCCCCCATGCTCTTGTGTCAACACTGACGTCATAAAGTTCCCTTTAACGTCTGCCATCTGAATGAATGGTTTGGTCGGGTCTGGAAGACCTAAAGTCGGGTCTGATGAAAGTTCTAATTTCATCTCTGTGAACGCAGCCTCTGCTTCTGGCGTCCACTTGACCCTGCTGTGGGAGGTCAGGTCAGGCCCGTGTGCGATTGCGCTCAGTGGGCTCTCCAGGGTGCTGTAATCTAGAATGAATTGCCTGCAGTAGGATGTGATTCCAAGACAACTGAGCATTTGTTTTACTGTGATGGGCTCTGTGATGGGTACTGTGATGGGTCACACGTGTTGATGTGAGTGTTTTCTCCCCCGGGGTCAGAGAGTGACCCAGGAGGATTACCTTCTCCTTGCACTATCTGAGAGGACCCCATCTGACGCTGTGGTCTGACGATGGGGTCCTCTCTGGTCCAGAGAGGACCAGAGAGGTCCAGAGAGGTCCAGAGAGGACCCGAGAGGACCAAAGAGGTCCAGAGTGGACCAAGGAGGTCCAGGGAGGTCCAGAGAGGTCCAGAGAGGTCCAGAGAGGACCAGGGAGGTCCAGAGAGGTCCAAAGAGGACCGGAGAGGTCCAGAGAGGACCAGAGAGTTCCAGAGAGGACCAGAGAGGACCAGAGAGGTCCAGAGAGGTCCAGAGCGAGAACCCTCAGGAAGCGGAGGAGGAGGAGGTGGACATGGACGTCTCTGACGAATACTGACTACGCCTCTGCCTGTCCCTGCCTGGTTTGTCTACCCAACCCCGGTTCTGATCACCTGCCTGTCCCCGACAACGTCTCTGCCTGTCCCTGTCTGTGTGGTGTTTGTAATAAATATCACTATCTGCCTTTGGTGTCTGTGTGCAGCATTTGGGTCCAAACCTAACCCGTGACAGACACAATATATTTGATTAGTTTCAGTCCCGGTTTCGGAAAATAGACATTCAACTAAAACTGCCCTCTTAATACTGTCAAATTATAATGTCTTCCAATGTTGGGGATTGCTCTGTTTTAATACTCTGTCAAATGCGCTGCATTTGACATGGTAGATAATCATGCACTGGACCTGACCCCCACACACTCCATCTCTCATCCAAATAGAGCCAAACAATGTTGGGTATGTGTGTGATTAAAAGCACTGGTCCTAACCCCCACACACACTCCATCTCTCATCCGAATAGAGCCACACAATGTCGGGTAAGTGTATGATTAAAAGCACTGGTCCCAAGTAGGGCTGGGAGATATGGACCAAAAATCATATCCCGGTATTTTTAGGCTGCATCGCTATATACGATATATATTGGTATTTTATACAAATTCGGCTAATTTTTCAGTTTTAACTCAATGCCACATGTATGATGTCACAAGCACTTTTATTTTAAGACGACTCATATTCACAAGAATAACAGGCATTCCCTTTTAGAAAATATACAGCTGCACACTACATATTAACACGTAAATTAAAAGGTACATTAAAATAATCCAAATCCATCAAATAAATAACCTATATTAAATACATAGGCATACCTCTGCTCCTACACAAAACCGCCTTTGTTATATTGCAATATATCCAGATAGAGCCACAGGACACAATGTTGGGGAATTGTATGATTGGATTTAGACTTCTTCACTGTAGAGTGTTCATTCACTAGTTGAACCACATCGTCTTGACCGACCTTTGGAAGGTTATGCAGTGATGTTGTACAGCGATAACTGTCCGCAATGGTGAATGCCAAGGTGAATGCATTAACCGGAACTTGGGATACACTGCTTCCGCGATTTTTAACGGGTACTTCCGGCTTTCAACTGTGCCGTGATATAGGCCTATACGTGACTGGGTGGGCATATCAGGCAAAGTTTTAGACTGGTTCACATCCTACCTTACAGACCAGAGTTTCACCGTCTCTATTGAAGACTTTGTGTCAGACTCCTCCCCTCGCCCCTCTGCAAGGCTCGGTTGATTTTATTAAATCTAAATTTAAATCTGGAGGATTGTATCCTATTTATATGTCACATACATGTACACACACAGTGTAATTAGTTTCTCTGCATTTAACCCTTTCTAGTATAAGGAGCAGTGAACAGCTATTTTATGTACAGCCCCCGGGGAGCAGTGAAGGGGTCTCGTGCCCAGGTGTTTCGGGGACTTGAACCGGCGACCTTCCGGTTCCTAAGCCAAATCCCAACAGACTGAGCTTATTCTCAAAATGCTGCAAGGCTGCTTACTAGGTTGAGCAGATGGTCTCACAAATCCCCTGTGTTCAAGTCTCTTCCTTGTCCCCGTTGATTACAGGATTTCCGTTCAAAATAGTCTTTTTTCAACTGTCTTTTTTGTGTTTTTATGTATTTATTGTTGTACCATGTCGTTGTATTGTTGTTACCAGTCTTTTACTGTGTATTGTGTCCCTGTGCATTTGACTTTTTCTGTACAGCAGACTTTTGTCTGCAAAAAGCCCTTTATAAATAAATGTTACTTTTCAACAAAGTCAGTTTGAATGCGGATTCAGAAGAGCGCATGAACAGCTCATAGGTGCCGCTATTGAGAACTCCTTGCAGTCACAAATTGAGAAATAGGACACCCTAGACCCTCGAAGGCCCCCGCGGGGACGTGCACTTGAAGGGCAGAAGTCTGCAAGAGTGGTAATTGGGAAAGGACCAGACAGCATCAGCTCACAAGAGACAACCAGTAGTAGCTTCCCCTTCATGGGGGAGCACAAAAAAACGGAGAAACAAAATACTATGCACACACAAGTTTTGCATTAGCGTTCACTCCTGGGACTGAAAGTAAAGAATAGCTAGGGTTTTCCACGACAAACAGCGTACTTGTTAGTGCATATCTAGTTCTTTATTTCTTCCACTGAATTTTATTCAAGATTCAAGATTACGTACAATGGAATGCTTACTCCCATTCCCTCCCGCAGTATGCTTTTTCTAAAACCCTATAATCTAAAAATACTGTACAGAATACAAATAACTAAAAAGGAACAATAAAGTGACTGATGGATGATATGTGTTTAATTGTGCAAAACACATTTAAAAGCATTTTAAAGTGCCAGTAGTGCAGCAGCATCATGAATACAGTGCAATACATTGCACAACAGTGTAGTGGCTCTAATGAGTCCAGAAAAATCAGCAAAAGTATGATAGTGTAATGTAATATGGATGACAATGTTAAGATAGTGGCAGCAATACAGATGCTGCAAAACTGGCAATCGGACCACAGGGGGGAAAAGAGATGGTACCCAGGGTGGTGGCAGTCCTTTGTGATGGAGATAGCCTTCTTCCGACATCTGGTCCTAAAGATCTCCTTAATGCATGTAAGTGCACACCCGATGACACACTTCTCCTGAGTCACCGCAGGGCATAGAGGCGCTGGTGTGCCTTCTTCAGCATGACCTCCGTGTTGCGGAGAGTGGGTGCCCCGGTGGCTCCTGAAGTCTTAGTCTTGCTGACATTCAGTGCAAGGTTGTTGTCCTTGCACCATCGTGTCAGCCAGACTACCTCATCTCTGTACTCTGTTTCGTCGTCCTTGCTTATCAGGCCAATGACTTTGGTGTTGTCTGCAAAATTGACAATCCGATTGTTTTTGTGTGTTATGCAGATCATGTCACAGCATACATTAACAGGCTGGTGGAGGAATGCATCCCGACCAGGTCTGTTCACTCATTCCCGAACCGCAAACCATGGATGAATGCTGACATACGGAACAAACTTAAGGAACGGAGTACCGCTTTCACAACAGGCGACTCCGATCACTACAAGAAGGCCAAGTATGAACTCAGAAAAGCCATCAAGAAGGGTCAATTGGATTATAAAAACGAATTGGAATAACAGTTTGGGGCTCTGACACCAGATGCATGTGGCAAGGTCTGAGGGTCCTCTCCAACTACAAGGGGAGCTCAGGGGCAGTCACCAACAATGACCCTAACTACCAGATGAGCTAAACAATTTTTTTGCTCGCTTTGAAAGGGACCATGAGCTGCCCAACAACTTGAACATCCACCCAGAGGATTACGTTCTACAACTGTCCGAGTCCGAGGTCAGCTTCAGGAGGGTGAAGGCAGGGAAGGCAGCCGGCCCAGACAGAGTTCCATCCCGTGTCTTCAAGACCTTCGCCGACCAGCTGGCTTCTGTGTTCACCGACATCTACAACGCATCACTGCAAGTCTGTTGTCCCAGCGTGCTTCAAAGCGACAACCATTGTGCCATTACCCAAAAAGACCAAGGTAACATGATTATTGTCCAGTGGCTTTAACACCCATAGCCATGAAGTGCCTGGAGAAACTTGTAATGTCGCATATAAACTGTTCCATCCCTGAGTCCCTAGACCCACTCCAGTTTGCATACAGACCAAACAGGTCTGTAGACGACGCCATTTTCCTGGCACTACACACGGCCCTGCAGCACCTAGACAGGAGGGACACCTACGTCAGACTGCTATTCATTGACTACAGCTCGGCGTTCAACACCATCGTTCCCTCCAAGTTGGTCCTGAAACTGAGGGACCTAGGTCTGGGCACCCACATCTGTAACTGGATTATGGACTTCATGACGGTCAGGTCTCAACAGGTCAGGTCTTTGGAACAACACCTCATCCACTCAACACCGGAGCACCCCAAGGCACCGTAGAGAGTGTCCTGACGAGAAGCGTCACTGTGTTGCACTCACTGTACTGGCACTTTAAATGCGTTTAAGATTCTTGTAAAAAAAACACATGTACATTCAACACATGTACATATAATTTAAGTCACTTTGCTGCTCTTTTTTGTTTATTTGTATTGTATATATTATTTATATTTTTATGGTGTTGTTTTAAAGGAGATGTATACTGCGGGAGGGAATGGGGAGTAAGCATTCCTATGTATTTGTTACAAATGGCCAATAAAATATCTTGTATCTTGTATCTTGTAGTCACTACCGGAACCTTAGATAGAATGCAATTTATATATGTGTATGTATTTCTTTGTTTGTAAATATTGCAAATGTAGCCCATGCTATTTTCTTGTCTAGCTGAAACATTCATTATGGACTGTGAATTGGGTGACACTCCTTGGAGGAGTGTGATTTGTTGACGCTCCCTGAGATTTACGTGGTACAGCCCTGCTCGCGAGCCGAGTGCGGGAAACTGTTTAGCTGGTTTACAAGCAATCAACGGAGCAGACAGAGAATATTGGAGCAGTTGGAGAATATTAGAAAAGTGATACTTGGACAGAAAACCAAATATAGAGGGAAAAGAAAACGACAGAAGAACCAGAACTACTGCTAGCTGACTAAAGAGAGGATTCCGGTGAGTCATACCGTGTTCATGCTAGCTAGCATTTCCTACTCATTGCTAACATGGAGCTACAGTGTGTAATCAAAAACCAGTCAGGATATTGGATGAAAGGAGAATGTTAACACAGTGATTCTGTTCACCGACATAACAGTACTGGAACTGGACAAGGAAGAGAGAGGAAAAGACTAGCTGACTTGAAGATCGAATTGGAGGAGAAACAAATCCTGGTGAGTTAGCAAGTCAACTCGCTAGCTAACTCAAGCTGAGATGTTGTAGGGTAAAGCACGAGTGCAGAGTGAAATTGCGCGCCCTGCAGTTAACGTTGACTGATATCCTGTGTTAGTCAAGCTTCATATTGTTGTTGCTGAGTTACAATGTGGTTATGTTATTCTGGTTATTGATGTTATTGTGGTTATTGAGCCATACATTGTTAGTGTTGACTGATATGGTGCAAGGCTGTGCTATGCATGTGAAACCTGCCATAACGTGAGTTCCAGTAAATAATTGTATAGCGTAATGGTATATAATTACAGTATATGATGCTAATCTATTGATTGCCTGTACAATTCTGTGCAGATTGGTTTTTGTTACCCCCTTCATTGAACACGGATCTGCATCAACAAAGTAGTCGCCTTCATTGACCTTCTCTACTCACCATCACCCAACGGTCGGCTTGTGAACTTTAACTTGGCCCCTGGTGGTAGGAACAGAATATCCGTTCCCTTTTTTTTTTAATTGAGTGCACTCAAACTGACTTTATTGGTACCCTTTTTTTTATTTCATTCATTATTTTCTATAAATGTGGACCATTTCATGGATCCTATGATTTTGTGTACTTAACCTGGTGAACTCCTTTGAGTTACATATAAAAGGTAAAACGTAGATCACGGTGCCTGTGTATTTTTCTTAGAGCCAGTCTCCTTGAAGCTATAGTTGATGTACCACTGCAGTTAGAACTGATAGCGTTGAATTACAGTAGGTTACACAAACACCAGCATTTGAGTATATATCATTTCCATTTTTTTTCACTGTGTTTCAGTATCCCCCTTCCCTTTCCTTCAATTGGGTATGGGATTTGACTTGCACAAGGGCTACTGTGGTGGGAAGGGGCGTGGCGTAAGTAGCAGGGGAGCGGGAGTGGCTCAATTCACAGGGTTAAAGCACCTGTCCGTTATAAATGTGATTGAGCTGATTTATTTGTAAATAAATATGTTTATGTTTCTTGGTCCCTGACAGTGAGAGCGGACCAAGTCCGAGTGGAGGACAAGATGCCGTCTGGGTCCCTCTAACGATTTGTGGTGCATTTGGCTTGTTGTTTCAACTTACATGTTTTGAGAGCCTGTGGTCTAAAATAAGGAATAAAATAGGACTTGTTCCATAAAACTGTCCTGAGCGTAGTGTCTTCCGATCCCCGGTTGCAGCGTTGTCTGCTACCGCTACTTTCAGGTGCCTCTTCATCCAGCACAACCGGGACCTGACAGCATCTGTAACCCAAGAAACACTTTAATGCAACATTGAACAGCAATTGGCACACCTGGCCCAAGGCTGCCTGTTCGAAGTGGCACTTCTCAAGGCTGTGTCACATTACAGAGAAAGTCCACACTCCAGCACACAGATGTCACCGGCGGTCTTAATGCTCGACCAAGAGCTGGACTGGCCATTGCACAGGCTCTGAGCAACAGCTATGGCACACTGGCAGACTGAGGAAAGTTTTAGTTCACCTTTCTGACATGCAGCTGAAGCTTGAGCCTCACCACTGTCTCTCTGTACACCGGGGGTAACTAACAGGTTGATCGCCATAGACTGGTCGACGTCAAGCCTCACTCTCGATTCCTAGCATTTTCAGATAAAAATATATAATTAAATGAAGTGCTCATGCTTTGATTTGGTGGTTGTTTTAACAAGCATAATTTCACATTCTCCAAATGGTAAATAAATATGATGAGGCTCATGAATGGCTGAAATAAATTGTGGCTGGGGTAAAAATAATAAATCGAATCGCCATCTTGAGGAAGTAGTAACGTTAAGTTGGGCCAACCTTATCTAACATAATATCGATATGGCTGAGGGTCTGGGAGCATGAACTTCTTTTCACGTCAGCGAAAGAATACTCAGAATACTTTTCAATTCAATTTGACGAGTCTACCGATACCACAGACACAGCCCAGTTTAGTGTTTGTCCAAAGTGTTTTTTCACAGATCTTACTGTCAAGGAGGATCTTCTGAGGCTGAGGCATCACTCAGTTAACATAGGTTGAGTAGGTGTCCCTCCTGGAGTGGGTCTAGGGACTAGGGGATGGAAAAGTTAATATGCAACATGACACGATTTTCCAGGTAGAGACGCGTCTGCACTCCTCCAGCACCGCGCTTGGTGGTAGGGTCATGGTGGGGGGAAAGCTCTGACTGTTGTTTGTGCCAATGTGCCAAACAACAGTTTGAGTATTTAGCCTTTTCGGACACCCTGGATGGGGTCCTGCATGGGGCTCCTGTAGGGGACTCCATAGTCCTTCTAGAAGACTTCAAGGCACACCTTTATGTGGCACAATTATGTGGAAACTTGGAGGGGCGCGATGGAGATGAATGGCCTACCTGATCTGAACCGAAGTAGTGTTTTGTTGTTGGATTGGATTTCTGTGCTAGTCATGGATTGGCTATAACAAACACCATGTTCAAATATAAGGATACTCATAAGTGTATATGGTACCAGAGTACTTTAGGCCGAAGGTCAATGATTCATTTTGTTATCGTGTCATCTGACCTGAGGCAGCATGTTTTGGACACTTGGGTGAAGAGAGAGGCTGAGCTGTCAACCGATCCCCATCTGGTGGTGAGTCAATTCCCACCTCCAGTGGAATTTCTCCGGCATCTATGTAGAGCTTCTATTGCTGAAGCTGCGGTTGAGAGCTGTGGCTTTAAGGTAATTGGTGCCTCAAGGGGCGGCAACCCTCAGACTTTGTGGGGGACACATGTGCTCAGAGAAGCCATCCAACTAAAGAAGGAGGCCTTCCGGGCAATGTTATGTATGTCGACAGGCCAAGAGGACTTCAGCCTCAGCCGTAGTGGACGCAAAGCAGCGGGTTTCGAAGGAATTCGGAGAAGCAATGGAGAAGGACTTTCAGTCGGCACCGTTCTGGCAAACTGTCAGGTGCCTTAAGAGGGGATTTTTTACAGTAAGGATTTTTACATACTGCTGACCTCAACTGAGAACTCCTATACCCAACTAACCCACCCTCTGCGGTAGAGGTAGAGGGTGGGAAACATCAATCTCCCTGGATGAATCACTGCAGAAGTCATCTCCACAGTGGCCAGGCCCCAGGGGTTGATGACATACAAGAAATGCTGAAGGCTCTGGGTGTTGAGTGTCTTTTCAACATTGCGTGAATGTCTGGGACACTGCCTAAGGATTGGCAAACGGTGGCAAACCGTTTGAAAAGGGGACCAGAGAGTTTGTGCCAATAACAAGGGTAGGACATTACTTAGCTTCCCTGGGCAAGTCTAATCCAAGGTGCTGGAAAGGAGAGTTTGGCCGATATTAGTTTCTTCAGGAGGGTGGCTGGCATCTCCCTTAGGGATAGGGTGAGAAGCTTGGTCACTCGTGAGAGACTCAGAGTAGAGCCGCTGCTCCTTCACGTAGAAAGGAGCCAGTTGAGGTGGTTCTGGCATCTAGTAAGGATGCTTCCTGGTTGCCCCCCGAGTGAGGTTTTCCAGGCACGTCCAGCTGGGAGGAGACCACAGGGCAGACCAAGGTACAGGTTGGGTGATTACATCTCCACACTTGCCTGGGAATGCCTTGGGATCCCCCAGTCAGAGCTGGTCGATTTTTGGCTGGTTGCCAGGGAGGGACATTTGGAGTCCCCTGCTGGAGCTGTTAGCTCCGGGACCCGACCCGGATAAGCGGTAGACGATGGATGGATGGATGAATATATGTATACAATAAATATTTGTAGAGAAATGTTTTAGACTGGTATATACAAGTGAGCATATATAAATGTATAGCATATATAAATGTATATGTATATACAGAAGTAAGGGCAGTTCTATCAACAGTGTTAAATATATATTGCAGTTACAGTAAACAGGTATCTTAGTAATAAATATGTAAACTATAGAGAGATAGGTAGTTGTGATACAGTTTGTTTTTACTCTTTGTTTTTTCTTTTATCTTTTTTAAAGTTAGTCAGAGACATTGGTGGTGATTGTTATAGGTGTTGAGAAGAGGTGTGGGGCAGGGGCGGGGGCGGCAGCAGAGGGGGGGCAGCAGGGGGAGGGGCAGCAGGGGGGGGGCAGCAGAGGGGGGGCAGCAGGGGGAGGGGCAGCAGGGGCGGGGGCGGCAGCAGAGGGGGGGTCAGCAGGGGCGCGGGCGGCAGCAGGGGGGGGACAGCAGAGGTGTGGTAGCAGGGGGAAGGGGCAGGTCTACGTGGTGAAAAGTTCAGGGAGATGACAGCTGAGAGGAAGAAGCTGTTCCTAAGCCTGCTTGACTTGGAACGAAGGTTTCTATAGCGCCTCCTGGAGGGGAGGAGGGAAAACAGTCCATGGTTGGGGTGAGAGGGGTCATCCACAATTGTTTGTGCCTTCCTCAGACACTGTTTGTGGTGGGTAGTGTTTATTGCAGGGAGATGTAGTCCAACGATGCGTTGGGTGGTTTTCACCATCCTCTGCAGCGCTTTCCGGTCAGAAACAGTGCAGTTGCTGTACCACACTGTGATGCAGTTGGTGAGGATGCTTTCAATAGCACACCGATAAAGGTTCACCAGAATCTGAGGTGACAGGTGGGCTTTCCTCAGTCTCCTCAGGAAGAAGAGACGCTGGTGAGCCTTCTTTACCAGTGAGGCAGTATTGAGGGACCAGGAGAGGTCCTCGGAGATGTGGACCCCCAGGAATTTAAAGCTGGAGACACGCTCGACCTCCACTCCGTTGATGAGGATGGGGGTGTGTGCGGCAGCTCTGGTCTTCCTGAAGTCGACGATGAGCTCCTTGGTCTTCTTGGTGTTGAGGGCCAGGTTGTTGTCAGCGCACCACGCCACCAGGTGCTGGACCTCCTCCCTGTAGGCTGCCTCATCGTTGTTTTTGATGAGGCCCACCACTGTTGTGTCGTCGGCAAACTTGATGATGGTGTTTGTACCATGTAGAGGAGTGCAGTCGTGGGTGAAGAGGGAGTAGAGGAGAGGGCTCAGCACACAGCCTTGTGGAACGGGTTAAAAAATCATGGAGGAAAATCCTGCAAAAACACAGGCCTATAGTGAAAAGACAGAGAGAGATGGAGACATTTGGCAGTGCTTCCACCTAGCACTTCACATCAGAAATCAGGCCTGCTAGACCGAAAAGGATGGAAAGTACAAAAATGCTTAGGTACAGAAAATGACAGAAGCTTGAACAGAGGGTAAATGGAAGGAAATGAAGAGCAGGGAAGCATAACAAAAGAAAAGGGTGTCAGAGGTTAAGGTTGACATCAGACAAGGTATTTTGTTCCCCAAGAATGAAAATTGCTGATCGAAGTACGGAAGTACAGAGTTCCTGGTTACGTTTTTGATTTCAACTTTGGATTACACCTCTAGAACCTCTTTTACCATGTTTTGCCCTTCTTAGTCTTTGATTCATCAAAGACTAAGTTTGTGCATATCTGTATTCCGTGTCTGCTTTTGGGTATCCGCCTGCCTCTCCGGTTCTCAGACTGTGACAGGTGTGTGTTCAATAATAAATACATTTATTTTATTGATCAGCAAACGTTTGTCTCTGTAACAATCTTAAGATAAGGCATGTTATGAGTTGATTTAAGTGTTATGAGATGATGTTATTGTTATTATTCCAGCATCACACCACTCTCCTATCCAGCTAAGCTCCTCTGTCTCCCCCTCTTGTCCACCTGGGGTTACTACACCCCGGAGAACACTCCGGAGAACACACTGGATTCCTGGTATTTCTGCAAAACCGTAATTTACACACACATAGTTGATTATTCACACCTCATGGCAGTATATTCATTGGAGCAATATCCAAATAAAGACGCCTACGGGTTATTAAACTCCTTTTGCCTCCGACTCTGTGTCTGTACTATCCCGGGGTTTCGCATGCAACAATCCGTGTGTGGCATAACAGTTATGAGCTTATTAAGCAATATGGTTGAAGAAATATGATAATACTTTGCAAACTAAATACTGTGGACACTACCGAAACAATGCAGTCACTACCAAACACTAAAAAAATGAAGTATACTTCAATACGTCAATTAAAATGTATGATAATGACTGGTAAATGAATGTTCAATTTCATCAATGATTAACTTTATATTAACTTTTTATTTAAATATATTACTGTAGTGAGGAAAAAAGTAAAAACATTGAGAGAGGATAAACATTTCAAAACAGTCAGAAAATAATTTGATTCCATCCATCCATCCATCCATCCATCCATCCATCTTCTCCCGCTTATCCGTAATCGGGTCGCGGAGGTAGCAGCTCCAGCAGGGGACTCCAAACTTCCCTCTCCCTGGCAACATCGACTAGCTCTGACTGGGGGATCCTGAGGCGTTCCCAGGCCAGTGTGGAGATGTAATCACCCCACCTGTACCTCGGTCTGCCCCGTGGTCTCTTCCCAGTTGGATGTGCCTGGAAAACCTCCCTCGGGAGGCGACCAGGAAGCATCCTTACTAGATGCCCGAACCACCTCAACTGGCTCCTTTCTACGCGAAGGAGCAGCGGCTCTACTCCGAGTCTCTCACGAGTGACTGAGCTTTTCACCCTATCCCTCAGGGAGATACCAGCCACCCTCCTGAGGAAACTCATTTCGGCCGCTTGTATTCGCGATCTCGTCCTTTCGGTCATTACCCATTGCTCATGGCCATAGGTGAGGGTAGGAACGAAGACTGATCGGTAGATCGGGAGCTTTGCCTTCTGGCTCAGCTCTCTTTTGGTTACAACGGTGCGCCAAAGTGCACCCAATACCGCTCCCGCTGCACCTATTCTCCTGTTAATCTCACGCTCCATCCTCCCCTCACTCGAGAACAAGACCCCGAGATACTTGAACTCCTTCACTTGGGATAAGGACTCCCTCCCTACTTGGAGTAGACAATCCACCGGTTTCCTGCTAAGAACCATGGCCTCAGATTTAGAGGTGCTGATCCTCATCCCAGCTGCTTCACATTCTACTGCAAACCGATCCAGTGAGTGCTGAAGGTCACATACTGATGACGCAAACAGGACCACATCATCTGCAAACAGCAGCGATTCAATCCTGAGCCCACCATACTGAAACCCCTCCCCTCCATGACTACGCCTTGAAATCCTGTCCATGAAAATCACAAACAGGATGGGTGACAAAGCGCAGCCCTGGCGGAGGCCAACACCCACTGAGAACAGGCCTGACTTTGTACCGAGAATCCGGACACAGCTCTTGCTTTGGGAGTAGAGAGATTGGATGGCCCTCAACAGTGACCCCCGCACCCCATACTCCCGCAGCACCCCCCACAGTATTTCCCGAGGGACCCGATCATATGCCTTCTCCAAATCTACAAAACACATGTAGACCGGATGGGCATACTCCCAAGCCCCCTCCAGGATCCTTGCAAGAGTGAAAAGCTTTTTTCACAGCATTTGATTCCATGAATATAAATAGATGGGGGAATTCACAATTATGTTTTTGCTGTGTGATTAAATAGCTCACAAAGGCTGAAGGATGGTCACACAGCAATAATGCGGCCAGACAACAACATTTAAAAAAAGTTGAATGCTCGGAACCTGTTTTGAAAATAGATTTAGCCGTAGATTAACTGTAAAAATGCATCCTTGATTGTTTGTTTAACAACTTCCTTTTTGTTATCAGAAAAACCTGTTATTAACTTGGCACAGGACATAGGAAACAGAAACATAGTCCCTTATGGTATGTGGTGGGGGGAGCATCTACTGATGCTGCAGGTATAAGATGCTCTTATGTTAGTGCGACCCTGGAGGAGAGAGGTTGAGTTCGAGGCACCATGGCGTCCTACTTGATGTTCTCAGTCCAGTTACTCGTGCTGATCTCAGTTGCATCTGCATCACACTACCGTGCAGGTACGGTGAGATTCGTTGCCAGAGAAAGATCCCCGAATGGGTCCCTTACGGTAAGAACTCAAGCAACTTATATAATAATTACATGAAAAGAGAAGCTAATCTATACATAATGCCTTACTGACCCTTGGGATAACTTGGAACTTTAGATCAGCTGCTGCAAAACGTTTATGTATGAGAAGCTTAAGTATTTATTTATATGTATTAATAGGTGATTTACAACATACTGACCCATCAGATATAAATGGTACACTGATGTCATTACTACAAATGAACTAATTCTTTCCAACATCTGTTACATAATAAGTAATACATATGTAACCCATAGCAGCCACATCGGCTGTGGTGCTGCTGTTTTGGGTAATGCAATAATCAGTAAAGCAGAGGGACCTACACAGATGGACTAGTAGCATATAGAGGATGTAGAGCTTTGACACTAAATAATGGATTAACAACCAAAAAAGGTACTGCAAACAAATATGGGCAAACAGAGGTAGTCACTGGTTTTACATTGTTTTACATTTTTTTTAATCACCGGTTTAACATTGGTACGTAAAGAGAATGTAATAGAAAAACCACACACTATGCTAATCTGAAGACTTATCTAATCAGTGGGTGTGGTTATAGATATGCTAGTGTGCTGATGAGGGGACGAAAGGCAGGGTGGGCAACATCTTTTTCCAGAGGGCCATACTGACTAAAAGTAAACAAACGGCCAAACAGAAAATGTTCACTTTTTGACATCTGTATGTGTCAATTCTAGTGTACTCTGAGCTTACAATAAAAATCGACTTAGATATTACAATCCACTTAAATGCAGTATTAACTTTTAAATTAGCCTTCATCTTTTATCCTACCCTGTTATTAATATGGACTCAAGGCGTGTTGAGTTCTGTATATATAGTCAGTCGTGTCAGAGTTTCCCTTCAGTCTTTGTTTCAACTACTGGGACCACTCCATTCAACAGGTTCTTTCTCAGTAATGATCTGGAAATTAAACCTTCTATCTATGCTGTTTTCTTGCTTTATTCACTCTGAACTAGTAGAATCCACAATGACTATTTCCCTTACACAACAAGCTCATAAGTGTTATCTTTATTTTCGTACCAAGATGACATATTATAACTCTTGTTATATATACTCAATTTACTTATCTTTCTATAATATTACATAATATAGCCCTTGAATTATTGGAGATGTAGGTTCATTGTTGGTATGTTATTTTAGACAACATCCGGCTTAAGAGGCCGAGTGATGAAGAGATTAATGTGGAGTGTGTGGGTGGTTAGTGACTGGCACAGTGTAGTTGCCCTAATATTGTGCTCCGCAGGCAGTGAGTAGACTAGTACAGTCTTACTCACTCATACATACACTGAATATAGACGCAGCTTATCTTCTGTGCAGCTACATACTGTTTTTCCCCCCTCATCAGGTGATTTTGGTTGCTGCAGGGAGAGTTATCAATGCTCTTATCAGAGTATCAACTTTACAAGGCAGGGGAAATCGTGAGCAATCAAGGACAAAACAAGAGCAAACGTGAATCTCCAAACGTGATCTCAATTGATGTCAGACCCATCTACCCACTGACTTGGAATCAGTCCTACCTGTTACACATATTTTGTTGTTTTATGAATGAACGTTATT
>CM051000.1:9553002-9574880 GCA_027704905.1 Muraenolepis orangiensis | reverse complement strand
AAAAATAAAATAATAAAATGTAAAACAATGTAAAACCAGTGACTACCTCTGAAAACTCCTGCGTTTGCCCATATTTGTTTGCAGTACCTTTTTTGGTTGTTAATCCATCATTTAGTGTCAAAGCTCTACATCCTCTATATGCTACTAGTCCATCTGTGTAGGTCCCTCTGCTTTACTGATTATTGTATTACCCAAAACAGCAGCACCACAGCAGATGTGGCTGCTATGGGTTACATATGTATTACTTATTATGTAACAGATGTTGGAAAGAATTAGTTCATTTGTAGTAATGACATCAGTGTACCATTTATATCTGATGGGTCAGTATGTTGTAAATCACCTATTAATACATATAAATAAATACTTAAGCTTCTCATACATAAACGTTTTGCAGCAGCTGATCAAAAGTTCCAAGTTATCCCAAGGGTCAGTAAGGCCTTATGTATAGATTAGCTTCTCTTTTCATGTAATTATTATATAAGTTGCTTGAGTTCTTACCGTAAGGGACCCATTCGGGGATCTTTCTCTGGCAACGAATCTCACCGTACCTGCACGGTAGTGTGATGCAGATGCAACTGAGATCAGCACGAGCAACTGGACTGAGAACATCAAGTAGGACGCCATGGTGCCTTGAACTCAACCTCACTCCTCCAGGGTAGCACTAAGAGCATCTTATACCTGCAGCATCAGTAGATGCTCCCCCCACCACATACCATAAGGGACTATGTTTCTGTTTCCTATGTCCTGTGCCAAGTTAATAACAGGTTTTTCTGATAACAAAAAGGAAGTTGTTAAACAAAACAAATCAAGGATGCATTTTTACAGTTAATCTACGGCTAAATCTATTTTCAAAACAGGTTCCGAGCATTCAACTTTTTTTAAATGTTGTTGTCTGGCCGCATTATTGCTGTGTGACCATCCTTAGCCTTTGTGAGCTATTTAATCACACAGCAAAAAACATAATTGTGAATTCCCCCATCTATTTATATTCATGGAATCAAATTATTTTCAGACTGTTTTGGAATGTTTATCTTCGTAATGTTTTTACTTTTTTCCTCACTATAGTAATATATTTAAATAAAAAGCAATTGACGAGTATACTTTATTTTTTACAAAACACCCAGTGTTTGGTAGTGACCACAGTATTTAGTTTGCAAAGTATTATCATATTCCTTCAACCATATTGCTTAATAAGCTCATAACTGTTATGCCACACACGGATTGTTGCATGTGGAACCCCGGGGCAGTACAGACACAGAGTCGGAGGCAAAAGGAGTTTAATAACCCGTAGGCGTCTTATTGGATATTGCTCCATGAATATACTGCATGAGGTGTGAATAATCAACTATGTGTGTGTAAATTACGGTTTTGAGGAAATACCAGGATCCCGGAGATGCGACAGGGGAGCGGGGTATAAATAGGGAGCCTGATTGGGAATAGGGAACAGTTGCGCTGACGTGACTACGGTCTGGGACAGAGTGTTCTCCTGGGTGTAGTAACCCCAGGTGGCAGAGAGGGAGACAGAGGCCCTTGGCTGGAGAGGAGAGTGGTGTGATGCTGGAATCATAACATTATCATCATCTCATAACACTTAAATCAACTCACAACATACCTTATCTTAAGATTGTTACCAAGACAAACGTTTTATGATCAATAAAATAAATGGATTTATTATTGAGCACACATGGTACCTGTCACAGTCTGAGAACCGGAGAGGCAGGCGGTTACCAAAAAGCATGAACGGAATACAGATTGTGGTGGGAATTCTGCGGCACACGTCCAGTGGGCTAGTACTGAAAACAGTTGAAGAATAAGGTCATCCAAAACTAAATAAGTCTTACTATCGTATTTAATATAAACACGTAAAAACACATAAACAATCAATAGGTTGAGCGCTCGGTCGCTCGGTCCGGGAGCGGTCCGGGACCACACGTCTCGCAAGGCCTGCAGAGAGAAGTCCATGCCGAGTCGGGGTTTGGAGGTGTTACAGAGAAATACCTACTATTCTTCAATCAACATATGGTGGGGACTTCCGTACTTCCATCAGAAATTTTCATTCTTGGGGAACAACTTGCCTTGTCTGATGTCAACCTGTTAGGTTGACATCAGACAAGGCAGTTGTACAGGCAAGTTGATCTGACACCCTGGTTTTTTTTACGATGGACAATTCTGCCTGCTATCCTGGAGTGTAGCTCATCTTCCACCATCATCATCATCATCATCATGCGCCATCCCTGCAGTGGAATTGTCCTGTTCTCTGGATCCTGTTTATTGGATGTTGGGCCCTACCACAGGGCGTTAGGGACAGCTTAAGGACGCTGGACTATCTTTTGAGATCGTGGTTTTTTGTTCTTCCCTTGGGCCCAAGACACTAGTATTTAATTTATTCATTGTTAAAGACATTTGGTCCATTGTTGGATACCTTTGATTTCAATTGTACATATTTATGTTTTTTATTTGAATACAATAATTTCCTATTTTCCTAAGTTGTTGTCCTGTATTTAATTGTGCTGGCTGGAAGCCTTTACTCCAATCTCCAATCTTTACCAATCTCCTTAGTGAACATTGGAAAGGGTTACAAAAGTGGTGAGCTAGCCAGGAGATTGGTTTATTGTAGCAACTTGATCTTCCAGCCCACAATACACACTCAGTATTTCAACTGAAAATTTGACATGGATGTTTGTAACCAGTTTGATATTGATGGTCAGAGTTCCCGGTATATAACAGGTATTGCAAGGGAATGCACATATGAGGAAATAGCCACTGTGTTTAACATAAATGGTAACATTTCCAAGATAGTCAGGATTCCTAATGAGCTAGGACAGACAGCTGGTAGGGTCCTGCTAGAATATGAATGTGACAGGTCCATTACAAGAATTGACCCCATTCCCTTAGGCAACATGCCGAGCCCTAATGACCCTGAAGTAGTGTGGTGTGTGAAAACCATCAGAGAACTCTGCCAGGAAGAGATAGGCAGGGAGATGACCCATAGATACCTAGCTGAGTTAAGTGCGGTTGCAGGTAGTAGCAAGGAGAGCTGCTTGAGCGCACTTCAAGATAAGTTGCAAAAGAGCCAAGACGCTACACCCCATTCACAAACCAGTGACATGCAGCTACGTCCAACTCAGAGTACTGACTCTTCCAATCATAAAAGCAGAACAGACCAAAGTGGACCTGCTGAACCCAGAAATGTCGACAGCTCATCTGCTAATGGACCAATGAGCTCTGGTCACCTAAATGAAGATGTCTTTAACCCACCGCAGCTCCAAAAAGTCATCGTGGAACATGTCATCAGAAATAAGTCAACCACTTCATCATCCACACATTTCAGGTTGCGCACCTTCTCGTGCCGGATGCCAAGGCCCAATGGTGAGGTTGACTATGACACCTGGCGTACCCAAGTTGATCTCCTTCTCAGTGATCCTTTCTTGAATGACACTCTTAAGGTAAGGAAAATCATTGAAAGCTTACTTGGCCCAGCAGCTAATGTTGTGAAGCATCTTGGCATCTCATCTCCTCCAAGTGCTTATGTCACTCAGCTTGATTCTGCTTTTGGCGTTGTGGAGGATAGAGAATAATTATTTGCATAATTTCTGAGCTCCAACCAAAACAGTGGAGAAAAGCCATCAACATTCTTCACACCCTCCTCATGAGAGCAATTTCTAGAGGAGGAGCCTCACCCGGAAATGTAGACGACCAGTTACTCAGACTGTTCTGCAGGGGCTGTTGGGATCAGAGCATCATCATAGGCCTCCAGTTAGAGTACAAGAAGGGCAATCCACCATCATTTCCTGAACTCCTTCTCATGTTGAGGACTGAGGAAGATCGTCGATCAGCAAAGCTGGACAGGATGAAAAAACACTTGGGCTTTTCAAGAGCTATCGCACATGTTCATTCTGTCTTTGATATGCCCTACTACCATCAAGAGGCTGTCTCATCATCAAACATGGAACAGAGTGAGACCTCAAAGCTTGAAAATACCCTGGATGAGCTAAGTAAACAAGTGGGAAGGTTGCGCCAAAAGCCAAAGAGCCCCACTCATGATAGTGAGCCTTCCCCAGCTCTAAAAAAAGTTTGAAGCCAAGTTAGCTGAGTTAACCACACAAGTTCAACAGCTAACACATAGTCAAAAGACCTCAGACAAGACTGAAATGCAAAGGAACGACTGCTTTGCTATTGGCAGCAATAGCATGAGGAAACCTCTCAAAGTCCCCGGAATGCCAAGGGCGTGGTTCTGCTTCAAGTGTGGAGAAGATGATCATATTGCTGTTCACTGCTCAAACCAGCCAGCACTTCGTCATAAAAATGCAGAGCTCAGGGAGAGACGGGAGAGGTTTGAAGCTCAGCAGGCTGTTTCACCCTTTGCTTTAAACTAGTTGCAGCTTCTGCTATGGGACATCCAGGAGCTTAATCCGCACAAAATATCAGTCCCAACATACAAGTTCAAAGTGCTGGAGCACTAGGAAGAGTTATGACATAGTCAATGGAGACTGGCAATCACACTGAGCAACCCATACCCCAAGGACTTATAGGCCCCCATTGTACAGCCTCAGTCTACCTTGATGATCTATTGTGTAATTCAATCATGGACACAGGCTCACAAGTCACAACAATTTCTGAGTCTCAGTAAAGAACATCTATCTCACCTTCCCATCCAGCCAATTCATGCTCTTCTTGAAATTGAAGGAGCTGGTGGACAGAATGTTCTCTATCGTGGCTACTTTCCCCCAAACAATCACTGGTAAGGAAGAATAACTAGTTGCATTAGCACTAGTTGTCCCAGATTGTCACTTTAACAGCAGAACCTCTCTGCTAGTTGGTACTAATGTTCTCTTCAGACTTTACAAACGATTAGTAAGATTCCTGTTGTCTTGCTAGTGGACACAGTGTCACTTTGCAGCCAAGGTGTATCGTTGCTCAAATATGTGCAGCCCAACACATCACTCCCCTTGGGTCTGAACAACATACCTCTTGTGAAGACAAGCCTGACGGTGACGACCTCAACTTCGTGATGATTCACCAATCCCTGAAGAATGGAAGCGGCGCATTACAGCAACGCTAGAGTTCATTCCCGAAGTCTTTGCTTTAGATGACCTGTGATGTGACCTGACATCACATCAGGCAACAGGATGAGACACCTTTTAAGGAGAGGTCAAGACCTATTCATCCTTGTGACAGAGAAGCAGTCAAGCAACATCTCAAAGAGTTGCTTGATGCAGGAGTCATCAAAGAATCAGAAAGCCCCTTTGCTTCACCAATCGTTTTGGTATGAAAAAAGAGTGGCACCATCAGGCTATGCATCGACTGCAGGAAGTTAAATGCAGGAACCATCAGAGATGCCAATGCCCTTCCAAACATTGAGGAAACATTTGCAGCCCTCAGCGGTGCAAAATTGTGTTCTGTCATGGATTTGAAATCTGGCTATTATCAGGTTGAGATGGCTGAGGAGGTTAAGCCAAAAACTGCTTTTGTGTGTCCCCTAGGCTTTTATGAATTCAATCGCATGCCACAGGGTGTAACAAACGCTCCAAGCACCTTTCAACGCCTCATGGAGAAGTGTGTTGGTGACCTTCACTTTAATGAAGTACTTGTGTTCCTTGATGACTTAATAGTGTTGTCAGACACGTTGGAAGAACATGAAGCAAGGCTCATGAAAGTGTTGACACGTCTGAAAGACTATGGCTTTAAGTTGTCCCCAGAAAAATGTGATTTCTTTAAGACCTCGGTGAAATACCTTGGTCATATGGTGGATGCTCAAGGAGTTCACACTGACCCTGGGAAAATATCGGCTCTGAAAGACGTCCTGCGAACAGGAAAGAGTTTAAATGTTTCCTAGGCTTGGAGGGATACTCTCAGGTCGCCAAACCTCTTGACAACCTGACAGCAGGCTTCTGCCCACCAAAGAAAAGGGGTAAGGTGTACAAGAGAGACCACTCCAGATCTCCTGTGAGTCCCAACTTACCTTTTGGACAAGAGTGGACTGAAGAATGTGAAACTGCAAGACTCTAATCGTCAAGTTGAAATCTGCAACCATCCTTGCCTTTGCAGACCCACATCTACCATACGTCTTGCATACCGATGCATGCCATGATGGGTTGGGAGCTGCACTCTCAGTGCTCAGACAATTCCACTCATCAGCCAAGCTAGATGCTGCAGGACATCGCTGGTTAGCTGCTCTGTCTACTTACCAGTTTGCCATCAAGTACAGAGCAGGAAGGCCAATGTTGAGGCAGACGGGTTATCCCGACGTCCTCAAGACCTACCTTGTGAGGATGAAGCCTTCATCAAGGAAAAAGAGAGAATTGATGACATGATGTGTGACATGGATGTGGAAAATGAAATCTGTCATGAAGTTCTTTCAGCTGTCTGTCAACGTCATCATGTGACATTTCAAGGAGAACATGACCACAATGTGGAGCAGCCTCTCGTCGTAGAATCTCTTGTGGTGAGCCCCTCATCAGAGTTTTTTGGTGAGGACACCTTGCCATCGATGACGAGCTCTGGCTGGTGTAGGGCTCAAGGAGAGGATCCCTCCATTTCACTTATAATCCACTTCTTTGAGATTGCTTCAAGGACAAGCGTCAACACGACGCGACGCGGCCCGGGATGTCGTCGGGGCCTGCCACCTTACGGATGTTCAGCCGCTTGAAGGTGTGGCGCACATCCGCCTCCGAGATGTTCAGCAGGCTGGTCTCCTCAGGCGGCGCTGGCTTCGGCGGGCTGCCGTTCACGTCAAACCGAGCAAAAAAAGTATTTAGCTCTCCTGGGAGGGAGGTAGAGGAGTTCTCCACAACTGGTTCTCCCTCTGAAGTTCGTTATCGTCTGTAGCCCCTGCCACATACCCCTCGCGAATTTCTCCTCCACTCTGTCCTTATACTCCCGCTTGGCATTGCCGATGGTCTTGCGGCGGTCGTAACAGGCTCTCGTATCTGCGCATATCCCTATATTCCCGGAGCCAAATGCGGCATTACGTGTGTGTAGGGCAGCACGAATATCGCCGTTAATCCACGGTTTCTGGTTGGGATATATCTGAACCGACATGGTCGGAACAACGTCATCTATGCACTTCTTGATGAACCCGGTGACCGACGTCGCGTACTCGTTGATGTTATTGTCCGAGGCAACGCGGAACATGTGCCAGTCAGCGCGATCAAAGCAATCCTGCAGCATAGAGTCCGATTGGTCCGACCAGCATTGGACCTCCCTCACAGCGATCGGTTGCTGCTTCAGTCTCTGCCTATAGAGGAGGAGACCCCCAGAGGAGGCCCCCAGAGGAGACCCCCAGAGGAGAGCCCCAGAGGAGACCCACAGGGGAGGCCCCAGAGGAGACCCCCAGAGGAGGTTCCAGAGTTAGGGAGAACATGGAAGGGTACTATCATGCGGCCGCCATCCTCGAAGACTCCTACCGACCTGGGCAGAAGGGGTGGCTCTCTTCCCGGGCCCCGCCCGTCCACCGAATCTCCTCCACCCCCCGGATCATCGACTGGGAGGCATACGGCCCAGAGGAGCGGGGTTGGCTCCCGCGCCATTACAGTCTGGACCCGTTCCTTATCCGTGTCTGATTCAAGATTCAAGAGACTTTATTTATCCCGAGGGAAATTAAGGTGCAACAGTTGAAACAGGGAGAATAAATGCACACAAAATATACTAATACCTAAATAACAACAAACTAAAGTAAACTAAACTAGTATAAACAAAATATAACTAAATTAAATCTAAATGAATCTAAGTGTATAGACACATGAATTGCACAATTTACAGTATTATTACAGTAATACGTAGGTATATACAATATATAACAATACGTATAGTGCAATTGGCAGTAATAAAATACTAATAAATTATTCAGATGAGTACTGAAAAAGTGACATGTGAAAAGTGAAAAGTGAAATTGAATTTACAGTGCAAAATTACAGTGAAAGGATTTACAGACCAAAAAATAATAACACAGAGCGACGACCTCAGGTCACTGAGTCTCCACTGTCCCTCTCACGACCCGAGGTAGATGAATTAAAGAGTCTGATGGCCACAGGAAGAAAGGACTTCCTGTGGCAATCTGTGGTACACCTGGGTGGAATGAGTCTGTTGCTGAAAGTGCTTCTGAGGTCAGCACCTGATGGAGAGGGTGAGAGTTGTTTTCAAGGATACTACGCAGCTTGCGCAGCATCCTCCTCTCAGACACCACCAACAAGGAGTCCAGCTGGACCCCCAGGACAGTGCCAACCTTCCTGACGATCCTGCTGATCTTGTTGGCGTCTGCTGACCTCAACCTGCTTCCCCAGCACACGACACCGGAGAAGATGGCACTGGCTACCACCGACTGGTAGAACATCTTCAGCATTGTGTTACAAACGTTGAAGGACAGGAGCCTCCGCAGGAAGTAGAGACGGCTCAGGCCCTTCTTGTACACCTCAGAGTTCTTGGCCCAGACCAGTTTGTTGTCCAGGTGAACTCCCAGGTTTTTATATTCCTGAACAACTTCTGCGGACACACCCTTGATGGAAATGGGTGTGGGGGTAGATTTCCTCCTGCGGAAGTCCACCACCATCTCCTTCGTCTTGTCTGTGTTGAGCTGGTTGTGTATGTGGTTCAGCTCACACCACTCAACGAAGGAGTCCACGACGCCCCTGTACTCCTCATCATTTCCCTCACTGACACAACCAACAACTGCTTCTTCAACTTCTGCAGATGGCAGGACTCTGAGTTTAACTGAAAGTCTGATGTCTGCCACCGGGAACACCCCTACAAGCCGGGCCTGGCGCCCATTGAGGGGGGGTACTGTCATGGTTACGGTGGTTGACAAGCGTGGCGTGGCCAAGCTGCGGGCTTTGGCGGCGCACACACACATTGACATAATTACGTCACCTGTGGGGGTACATATACCCTGCCTTCCCGTCACTTCGGGGCTAGGTCGAACGTTGTACTTACTACTTTGTACTTTGTACATTCTGGACAGAATCGTTACGCCGATACCGGTTCCCGGTACCCAGATTCATCGCCTGTCCCACGTCACTCGCCGGTCTAATACCTGTCGCTACTTCGACCTCCCGGTATCCAGACTCCTCTCCCATCCCGGACTACTCGTCGGTCTAATACCTGTCGCTACTTCGACCTCCCGGTATCCAGACTCCTCTCCCGTCCCGGACTACTCGTCGGTTTAATACCTGTCGCTACTTCGACCTCCCGGTATCCAGACCCCTCGCCCGTCCCGGACTACTCACCTGTCTAGTACCTGTCGCAACTTTGACCTCCCGGTATCCAGACTCCTCTCCCGTCCCGGACTACTTGCGGGTCTACTACCTGCCGGTACTCCGCGGATCGACCTCCCGATATCCAGACTCCTCGCCTGTCCCGGACCACGCGCCTGTCTACTACCTGTCGGTACTCCGCTACTCAACCTCCCGGTATCCAGACCCCTCGCCAGGGCATCATAGTCTTATCTGTCCTCTGGGTTGAGCAGCAGCAGACAGGACCGAGCATCGTCGGTAAGGCACAGGGCCAGCTTCAATGCCCTGGTCTCCCTCGACCACTCCGCTGCTTTGACCAACAGATCGAGTTGAGCATGGAAAGCCTCCCAATCCGAGCTGCCTGTGTACTTCAGAGCCTTCAGTGGCGCCCCGGTAGCGGGACGGTGACGGCCTCCATGCCTCGCCCGGCAGGTCCCTTCTGGGGGAAAAAGGAACATCGCGAGCCGCCGCTGGAGGGGTCCTGACTCCGTCCTTGGCCCTCTCTCCTGTCACTCTTCTGAGACGATGACTTGCCTCTCGCGGCACTCTCTCCGTCTCCTCGTCCACATCCGCCAACCAGCCGCACACGCTGTCACGCTCGTCGTCACTCTCCTCGCTCTTCACTCTCCCCTCTCTGGGGTACTCAAAACTCCTCTTCGGTTCCATTACTCCAGGATCGTAGCGTATGTCCTTAGTCACTTCTGACACCAATGTAGCGAAATGAGCCGAAGGACACAGAGTATAGTGAACACAAGTTTATTGCCCTTAGCCGTCAGCTAACAAGCTACGAGCGAGAAGTCTAGATACCGGGAGGTCGGAGTAGCAACAGGTACTGGACAGGTAATTATAATTACCGGGGAGCTCGTATAGACTGGAGAGTAACATGAGACAGGCGAGTGACGCGGGATAGGCAATGAATCTGGATTTACGGAACATCAGCGTGGCGATTCCGTCCAGAATGTACCAACGTACAAAGTAGCAACCATAACGTACGACGTACGACCTAACAACAGGGTAACAGGACGCCAGGGTATATATAACCCCAGGTGAGGTGATTACTAATCAGCCACGGCAATTGTTGACAGGTGTGTGTGTGCGCCGCCAGCGCGCGCGGCTTGGCCACGCCCCCTGCCAACCATCGTAACCGTGACAGTACCCCCCCCTCAACATGCGCCTCCTGGCCAAGCCGGCTTGAAGGGGTGTTCCCTGTGGCAGTCGTGGAAAAGGAACGGGTCCAGACTGTAACGGCGCGGGGGCCAACCCCACTCCTCTGGGCCGTATGCCTCCCAGTCGATGATCCGGGGGGGTGGGGAAGATTCGGTGGGTGGGCGGGGCCCGGGAAGAGAGTCACCCCATCTGCACAGGTCGGTAGGAGTCTTCTCTGGAGGTCTCCTCTGGGGCTTCCTCTGGGGCCTCCTCCGGGAGCCTCCTCTGGGGGTCACCTCTGGGGGTCTCCTCTGGGGGTCTCCTCTGCGGGTCTCCTCTGGGGTCTCCTCTGGAACCTCCTCTGGAGGTCTCCTCTGGGGCCTCCTCTGGGGGTCTCCTCTGGAACCTCCTCCGGGACCCCCTCTGGGGTTCTCCTCTGGGGGTCTCCTCTGGGGGTCTCCTCTGGGGGTCTCCTCTGGGGGTCTCCTCCGGGACCTCCTCTGGAATCTCCTCTGGGGTCTGCTCTGGACCTCCCCTCTCGTCGGCAGATGGGGGCCACGTGACGTCGTCAGCGTCGGCAGACGGGGAAAGTGCAACGTCGGGCAGCGCAGCGTCGGGCAGCGCGGCGCTGTCAGATGGGGGAAGAGTGACGTCGTCAGACGGGTGAAGCGCAACGTCGGGCAGTGAAGCGTCGGGCAGCGCGGCGCTGTCAGACAGGGGGGGAAGCGGCGCTGTCAGACGGAGACAGCGTGACGTCAGCAGCGTCGGCAGACGGGGGAAGCGCAACGTCGGGCAGCGTAGCGTCGGGCAGTGAGGCGCTGTCAGACGGGGGAGAAACGGTGCTGTCAGACGGAGACAGCGTGACGTCAGCAGCGTCGGCAGGTGGGGGAAGCGTAACGTCGGAAACCCCTCCTCTGATGAGGGAAGCAACGGTGGTGGCCAGGTCCCTAAGCTGGTCCCTCATGACCTGCAACCTTTGACCCCACCGTCCGTACTGGGCATCACCCACGGGCTTCCACTGGTCATGGTCGCCGGGAGCCATCCGGGCTAACATGACCTTCCACGCCTTCTCCTTCTCCCGCAGTGCTTGAACCCGTGATCCGTCACGGCTCCTCAGGGAATCAATCAGGTGCCTCACCCGTTTGAGATCGCCGGGACCCAGATCGGCTTACCGGTGATCCCTCAGCTCCAGTGTCAGTTGCTCCACCCGAGCAGACCTGAGAGAAACGCGAGACAGGCGAGTGACGCAGGATAGGCAATGAATCTGGATTTCTGGGACATCGGCGTGGCGATTCTGTCCAGAATGTACCAACGTACAAAGTAGCCACCATGAAGTATGACGTACGACCTAACACTGGGGTAACAGGACGCCAGGGTATATATACCCCCAGGTGAGGTGATTAGTAATCAGCCCGCATGTTGACAGGTGTGTGTGTGCGCCATCAGCGCACACGGCTTGGCCACGCCCCCTGTCAATCAACGTAACCGTGAGAGTTTTATTTAAACCATTTTTACTCTGTAGCACTTTGAGTTTTGTCAAAGCAAATTAAAAGTGCGCTTATAAATATAATTTATTATTATTATTATTATTATTATCCATGGCGCTTCCTTCACCCTGATAAAAAAATTCTCCTTTTACTCCCACGTACATAAGACATTTTCATTGTCGGCTATCAGTAATGTAGAATACTCGACCATAGTAATTTCAGACAACACGCCCCTGCAATTTGACCATTCCTTCATGCCATTACAAAAAACTTGCCCCCCTGGCGGTTGAATTGTACACTACTAAATGATGATGCATTCCTCACAACAATCTCAACAGCAATTGATAAGTTCCTAATTAACAATAACTCTGTCAAATGACATATCTCCATCTCTTCTCTCTCTGGGAAACATTAAAGGTGGTTATCAGGGGAGAGATCATATCCAAATCTGCAGGACGAAAAAATCGGGAAAAACAAGCACACAATACGTTTATGGAAAGCATAAAGGATCTGGATAGCAAGCTATCAATATCGCCGTCGAGCTTGAAAAAGAAAGACAAATCCTTCAGATGAACTACAATTTTCTCACAAAACAAGAAACTGAAAAATTGCTTTTACGTTCACGAGGCTTTCTCTATGAACATGGTGACTTTTGGCGCACCAAATTAAGAGCCAAGCGGCATCCCAACAGATTAAACAAATAAGAACCTGTCAGGCGAGATTACAGTCACCCCATCTGTCATTAATGATACCTTTAAAAATGTGTATTCCAAGTTATATACCTCTGAGCCCCTAGCGACAATACAGGCATGTTTCTCAATAACCTTAAATTCCCGTGTATCACTTCTGATCAGGTGAGCCGGATGGATCGTCCCCTGCCAATTTGTGAAATTATTGAAGCAATTAAAGTTATACAAAGTGGCAAGGCCCCAGGGCCAGATTGTTATCATATACAATTTTATAAAACATTTGTTGAGAAGCTGAGAAGCCCCTCCTTCTTAAAATGTACAATGATTCTCTAGATAATTTAGGAACATTACCTTAAACCCTCACGGAGGCCTCTATAAATGTAATATTAAAGCCAAACAAAGACAGCTGTGAGTGCAGTTCGTACAGGCCTATCTCACTTTTAAATAACGACTACAAGATCTTGACTAAAGCCTTAGCACGTAGATTGGAACCTGCCCTATCAAAGATTATATCCCCAGATCAAACAGGATTTATGAAAAATTGCCATTACTTTTCTAATATTTGCCGCCTCCTCAATATTATTTTAGTCCCAGTCATCCTCAGAGGTGGTGATCTCCCAACTAATTTTGTGTTTCCAGGACCATAACAAAAAGTGTGAGACATTTTATTTTTAAGCACCTAAAAATGGAGCTAAAGCAAAATTTGAATCAGGAGGACCATATTCTCACCCCGTTAACATGTCATTTATATACACATCTCTCATTCATGCTCATCTGTTGTATTCATTACAGCTCTCCATCCCCCCAGGACCATAGGCTCCACCTGTCTACGAAGAAAGAGATGGCATCCTCCAGGGTCAAGGAATTCCATCCATAGTCATCACCACCACCTAAACTACATAAGGGGGAATCTAATCTACCGGCAATCTACATTATACACCCATTAATAACTTGATGGTTGCCAAATGCTTGTCCATCCATCCATCGTCTACCGCTTATTGGGGATTGGGTCGCAGAGGTAGCAGCTCCAGCTGCTCCCCATCTCAGGCTCCATCGTCCCCATCTGCCACTCCTTAGGTACAATCCCAGACTTAAACGCAATGTTGAAAAGACGTGTCATCCATGACAGTTGTTTGACAACATTTAGTTTGCCGCCCATCATCCTCCAGCTCTGCCTCTACCGTAGAGGATGGGTTAGTTGGGTTGAGGCGTTCCTCAAAGTGCTCCTTCCACCGCCTGATTACCTCCTCAGTTGAGGAGTGTTCAACCCTTAATGTAAACAGCTTGGATGGATTCCTGCTTTCCCCTCCTGAGGCGCCAGACAGTATACCAGAATCGCTTTGGTGCCGACTGCCGGCTTTGCCTTTGCTACGGTTAATACTGCTTTCCTCTTGGACTCTCGATACCTTGTAACCGAGTCCGGAGTCTCCCGGGATAACATAGCCCAGAAGGCCTCCTTTTTGAAGTCTTGTTATGCGAGTGAATTGAGTGATTCATAACTGATGTGATGTGTCGCAATCACATTAGAGTTTATATTGGCCCAAAGCTAACATGGGTGTGACTAATCAACACTGTGTGATTGTTTCATTGGCGCCGATGGGACCCATTTGTAGATATGCATTTTTTTATTGATACAGCACAATTTTATTATTTATTTACATCTAATTATTTTGCGGAAGCCCTGTTTGAGAAATACTGATATATACTGAATACTGAACCCTAGGATGAGTGAACCCTCAAACTACTGAACCCTTGGTCTAGTGAACCCTCTGACTTTTAATCAATTAATGCTACCTCAATTAATTTTGCATACATGGCAAATAAAATGACATGTAACAATTTCAGATTAGAGAAAATAATATATAATATATAGTATTCAATCTAGAGGGAATATTCTGCACTGATGCTTATGCAGATGCCTTGAAGCAATAGTATTTTAGTAAATAAAGTATGAAATATAACCACTGACAAGGACCTTTAATGTAACAATGTATACTACATTGTTGTATACTACATTGTTACTGTTATGTGTTTGTGCCCTGATCAGGCGCTCCTAGTGTGATGTGTCATGTCTAGCTGTAGTTCTCTGTCATGGTTTTGTAGTCCTTATCGTTTTCCCTTCCAGGTGTACCCATTTGTAATCAACCCAGGTGTGTCTCGTCTCGTCATTCCCTCATGTATAAGTATTCTGTCTTCCCCTTTGTCTGGTTGCTGATCCTGTCTGTGCAATTATGTGTTCTTGTCTGTCGTTACTTTATATTTCCTTTGTTCAACCATGGTAATTATTAATTAAATATTCTTTGTTGATTACTTTGGCTACCGTCTCCTTATTATGTTACATTGACCAGACATCGAGCCGTCTAATTGTCAATGGTAACGTAATAGTTACGAAGGCTATAATCAAATTCACTCAATATACAAAACAATGTAAATGTTAGACTTTTAGTAGTGCACATTGAATCATACTCGCAGGAAGTTAGGGTGCTCCTCGAGGAGGAACTTTCTTTGTTGGAATTTGTATTAATATATTCAATTAATATAGATTTATTAATTTTTGTAATAAAACGTTTCAATCAATTATTAATTAGACAATATGAAATTTCACATTAATATTGAGATTGTGCTCATTTGACTTTAGGCAGTTACATTTACTAGACCGGTAAAAGGCTTGGTTACTCATTTGATCAGTACTCCTAACATATTTTCTCTCAGTTTATCTATGCATTGATTAGATGGTAATACCTAGTAATTAATAGAAACAATCTGCACTTGTTGCATTTTATATAACAAATTAAAGAAAGGAATGTACTTTTTACTCATTCTTCAATTGTAATTATTTTTCTTTTTGCTTACACTTTTGGGGGATTCAGTGCTGAATTTCGTCCATGAATAAGTAGCTAAGTGTTTCTATATATATTTACAACTATACATGTAATTATTATTTTATAAAACACGAGCAGAACAATATGCAACTATTAGTACAGAGTTGCAGGTGAGTGAGTCGAGCTAATCTGCGGCGGAAATTCATTCCAGACGCTTGTCTTCATGTCATTCATGTTAAAATTTCCATCATTACCCAGAGCTTGTGCAACATGAAATAAATACAATTGAGATCTATAGCCTTACATCTCAGCTCTATCATAATCACCACCCTCCATGGACATTTTATTCAAGCTTTATTCAATGAAAATATTATAACTTTCGTATTTGTATGTATGGTAGCAGGTGTGAGGCAACTCGAGAACATCAATATTGGGAAAGTGTTACATAGTTTAAAGTGATCAGGATCTTAAAATGTAAAATAATGATAAGATATTACAGAGGGACATATCCACTGCATCCACTAACAATATCCTGCCCAGAAAATGTAAAAAATATATATTGATTATAGATGGCCAAGTCTGCTCATAAACTTATTCTGGGAAAGACAGAATGTGGTCTGACGTCTTCACTTATATATCTTATTGCTCTGTTGTTGGCAAAGGCTGATATTGAACAGCAATCCTCTTGAATTTGTGAATCATTACCACTCCACAGATCATGGCAACCGCTGCTAGAAGGCATCCAGCGATGAAGGCCAAGTTGAGATTCAGGCCGGTTACTAGAGCAAATACATGCAAAACTGTTTAATGTGCATATATTCTACCAAGTCATGTGAATTAAAAGTGTTGTTTGCAATGTATTGCCACAATTTGACAATTTCAACATTACCTCTCTTATCGCTTTCTGGTGTGCTTCGCAAACGCAAAGGACCCTGGGAAATGAAGTGCACTCCTGTTTCAATAACAGCCGCCCTCTTGATCCGCCCTAACTGCTGGTTGGATGTCACACATCCCTTGGAGCATCTGGTGTTGGGGTTCCCAATCTCACATAGAAGTACGGAACAGCTGATGTACACCTGAGTCATAATCACAAATCCTGTCAATACATGACTACACTGCAGTTAATTTATTTATTTACTTGGTTGAATTCATTCAGGTTTACCTGGTCATGTAATCCTATGAATTTGAAGGCATCGATTGAAAACTGAAACTGTTTATTCGGACTTTGGGAATAGATGACAACAGTGGGGTCCACTGTACACCTAGTTTAAATAAATAAACATTAAATAAATAGACATTTACATGCCTTACATCAAGAATATTATGAGCAGTTTATATGTCATTGGTAGGACGGTTGTTTACCCGTTCTCTATGATGGAGTAGGTAGACTGGTAATTAGGGTTATCGTAAGGCGAAGCTCTGCAGGACTCCACAAACAGCTCTGTGTTATTAACTGAAGAAATGGCTTTTATCTGCATATAAATCTTGTCTCCAATGTCATACACCAGTGGGTACAAACTGGGATTGACCATTGTGCCAAAGAGGTTGTCTGGGTAGAACTCAAAGTTATAGGTGAATTCCCCAAAGCCTCTCTCTGTTAGTGTAAAGTTGTCCCTGTGCACAGTGAACCCCAGGGTTACATTTCCACGCTTTGGGTACTGGCAGAAAAACCCAAACTCCAACAGATGTTGCCTGGTAATGATGTCCCTGACATCCCCAAAGGTGGTGAGCTCATTCTTGAAGATAAGGTTATGTTCATCTTCCTGTAGATCAAGAACACTAACATTAAGTTACATGAACAAAACCAATGAGGGTAACCAGATCAGCAGATCTGGGGATATCCAGACATCCATTTGCCACATACTATATGATCTATTTTATAACATGGCCAGTGAAAATGCTAGGCGGTAGAGGTCAATACTAGTAACTTGAACTTGCCTTCAAAGTCTTAAGATAATACCATCTTGCTGAAAACGGCCTCAAACTGTAGCTACTTTGGCATTGGTAAATCTGCTGACCCTAGCGTTGCCAACTCTCTCTTTTATAATGTAAATGTTTCTTTCTGACAGAAAAGGCTTTCTGGCACAAAGGGCTTTGCCGTACAAAAGGCCTTTCTCGTGCGCTGGCTCACTGACATTGTGCTAGTAGCTTAAAAATGCATCTGGAATTTGTGACTGCTGTTGCAAAACTATTTCCATGAATATCTTAGTTGCAACAAGATGCATTAACATTATTGTGTGTATACTGTATGTGCAGTATTTATTCAGTTTTGGAAATCGCACATAGTCTATATAGTATACTGACTGATGGGACTATATTTTAGACAGCATTTTCATTCCATATGAATCTCATACCAGCTATTGTGCCAGACTGATTGTGTCTGAGGTATTAGTCAGACCCATGTGTTTCTCTGGTCAAAAATATGAATACACAACAGCCTTATATTTGAACGAATTGCAAGTGGCCATGGTATAATAGAAGCATGACAGAAGATGACACCATAATATTTGCATTACCTCAATCTGAGTACCACATGCATTGAGAGGGATGACACCAATGACATGAGTGCTATTGGAGTGTAGACTGCAGACTGCAGTGTCGCTGGGATCATTTAGCCTCAGATGATCCTCGCTCAGCCCATTGAATGAGGACTTATCCAACTCGACTGTCATTGAGGTTTCATTGCAGATCACGTGGGCTTTAACTGGTGTGACATTTGTAGAAGTTAAAATATAACTATGGTATTTTTCAACCTGGACCCTAAATTCCCATAATTTGGGGTCTAACACATTTTTGAAATTGGTCCACTATTGAGCAAGAGCGCTTCAGCCACAAGCCACAAAACATTTGCAATGTAACCTTTCGGGGGAAATTGCATCTGCTAATGTATGTCCCCTAAAAGTGCTGTTTTTTGCCACTTACAGACTCAGATTGTTATTATAAGTGTCAGACAACTTTATGGAAAGGATCCCCTACACACCAAGTCTCGCTCAAGGAGAAGTCTTGCTCAACTCCGGAGTCTCGCTCAATCTGAGTTGTTGAGACATTAACAAACAGACTGCATCAAGCTAAATGTAATGAAAAAGTTGTATTTCTTTGTATGTCATGAGACACTTATAAAAACAATCTGAGCCTGTCAGTGACAATAACAAGCACCTTTAGAGGACATACATTGACAGGGCGCTGCTGCCTCAAAGCAGATGTTTTTCTGCTGACGGGTCAAGGGCTCTCGCTCAATGCTGGACCAATTAAAACATGTGTCACTTAGACCAAAAATGATGGGAAAATAGGGTCCAGGAATATTCCTTTTCCTTGATTGCAAACATACTTAATATATATATGGCTATAAATGGCTCTTCAAATGACAAATAAAAAAATCGAGATTTTTATCAGCTGTATAACTTTGTATAACAACATAGCTGTCAACAGTAATGGATGTTTTGTTTGAAATTAATTAGATCTTATCATGTTCTCTATCTACCTTATACATTGAAACAAAATTTGTCACATGTTAAAAATGTCCGTACTCACCATGTTCAACATCCACCACAACACATCGCATTTCAGACTGATAATTCTGATATCTGAAAATTGTAGTATAATAAAAATTATGTTTTTATAATACATAATTGTATTATTATATATAAGTATGGCTTTTTCTAAGACAGAGCTTTCTATGCAGTAGAAAGGCACAAATTAATATAAATTGGGTGTTTATAAACAGTTGGAACAACAGCCCTTAATTTGCTCAACTGAATGCTGGTAAAATGGTGGAGAATTTATCATTGTTTATTTGCATATATTACCCACATTGTAATGGTACAAGCTGGTTAAAAATCTGCTAATTAATGGATTATAATAGAAGTGTGGTTAGAGTATTAAAGATACTTACAAATAAGCTGCTTCAACAACAAAGCAAATTGGAACCTGTTCTCCAAGGTGGTCTTGATTCGGGGTCCACCTAATGTAGAACTCTCCCAGTGCGATAGTGTACTTGGTGGTATTCAGGGGTCCACTGAAGATTATATCCCTTACTCTGTATTAAAACAAAATAAATAACTTTTTAGATTATGAAGTTGTTGGTAATACTTGAGTACCTATGAATGACTTGAATGAGCTTGATTGATATGTAAGATTGTCAGCTGCCAAATGTACTTACGATGAACGTGACGCTTGTGCTTTGATCTTCATTTCAAATTCTTGGTTGACTTGAGCTTTAAGATGATATCCATGAATGGGTGTTGGGTGAACAAACCCAGGCAAGTACTCTCCTTCATTGCAGGACGGAGCAGCTGAATCCACTACAGTTTTGGTATAAATATTTTAGTTTCCAGAGCATGCAATATGTTGTACAGGGCATGTGAAACATATTATTCAACAACTGTACATTATATATTACCATGCACTTTACTGCAACATTTGCACTCTGGTTAGATGCCAAATTATTTTCGCTGTACTGTACTTGTGCTGTGCAATGACAATTCATTTGAATCTAGTCTAATCTAAAATGCCTACTAAACTACATATTGTTTGCTTACCATGAAGGGAGAACTGCAGAGAACTATAGGATACGGTCTTCTTGTGGTGGTCCGCCAGGGAGCTATTGTACTGGTAGTAGCTGTTGTTGTTTTGGATGTTTGGGTGGTGGTGGTTGGTGGAGCTGGAGTTGGCCACCACCACCACCAAGGGGGGTGGGGGTGGTTGTGATACCGGATGAACTTGTGGTTGTGGGGATGGTTGGAGCTGGAGTTGACCACCACCACCAAGGGGGGGTGGGGGTGGTTGTGATACCGGATGAACTTGTGGTTGTGGGGATGGTTGGAGCTGGAGTTGACCACCACCACCCACGGCTGATAGGGGTAGTTGAGTTGGGTGGAGCTGGAGTTGACCACCACCACCAAGGGGTGGTAGGGGTGGTTGTGATACCGGATGAACTTGTGGTTGTGGGGATGGTTAGAGACGGAGTTGTGGGGGAGGTGGTTGATGGAGCTGGAGTTGACCACCACCACCAAGGGGTGGTAGGGGTGGTTGTGATACCGGATGAACTTGTGGTTGTGGGGATGGTTGGAGCTGGAGTTGACCACCACCACCAAGGGGGGGTGGGGGTGGTTGTGATACCGGATGAACTTGTGGTTGTGGGGATGGTTGGAGCTGGAGTTGACCACCACCACCCATGGCTGATAGGGGTAGTTGAGTTGGGTGGAGCTGGAGTTGACCACCACCACCAAGGGGTGGTAGGGGTGGTTGTGAGACCGGATGAACTTGTGGTTGTGGGGATGGTTAGAGATGGAGTTGTGGGGGAGGTGGTTGATGGAGCTGGAGTTGACCACCACCACCAAGGGGTGGTAGGGGTGGTTGTGATACCGGATGAACTTGTGGTTGTGGGGATGGTTGGAGCTGGAGTTGACCACCACCACCCATGGCTGATAGGGAATGTGGGGATGGTTGGAGCTGTGTTGGTATAGTTAACAGCTATCAATGGGTACAAGGTAGTTATGGCAATTATTGAACGTTTCCTTCTCTGTCCAGTCAAGGGAGACCTAGACGTTTGAGTTCCATTTGCGGAGGTCAAAGTGATAGTGGTTCTTGGAAAGTCTTCCACTACCAACTCAAACCCATACACCCCTTTGTATGCTGTGACACTGTAGTGTAGGATGCAATTGCCCTGAATGCATATGAATAGGTTAGATTAGGGGAAGAAAACACCAACAACAAAAGTTAGTAAACGTGGTGTTGAGTAAGGTGTGTTTTTACCAACCTCATCCAGGTAGAAACCATAGGGTTGATTGCATGTTGCGCATTCTCTGTTAAGGATGGTTCCGTATCTGCATATAACTTGATCGCCATCAGGGTCAGCTGTCATTAGATGGTATGCTCTTGGGCAGTTTGAAGGAACTCTAATATTAAGTACAGAAATTACAATTAACAGTTATAGGAATACACATAATTGTCATTGTGATTATTATTATTATTTGTATTATTAGGTATTCAGTATCTGTTGTGGCTCCTCCTCTCCGCCTTCACATCACACCCACTCTACGTCTCCTGGCACATCGGCGCACACTGCCCACCAGCGCATTGGGCAGTGAACGACGCGTACCTGTTCCTCATCACCACACCTGATCCCAAACACCATTCAACTCTGTACAATAGCCTGGTCTTCACTCCTATTCATTTCCAGTTTGTGCCATACCTACAGTGTTAGCCCGTTAGCTTGGTGTGGTGCCTACCCCGTCTGCCGGTCTACCTGCCTCAGATTCCCCTTGACGCTGGAACTCAATCTGATTTTTGTTTTGATCATTTATCATTTATCTTCTGAGTTTTTGGACTTTGTGAACAATTGTTAATTTGAAGGCAAACGTATAACAAATATACTGCACTTGTTTTTTTTACTTCCGTGTCCTGAGTCATGCTTTTGGGTCTCTAACCAACAGTGTCTGTGGTTACCTATTGTTATTGCTCTGGATATTATTGTTATATTGGATTGGCAGTGCCTATAACTCAGGC
>CM051000.1:9405071-9552002 GCA_027704905.1 Muraenolepis orangiensis | reverse complement strand
AGACATTTTCATTGTCGGCTATCAGTAATGTAGAATACTCGACCATAGTAATTTCAGACAACACGCCCCTGCAATTTGACCATTCCTTCATGCCATTACAAAAAACTTGCCCCCCTGGCGGTTGAATTGTACACTACTAAATGATGATGCATTCCTCACAACAATCTCAACAGCAATTGATAAGTTCCTAATTAACAATAACTCTGTCAAATGACATATCTCCATCTCTTCTCTCTCTGGGAAACATTAAAGGTGGTTATCAGGGGAGAGATCATATCCAAATCTGCAGGACGAAAAAATCGGGAAAAACAAGCACACAATACGTTTATGGAAAGCATAAAGGATCTGGATAGCAAGCTATCAATATCGCCGTCGAGCTTGAAAAAGAAAGACAAATCCTTCAGATGAACTACAATTTTCTCACAAAACAAGAAACTGAAAAATTGCTTTTACGTTCACGAGGCTTTCTCTATGAACATGGTGACTTTTGGCGCACCAAATTAAGAGCCAAGCGGCATCCCAACAGATTAAACAAATAAGAACCTGTCAGGCGAGATTACAGTCACCCCATCTGTCATTAATGATACCTTTAAAAATGTGTATTCCAAGTTATATACCTCTGAGCCCCTAGCGACAATACAGGCATGTTTCTCAATAACCTTAAATTCCCGTGTATCACTTCTGATCAGGTGAGCCGGATGGATCGTCCCCTGCCAATTTGTGAAATTATTGAAGCAATTAAAGTTATACAAAGTGGCAAGGCCCCAGGGCCAGATTGTTATCATATACAATTTTATAAAACATTTGTTGAGAAGCTGAGAAGCCCCTCCTTCTTAAAATGTACAATGATTCTCTAGATAATTTAGGAACATTACCTTAAACCCTCACGGAGGCCTCTATAAATGTAATATTAAAGCCAAACAAAGACAGCTGTGAGTGCAGTTCGTACAGGCCTATCTCACTTTTAAATAACGACTACAAGATCTTGACTAAAGCCTTAGCACGTAGATTGGAACCTGCCCTATCAAAGATTATATCCCCAGATCAAACAGGATTTATGAAAAATTGCCATTACTTTTCTAATATTTGCCGCCTCCTCAATATTATTTTAGTCCCAGTCATCCTCAGAGGTGGTGATCTCCCAACTAATTTTGTGTTTCCAGGACCATAACAAAAAGTGTGAGACATTTTATTTTTAAGCACCTAAAAATGGAGCTAAAGCAAAATTTGAATCAGGAGGACCATATTCTCACCCCGTTAACATGTCATTTATATACACATCTCTCATTCATGCTCATCTGTTGTATTCATTACAGCTCTCCATCCCCCCAGGACCATAGGCTCCACCTGTCTACGAAGAAAGAGATGGCATCCTCCAGGGTCAAGGAATTCCATCCATAGTCATCACCACCACCTAAACTACATAAGGGGGAATCTAATCTACCGGCAATCTACATTATACACCCATTAATAACTTGATGGTTGCCAAATGCTTGTCCATCCATCCATCGTCTACCGCTTATTGGGGATTGGGTCGCAGAGGTAGCAGCTCCAGCTGCTCCCCATCTCAGGCTCCATCGTCCCCATCTGCCACTCCTTAGGTACAATCCCAGACTTAAACGCAATGTTGAAAAGACGTGTCATCCATGACAGTTGTTTGACAACATTTAGTTTGCCGCCCATCATCCTCCAGCTCTGCCTCTACTGTAGAGGATGGGTTAGTTGGGTTGAGGCGTTCCTCAAAGTGCTCCTTCCACCGCCTGATTACCTCCTCAGTTGAGGAGTGTTCAACCCTTAATGTAAACAGCTTGGATGGATTCCTGCTTTCCCCTCCTGAGGCGCCAGACAGTATACCAGAATCGCTTTGGTGCCGACTGCCGGCTTTGCCTTTGCTACGGTTAATACTGCTTTCCTCTTGGACTCTCGATACCTTGTAACCGAGTCCGGAGTCTCCCGGGATAACATAGCCCAGAAGGCCTCCTTTTTGAAGTCTTGTTATGCGAGTGAATTGAGTGATTCATAACTGATGTGATGTGTCGCAATCACATTAGAGTTTATATTGGCCCAAAGCTAACATGGGTGTGACTAATCAACACTGTGTGATTGTTTCATTGGCGCCGATGGGACCCATTTGTAGATATGCATTTTTTTATTGATACAGCACAATTTTATTATTTATTTACATCTAATTATTTTGCGGAAGCCCTGTTTGAGAAATACTGATATATACTGAATACTGAACCCTAGGATGAGTGAACCCTCAAACTACTGAACCCTTGGTCTAGTGAACCCTCTGACTTTTAATCAATTAATGCTACCTCAATTAATTTTGCATACATGGCAAATAAAATGACATGTAACAATTTCAGATTAGAGAAAATAATATATAATATATAGTATTCAATCTAGAGGGAATATTCTGCACTGATGCTTATGCAGATGCCTTGAAGCAATAGTATTTTAGTAAATAAAGTATGAAATATAACCACTGACAAGGACCTTTAATGTAACAATGTATACTACATTGTTGTATACTACATTGTTACTGTTATGTGTTTGTGCCCTGATCAGGCGCTCCTAGTGTGATGTGTCATGTCTAGCTGTAGTTCTCTGTCATGGTTTTGTAGTCCTTATCGTTTTCCCTTCCAGGTGTACCCATTTGTAATCAACCCAGGTGTGTCTCGTCTCGTCATTCCCTCATGTATAAGTATTCTGTCTTCCCCTTTGTCTGGTTGCTGATCCTGTCTGTGCAATTATGTGTTCTTGTCTGTCGTTACTTTATATTTCCTTTGTTCAACCATGGTAATTATTAATTAAATATTCTTTGTTGATTACTTTGGCTACCGTCTCCTTATTATGTTACATTGACCAGACATCGAGCCGTCTAATTGTCAATGGTAACGTAATAGTTACGAAGGCTATAATCAAATTCACTCAATATACAAAACAATGTAAATGTTAGACTTTTAGTAGTGCACATTGAATCATACTCGCAGGAAGTTAGGGTGCTCCTCGAGGAGGAACTTTCTTTGTTGGAATTTGTATTAATATATTCAATTAATATAGATTTATTAATTTTTGTAATAAAACGTTTCAATCAATTATTAATTAGACAATATGAAATTTCACATTAATATTGAGATTGTGCTCATTTGACTTTAGGCAGTTACATTTACTAGACCGGTAAAAGGCTTGGTTACTCATTTGATCAGTACTCTAACATATTTTCTCTCAGTTTATCTATGCATTGATTAGATGGTAATACCTAGTAATTAATAGAAACAATCTGCACTTGTTGCATTTTATATAACAAATTAAAGAAAGGAATGTACTTTTTACTCATTCTTCAATTGTAATTATTTTTCTTTTTGCTTACACTTTTGGGGGATTCAGTGCTGAATTTCGTCCATGAATAAGTAGCTAAGTGTTTCTATATATATTTACAACTATACATGTAATTATTATTTTATAAAACACGAGCAGAACAATATGCAACTATTAGTACAGAGTTGCAGGTGAGTGAGTCGAGCTAATCTGCGGCGGAAATTCATTCCAGACGCTTGTCTTCATGTCATTCATGTTAAAATTTCCATCATTACCCAGAGCTTGTGCAACATGAAATAAATACAATTGAGATCTATAGCCTTACATCTCAGCTCTATCATAATCACCACCCTCCATGGACATTTTATTCAAGCTTTATTCAATGAAAATATTATAACTTTCGTATTTGTATGTATGGTAGCAGGTGTGAGGCAACTCGAGAACATCAATATTGGGAAAGTGTTACATAGTTTAAAGTGATCAGGATCTTAAAATGTAAAATAATGATAAGATATTACAGAGGGACATATCCACTGCATCCACTAACAATATCCTGCCCAGAAAATGTAAAAAATATATATTGATTATAGATTGCCAAGTCTGCTCATAAACTTATTCTGGGAAAGATAGAATGTGGTCTGACGTCTTCACTTATATATCTTATTGCTCTGTTGTTGGCAAAGGCTGATATTGAACAGCAATCCTCTTGAATTTGTGAATCATTACCACTCCACAGATCATGGCAACCGCTGCTAGAAGGCATCCAGCGATGAAGGCCAAGTTGAGATTCAGGCCGGTTACTAGAGCAAATACATGCAAAACTGTTTAATGTGCATATATTCTACCAAGTCATGTGAATTAAAAGTGTTGTTTGCAATGTATTGCCACAATTTGACAATTTCAACATTACCTCTCTTATCGCTTGCTGGTGTGCTTCGCAAACGCAAAGGACCCTGGGAAATGAAGTGCACTCCTGTTTCAATAACAGCCGCCCTCTTGATCCGCCCTAACTGCTGGTTGGATGTCACACATCCCTTGGAGCATCTGGTGTTGGGGTTCCCAATCTCACATAGAAGTACGGAACAGCTGATGTACACCTGAGTCATAATCACAAATCCTGTCAATACATGACTACACTGCAGTTAATTTATTTATTTACTTGGTTGAATTCATTCAGGTTTACCTGGTCATGTAATCCTATGAATTTGAAGGCATCGATTGAAAACTGAAACTGTTTATTCGGACTTTGGGAATAGATGACAACAGTGGGGTCCACTGTACACCTAGTTTAAATAAATAAACATTAAATAAATAGACATTTACATGCCTTACATCAAGAATATTATGAGCAGTCATTGGTAGGACGGTTGTTTACCCGTTCTCTATGATGGAGTAGGTAGACTGGTAATTAGGGTTATCGTAAGGCGAAGCTCTGCAGGACTCCACAAACAGCTCTGTGTTATTAACTGAAGAAATGGCTTTTATCTGCATATAAATCTTGTCTCCAATGTCATACACCAGTGGGTACAAACTGGGATTGACCATTGTGCCAAAGAGGTTGTCTGGGTAGAACTCAAAGTTATAGGTGAATTCCCCAAAGCCTCTCTCTGTTAGTGTTGTTTTGTTCCTGTGCACAGTGAACCCCAGGGTTACATTTCCACGCTTTGGGTACTGGCAGAAAAACCCAAACTCCAACAGATGTTGCCTGGTAATGATGTCCCTGACATCCCCAAAGGTGGTGAGCTCATTCTTGAAGATAAGGTTATGTTCATCTTCCTGTAGATCAAGAACACTAACATTAAGTTACATGAACAAAACCAATGAGGGTAACCAGATCAGCAGATCTGGGGATATCCAGACATCCATTTGCCACATACTATATGATCTATTTTATAACATGGCCAGTGAAAATGCTAGGCGGTAGAGGTCAATACTAGTAACTTGAACTTGCCTTCAAAGTCTTAAGATAATACCATCTTGCTGAAAACGGCCTCAAACTGTAGCTACTTTGGCATTGGTAAATCTGCTGACCCTAGCGTTGCCAACTCTCTCTTTTATAATGTAAATGTTTCTTTCTGACAGAAAAGGCTTTCTGGCACAAAGGGCTTTGCCGTACAAAAGGCCTTTCTCGTGCGCTGGCTCACTGACATTGTGCTAGTAGCTTAAAAATGCATCTGGAATTTGTGACTGCTGTTGCAAAACTATTTCCATGAATATCTTAGTTGCAACAAGATGCATTAACATTATTGTGTGTATACTGTATGTGCAGTATTTATTCAGTTTTGGAAATCGCACATAGTCTATATAGTATACTGACTGATGGGACTATATTTTAGACAGCATTTTCATTCCATATGAATCTCATACCAGCTATTGTGCCAGACTGTGTCTGAGGTATTAGTCAGACCCATGTGTTTCTCTGGTCAAAAATATGAATACACAACAGCCTTATATTTGAACGAATTGCAAGTGGCCATGGTATAATAGAAGCATGACAGAAGATGACACCATAATATTTGCATTACCTCAATCTGAGTACCACATGCATTGAGAGGGATGACACCAATGACATGAGTGCTATTGGAGTGTAGACTGCAGACTGCAGTGTCGCTGGGATCATTTAGCCTCAGATGATCCTCGCTCAGCCCATTGAATGAGGACTTATCCAACTCGACTGTCATTGAGGTTTCATTGCAGATCACGTGGGCTTTAACTGGTGTGACATTTGTAGAAGTTAAAATATAACTATGGTATTTTTCAACCTGGACCCTAAATTCCCATAATTTGGGGTCTAACACATTTTTGAAATTGGTCCACTATTGAGCAAGAGCGCTTCAGCCACAAGCCACAAAACATTTGCAATGTAACCTTTCGGGGGAAATTGCATCTGCTAATGTATGTCCCCTAAAAGTGCTGTTTTTTGCCACTTACAGACTCAGATTGTTATTATAAGTGTCAGACAACTTTATGGAAAGGATCCCCTACACACCAAGTCTCGCTCAAGGAGAAGTCTTGCTCAACTCCGGAGTCTCGCTCAATCTGAGTTGTTGAGACATTAACAAACAGACCGCATCAAGCTAAATGTAATGAAAAAGTTGTATTTCTTTGTATGTCATGAGACACTTATAAAAACAATCTGAGCCTGTCAGTGACAATAACAAGCACCTTTAGAGGACATACATTGACAGGGCGCTGCTGCCTCAAAGCAGATGTTTTTCTGCTGACGGGTCAAGGGCTCTCGCTCAATGCTGGACCAATTAAAACATGTGTCACTTAGACCAAAAATGATGGGAAAATAGGGTCCAGGAATATTCCTTTTCCTTGATTGCAAACATACTTAATATATATATGGCTATAAATGGCTCTTCAAATGACAAATAAAAAAATCGAGATTTTTATCAGCTGTATAACTTTGTATAACAACATAGCTGTCAACAGTAATGGATGTTTTGTTTGAAATTAATTAGATCTTATCATGTTCTCTATCTACCTTATACATTGAAATCCAATATACTTTTGTCACACATGTTAAAAATGTCCGTACTCACCATGTTCAACATCCACCACAACACATCGCATTTCAGACTGATAATTCTGATATCTGAAAATTGTAGTATAATAAAAATTATGTTTTTATAATACATAATTGTATTATTATATATAAGTATGGCTTTTTCTAAGACAGAGCTTTCTATGCAGTAGAAAGGCACAAATTAATATAAATTGGGTGTTTATAAACAGTTGGAACAACAGCCCTTAATTTGCTCAACTGAATGCTGGTAAAATGGTGGAGAATTTATCATTGTTTATTTGCATATATTACCCACATTGTAATGGTACAAGCTGGTTAAAAATCTGCTAATTAATGGATTATAATAGAAGTGTGGTTAGAGTATTAAAGATACTTACAAATAAGCTGCTTCAACAACAAAGCAAATTGGAACCTGTTCTCCAAGGTGGTCTTGATTCGGGGTCCACCTAATGTAGAACTCTCCCAGTGCGATAGTGTACTTGGTGGTATTCAGGGGTCCACTGAAGATTATATCCCTTACTCTGTATTAAAACAAAATAAATAACTTTTTAGATTATGAAGTTGTTGGTAATACTTGAGTACCTATGAATGACTTGAATGAGCTTGATTGATATGTAAGATTGTCAGCTGCCAAATGTACTTACGATGAACGTGACGCTTGTGCTTTGATCTTCATTTCAAATTCTTGGTTGACTTGAGCTTTAAGATGATATCCATGAATGGGTGTTGGGTGAACAAACCCAGGCAAGTACTCTCCTTCATTGCAGGACGGAGCAGCTGAATCCACTACAGTTTTGGTATAAATATTTTAGTTTCCAGAGCATGCAATATGTTGTACAGCTACAGGGCATGTGAAACATATTATTCAACAACTGTACATTATATATTACCATGCACTTTACTGCAACATTTGCACTCTGGTTAGATGCCAAATTATTTTCGCTGTACTGTACTTGTGCTGTGCAATGACAATTCATTTGAATCTAGTCTAATCTAAAATGCCTACTAAACTACATATTGTTTGCTTACCATGAAGGGAGAACTGCAGAGGAACTTTACTAAGGGGAGTAGGATACGGTCTTCTTGTGGTGGTCCGCCATGGAGCTATTGTACTGGTAGTAGCTGTTGTTGTTTTGGATGTTTGGGTGGTGGTGGTTGGTGGAGCTGGAGTTGGCCACCACCACCACCAAGGGGGGGTGGTTGTGATACCGGATGAACTTGTGGTTGTGGGGATGGTTGGAGCTGGAGTTGACCACCACCACCAAGGGGGGGTGGGGGTGGTTGTGATACCGGATGAACTTGTGGTTGTGGGGATGGTTGGAGCTGGAGTTGACCACCACCACCCACGGCTGATAGGGGTAGTTGAGTTGGGTGGAGCTGGAGTTGACCACCACCACCAAGGGGTGGTAGGGGTGGTTGTGATACCGGATGAACTTGTGGTTGTGGGGATGGTTAGAGATGGAGTTGTGGGGGAGGTGGTTGATGGAGCTGGAGTTGACCACCACCACCAAGGGGTGGTAGGGGTGGTTGTGATACCGGATGAACTTGTGGTTGTGGGGATGGTTGGAGCTGGAGTTGACCACCACCACCAAGGGGGGGTGGGGGTGGTTGTGATACCGGATGAACTTGTGGTTGTGGGGATGGTTGGAGCTGGAGTTGACCACCACCACCCACGGCTGATAGGGGTAGTTGAGTTGGGTGGAGCTGGAGTTGACCACCACCACCCAGGGGTGGTAGGGGTGGTTGTGATACCGGATGAACTTGTGGTTGTGGGGATGGTTGGAGCTGGAGTTGACCACCACCACCCACGGCTGATAGGGAATGTGGGGATGGTTGGAGCTGTGTTGGTATAGTTAACAGCTATCAATGGGTACAAGGTAGTTATGGCAATTATTGAACGTTTCCTTCTCTGTCCAGTCAAGGGAGACCTAGACGTTTGAGTTCCATTTGCGGAGGTCAAAGTGATAGTGGTTCTTGGAAAGTCTTCCACTACCAACTCAAACCCATACACCCCTTTGTATGCTGTGACACTGTAGTGTAGGATGCAATTGCCCTGAATGCATATGAATAGGTTAGATTAGGGGAAGAAAACACCAACAACAAAAGTTAGTAAACGTGGTGTTGAGTAAGGTGTGTTTTTACCAACCTCATCCAGGTAGAAACCATAGGGTTGATTGCATGTTGCGCATTCTCTGTTAAGGATGGTTCCGTATCTGCATATAACTTGATCGCCATCAGGGTCAGCTGTCATTAGATGGTATGCTCTTGGGCAGTTTGAAGGAACTCTAATATTAAGTACAGAAATTACAATTAACAGTTATAGGAATACACATAATTGTCATTGTGATTATTATTATTATTTGTATTATTAGGTATTCAGTATCTGTTGTGGCTCCTCCTCTCCGCCTTCACATCACACCCACTCTACGTCTCCTGGCACATCGGCGCACACTGCCCACCAGCGCATTGGGCAGTGAACGACGCGTACCTGTTCCTCATCACCACACCTGATCCCAAACACCATTCAACTCTGTACAATAGCCTGGTCTTCACTCCTATTAATTTCCAGTTTGTGCCATACCTACAGTGTTAGCCCGTTAGCTTGGTGTGGTGCCTACCCCGTCTGCCGGTCTACCTGCCTCAGATTCCCCTTGACGCTGGAACTCAATTCTGGATATTTTTGTTTTGATCATTTATCATTTATCTTCTGAGTTTTTGGACTTTGTGAACAATTGTTAATTTGAAGGCAAACGTATAACAAATAAACTGCACTTGTTTTTTTTACTTCCGTGTCCTGAGTCATGCTTTTGGGTCTCTAACCAACAGCCTTAACAGTGTCTGTGGTTACCTATTGTTAGTGCCTATAACTCAGGCCCTGATTTCCGGTAAGCAGGTCTCCAAAGAATTATTATTACTATTATAAATACAATTATTTTAACTCAGCCCTGTCACCCTCACATTACAACTAAGTATATAGACATTATTTGACATTCCAAAATTATTTTGCCTCTTGGGTCTATGACGTCCATCTTGATATATGTTTCCGTGCAGTCAAAGTTTCGGGAACACTTCAGAAATCAAATTCGAAATTACCACTGACGCAAAAATAAATAACAAAATCAGACAAATGCTCTATGGATGTGTCTGTTTTAAAAAGTAAATGCAATTTTGTTTGAGATGTACAAAAACGGTATAATTGTCATAATAATTGTTGCGATTGCCGGGGTTGGCGGTCGCTGTGGTTTGTGGCGTAGGCTCTGTGTGGGTTGAATACCTATTGAAGCTGCAAGCAGCTTGAATCATTATTATTCTCATTATTATTACTGTATTTTGAATCATAACTCATTCGTTTTTAGGATTTATTTTATCTTTCTGTCTATGTATTGTGTTTCTGTAAGTGTTAAGTTAATGGCCGTCAGGGTAAAATACACCATTGCAACTCCTCCAAAGTCAAGTTGTATTGAATTCACTCTTTGTGAAAAGTGAGTCACTGTTCACAAAGAGTGAAATCAATACAACTTAAATACAAAAAAGGACACATATTTTTCGTCATTTAAGGAAACTAATAATTCACCTTGATTAATTCAGATTGTGTTTGGATTGATGTGTGATGGGCCATAGCTCAGGATATGTGAAAGACGTACCTCAGGAAGGGCAGAATAGCATTATTTGGAGAGTTATTTGGCAGCCAGGTATCAGATCTCATCCTCAAGTCGATGTGTGTCCATAGTCTCCAGGACCCCAGGCCATTAACATTGTAAATCCAACAGCAGCTAGCCTTCCTAGTATATAGAGACAACATTACAGCAAAATAGCCGTTACACTCTTATAATGCATTTTGATTTATTAGGGTTAAATGATAAATACCTAAAAACCTAAATATATTTCATCAGCCTCACCTCATTTCAAACGGTTCATCACTTGGGAAATATCTTGACTCCACTATTTCTGTTTCACACCAGGATTCTGACTGAGTACTGCTGTCTATAACACCCCTCTCTGATCCGTATGTGCTGCCACAGTTACCACTCAAACATCTCCAATCTAAATAATTACTGCAGTGTCTGTAGGTTTGTCTGAAATGTAGATCCACCTGTGAAGAAGACCTCAATGTTAATTGTGTTTTAACTTCACAATCACAGCCAATCACAGGTTTTACTGGAAATAAGCTGGACTACCTGGTTTGTATTTTTTATGTATATTGTTTTTGCATTCATGAAACAATTACAGACTAGCTATAGACATACCAACATAAACATTTGGAAGCATAATACAGAAACCAACACAAGGGTCCATACACACCACATTAAAAACACACACATTCATTCTGAAAAAATTGAATAAATGAAATCAAAAGATGCAGAATATTTTAATATATTCAAGGTTGTTTTTTTCAAGTAAGCTCTTATGAATGTCCAAGGTACTCAAAAACGATCGTGTTCTTGGTGGGTGATGCCGCCTGCTCCGGTGAATATGAATATGTGAAATACATAGCAACAAATTCCTTCAACAAATTCTCAATATTAAAACAGTTGCCTTGTACAGTTCATTAAAAAAAACAGTTGGCTTACAAAAAGGGCAATAAAATGACAATGTTGGAAGTGACATAGATTCCTGATCACAAATAACGTTTTGATTGGTCAAAACGTTGACCATTTGTTAAACCAATGCATATATACAATCAAATATATAACAAATATTACTTATTTTCATTACATTTTGACGATTGGTTGGTTGGTTGGTTATGGCTTGTGAATTCTTACCTGAAGTGACCCTTCCGGGTTTCTTCCTTTGGGAACAAATCTCATAGTGCCTCCATAGAAGTGTGATGCAGATGTAACTGAGATCAGCAGGAACCACTGGACTGAGAACACCAAGTAGGAAGCCATGGTGCCTGGACCTCAACTCTCTCCTTCAGGGTACAGGATTTAGTAGCTCTTATAGTTGCAGTTGTTGATATAAACCCTGCCCACCACATACAATAAGGGACTATTTTTAGTCCCCTAAAGTCTGGTACCTTCCACCTTAATAGTTGAAAACAGGTTTTTCTGTTTGGGAACAATAACAGCAAGGCGGGCCACTCACTCTCTGGATTAACTGTGTTTAATGTTTGGTTTCTGGTTTCTGTGTTCAGGTTACTGGTTCCTGGTTTCAGGTCTTTGTCATTCTTAAGTTTCGATGTCATAGTTTAACCTGCTCTGTTTAACGTTTCTAGATGTAGAGTTCTAAACATAGTAAAACAGAATGGTTAGATGTAGAATAGCATATTTTTGTTTATTCAACCATTATTTAACCAGAACAAATGATGTTTGTTCTTTTCATTCCTTATAGTAAAAATATGTTTTTTGGTACTGTAGTCTCTTGTGATGGTCAGGTTGCACCTGCTCACTTATGTCAGCATTTTTTCCCTTATGTCACATTCAGCAGGTAAGCCATTCTCCCCATGACTCCCTTCTCTGGCTGGTGCGTCCTCATGCAGCACAGCCAACAATAATGCAATTCCAGGCTTGGATCGAGCTGGGTCCAAGGACAATGCAATGAGCATAGACCAAGACATTGACAAACTATTGATGTTTTAAATTCAATCCAAATAAAAAAAAAGGTGTCTTTCCATTAGGAGCTTGGTTCACAGGGGCTTGGTATAATAAGTGCATTAAGACATGTGAGACCGACATACACATACAAGACAGCATGCAAGTGCATGTTAAAACAATGTAAAATGTCTGCATCCGGTCTAGAAAAATAAAGTGTTGAAAACTGTTTAATGAGATTATTAAAGCTTCAATCATGGTCTCAATAAGCCCATCACTTATTTATTTATAGATTAAGAAGAATAAGAACTGAGTTACTGAATGTCCATGCCTGAAAACAATCATTGCCATTGTGAGGGGCAGTGACACAAGCAAAGTAAAGGATACAAGATACAAGATTTGTATTGGCCATTTGTAACAAGTACATAGGAATGCTTACTACTCCCCATTCCCTCCCGCAGTATAAATCTCAAAAAACTATACCAATAAAAATAAAATATACAATAAAATAAACAAAAAAATAGCAGCAAAGAGACTTAACTTATATGTACATGTTTTTTATTTACAAAAATCCTTCAAAAGCATTTAAAGTGCTAGTAGTGCAGCAGCATCATGAATATAGTGCAGTACAGTGCAGTAACTGTGATGAATCCAGAAAGTCCAGCAAAGTATGTAAGTGTAATGTTAATGAAATGTTATGGAAGTGAAAGTGGCAGCACTCCTAGCAGTTCAGTAGGCACACTGCCTGTGGATAAAAACTATCCTTAAACCTGGTAGTACCCAGACGGTAGGGGGAAAAAGAGATGGTGCCCAGGGTGGTTGCAGTCCATGATGAATATGGCCTTCTTCCGACATCTGGTCCTACAGATCTCCTCAATGCACACCCGATGATCTTCTCTGCCGTCCTCACAATCCTCTGGATAGCTTTCTTGTCCTGTGCAGGGGTGTTGCCGTACCACACACTGACGCCCCTCGTCAGGACAGTCTCTACGGTGCCACGGTAAAAGTTCACTAGCCACCTCTGACTTATTCCACTTTTTCTGAGGCACCGCAGAGCATAAAGGCGCTGGTGTGCCTTCTTCAGCATGACCTCCGTGTTGCGGGTCCACTTTCCCGTGAGCTTGAAAGACGTTTTCACTCTTCAGTCAGGTGGAAGCTAGCATATAACAATGTATATTAGCATATAACAATGTATATTTTATTACATTGATTTATATATACATATTGCTCTTTTCTGTGCCGATATTTTGCATTTTATAAATTGCATTTTTATTTTTTATTTGAATTTTTTTACTTTATTCTATTTTTATTCTATTTTTATCAATTTTTTATCTTATTTTATAACTGCTGTCTGTCGTCGGGTATTGCACATAAGATTTTCACATCACTGCTTTATACTTTATACAGTGTAAACTGTGAAGTGACAATAAACTTGACTTGACTTGACTTGAGCTTTAGTAAGGCTTCTGTTGGTTGTCCCTGCCTCTTCTGCAGAGGCTAAGAGGAGTTTTAGTGCCCTGAGGAGGCTTAAGAAATGGCTTAGATCATCGATGAGTCAAACAAGGCTGAAAAATGTGGACATATGTCATGTGCACCAGAAGAAACTGGACAGACTGGACCTTGAAGGAATATGCCTTTTATCAGTGCCAACGATAAGTGCAAAAAGGCTTTTGGGTCCTTGCTTGAGGGTTGGGCTTTTTGGGCGGGTGTCTGGGAGGAAGTGGGGGGTCTTGTTGTGCCTCCCCCACGCTCTAATCGATCCCAGGTGCTGCCCATCATAATCAGGCCTACTGAGACTAATTAACACCTGGGATCTACACTTCTTTAGGCTGCCGAGGACCGACGTCGGGCGCTTGGTTATTGAGAACCACTGTCACGAGAGACTGCATGTTCCAGCTCCTACCTCGCCAAGTATCCAGACCGACCCTGCCTAGTTTATGTTTTTGATGTTGGAGATATTTACAGTAAAGACATTTTTTCCGTTGTTTTGAGTGTCCGTGTCTCTCTACTTCTGCGTTCTTTGGCACATTTGGCTCTTCGGTCTCGTTGTGGCGTAATAGGATAACCAAGCCTAAAATGAGCCAAGCCGGGAACCCAGAAGCGGGGCACGGGACACCGTCCGAGTTACGCAAGATTGTAACGGAACAAGCCATCGAGCTTACCCAACTGCAGGCCGAACTGGGAAAGGCTTTTCCCTCGGTCCAGTCCCAGATTGCGGTGCTGGAGAACACGTCGCAGACTACCGTCAGTACGGTCACCAGTCTCACCGCCAAGGTGGATGCTATGTCCGGAGCCCTAGCATCCATCCAGCGATCTCTGGACGCGTTAGCCGTCAGCACCTATCCAGCCCCAGGTTCCGGTCCAGGAACCAGTTCGTCCTACGTCCCAGCTGGCCACAATAAAGACATTTTTTCCGTTGTTTTGAGTGTCCGTGTCTCTCTACTTCTGGGTTCTTTGGCACATTGGGCTCTTCGGTCTCGTTGTGGCGTAACAGGTCTTTTGATTTTGATTGAGCGGCAAGCAGCTAGTGCGAGTCGTGACCGTAAATCAAAAGGGCAATAAAGTGTTCCTGTTTCTACTGAAATTGCGTGGCACAGACATTTCTATGGATTGAAATGCTTTAATATGATTATGGTTATAGTTGTACTTTATTCATCCCTAATCTCTGCCATAGCATACAATGAAACAAGAAAAGCTAAACAAAATAAAATAGAGCGATGTAATACATTGCACAATTAGACATTATGGTAACATTTTTCAAAGTTTCCCATGTGTTGTCCCATGAATTTTTATATATTTTTCTTTAGAATGGCAGTTAATTTTTGGTCCCCCCCCAATGTTGACTCCATGGTTACGGCCTTGCCTACAGTAATTACTGTGGTGTTGGTTTAGGTTCAGTTGTTCAGTACACATAAGAACAAATGCACATTCTAGATGTGCATTTGTTGAATCAACATTGGGAGTGGTGGGGATAGCTGGATTTGTGTCTGGTGCCTTGCTCAAGGGCACCTCGGCAGTGCCCAGGTGTTTTGGGCACTTGAACCTGTGACCTTCCAGTTCCCAAGCCAAGTCCTAACAGACTGAGCTATCCTGCCACCATGTCCATGCATCCATGGGCTTTGAGCTTTAGACATCTATCTGATCTCCGGAGTTCACATTCTGTTTCTCTCTTCAGTAATTAGCCAGCCAGGTACCTGCCATAGCCAGAATTCATTAATAGGATGAATTATATATTTCAAGAATCAAGATGTTTTTAATTGCCATTTGCAACAAGTACGATTCTAAACAATACTATACTGTAAACAACACTATATATCACTACCTTTGATATGCAATACTATAAACTATAAACAACAATATATACTACACTATGTACTATACTTTATAATATACAACACTATACTATAACAATACTGTACAGTTGTACACAATATATAAAAATAACAATAAAGTGCCTGATGGATTGTATACATATGGTGAATTGTGCAAAGCACAATTTAACTTTAAAGCATTTTAAAGTGCCAGTAGTGCAGCAGCATCATAATTACAGTGCAGTACAGTGCAAAACGGTGTAGTTGTCATGGTTGCGGTGGTTGGCAGGGGGCGTGGCCAAGCCACGTGCGCTAGTGGCGCACACACACACCTGTCAGCTATTGCCGCGTCTAATTGTTAATCACCTCACCTGGGGTATATAGACCCTGGCTTCCCGTTACCCCGGGGTTAGGTCGTACGTCATACTTTGTTCATGTTACGTCGTACATTCTGGACGGAATCGCCACGCTGATGTCCCGGAGATCAAGGTCCTTACCCGCCTGAAGACGTCGCGCTGCTCCCGTCCACCGACGCTGACGACGTCGTTATTCTCCAGTCTGACAGCACCACTCCTCCCCCGCCTGATGACGTCACGCTTCCCCCGTCTGCCGACGCTGCCGACGTCGCTCCGCACCCGCCTGACGACGTCGCTCCGCACCCCCCTGACGACTTCGCTCCGTTCCCGCCTGATGACGTCACACTTCCCCCGTCTGCCGACGCTACCGACGTCGCGCCATACCCGCCAGATGACGTCACGCTTCCCCCGTCTGCCGACGCTACCGACGTCATGTGGCTCCCGTCCGCCGACTCCAGAGAAGACTCCTACCGACCTGGGCAGAAGGGGTGGCTCTCTTCCCGGGTCCCGCCCGCCCACCGAATCTCCTCCACCCCCCGGATCATCAACTGGGAGGCATACGGCCCAGAGGAACGGGGTTGGGTCCCGTGCCGTTACAGTCTGGACCCGTTCCTTTCCCTTGACTGCCACCGGGAACACCCCTTTAAGCCGGGTTGGGCGCCAGGAGGCGCCCGTTGAGGGGGGGGTACTGTCACGGTTACGGTGGTTGGCAGGGGGGCGTGGCCAAGCCACGTGCGCTGGCGGCACACACACACCTGTCAGCTATTGCCGCGTCTAATTGTTAATCACCTCACCTGGGGTATATATACCCTGGCTTCCCGTTACCCCAGGGTTAGGTCGTACGTCATACTTTGTTCATGTTACGTCGTACATTCTGGACGGAATCGCCACGCTGATGTCCCGGAGATCCAGATCCTTTACCTATCCCGCGTCACACGCCTGTCTCGCATTACGCCGGTCTATACGAGCTCCCCGGTAATTATAATTACCTGTCTGGTATCTGTCGCTATTCCGACCTCCCGGTATCTAGACTTCTCGCTTGTCCCTGATCTTCCGCCTGTCTGGTACCTGTCGCTACTCCAACCTCCCGGTACCCAGACTCGCCGGTCTACTACCTGCCGGTACTCCGCGGATCGACCTCCCGGTACCCAGACCCCTGGACTGTCCCTGATCACTCTCTTGTGTTGTATTTGAGTTGTGTTGTGCTTGAGATAAAGCTTTATGTTATAGCTCCACTGTCTTGGTCTGCGTTCTGGGTCCCACCTAACAATCCCGCTCGTGACAGAAGTAACTGAAATTAGTAACTGTAATATGTGACAATGTTATGATCGTGGCAGCACGAGAAAGCGCACTGTCTGTTAAGCGAGACCGGCTTGCCAAATGTGCCAGAGAACCCAGAAGAAGAGACAGGACACTCAAAACAACGGAAAATGTCTCTACTGAAAAATGTACACAAACTCAAAAAACAACAGGGTAGTATAGGATAGGTTACATGGTTTGGTCGACGCGGGGAGATGGTCCAGAGAGTGGAATGCGGAGAGGGTCCTTGGAGGGGGGGGGGGGGGGGGGAAGGTTAGGACTCCTCCACTCCTCCAGGGCGGCGTGAACCACCAACAGTTCCTTGTTGCCCACGTCGTAGTTCATCTCAGCGGGTTCTAAACGCCGAGAGAAATAGGCACACGGGTGGACCCTGTGATCCTCCTCCGACCGCTGAGAGAGGACGGCTCCGACGCCTGTGTCTGACGCATCTATCTCGATGATGTACTGCCTCGCCGGGTCGGGGTGGACGAGAACCGGGGCTGTGGTGAACAAGCTCTTGAGTCGGTGGAAGGCCGACTCTACCTCAGGAGTCCACACGAACGGCCGAGAGGGGGAGGTGAGGGCATTGAGGGGGGCAGCCACCTGGCTGAACCCCTTGATAAACCGGCACACAAAGCCTGCAAAACCCAGGAAGTGCCTGAGCTGCGTGCGGTCAGTAGGGCGCGGTCATTCTACCAGCGCCTTGACCTTGGCGGGGTCTGCATGCATCTGTCCATCCTCCACCACGTTGCCGAGATACGTCACCGAGTTGGTGTGGAAGACGCACTTCTCTGCCTTAACGTAGAGCCGGTTCTCCAACAGCCGTTGTAGCACCAGGCAGACGTGCTGGTGGTGTTCCTCCATGGACCTTGAGAAAATCAGGATGTCATCCAGGTACACCACCACAAAGACGTTAGCATGTCCCTCAGCACGTCATTCACAAGGCCTTGGAAAACCCTGGGGGCATTGGACAGACCGAACGGCATGACGTGGTACTCAAAGTGGCCGAGATGGGTGTTGAAGGCAGTCTTCCACTCGTCACCCTCCCTGATCCTGACCAAGTGGTAAGCGTTATGAAGGTCCAATTTGGTGAACACCCGGGCGTGCGTGAGTGGCTCGAAAGTGGAACTTAGAAGAGGCAGGGGGTACTTATTCTTCACCGTGATGTCATTCAGTGCCCGATAGTCTATACAGGGCCTCAGGCCACCGTCCTTCTTAGCCACGAAGAAGCCCGCTGCAAGGGGCAAAGACAACGGCTTTATAAGGCCTGAGGCTAGGGACTCTGCTATATAGTTGTGCATCGCCTGTAGAGCCGCCTCTTAGGTAGGGCGGCCCCAGGAAGGAGGTCGATGGGACAATCATAAGGCCGGTGAGGGGGGAGTGAGAGGGCTCTGTCCTTACTAAACGCCAGAGAGAGGTTGTGATACATGTGAGGCACCCCAGTGATATTTTGCGGAGAGGACACAGGCTTGGAACCGCTGGACGGAGACAGGGTGGAACGCAGACAGGTAGCGTGACAAGCTGTACTCAACCCAAGACCCGCCCAGACGCCCAGGAGATGTGAGGGTCGTGCCTCTCCAGCCAGGGTCTACCCAACACTAGAGGTGCCGTGGGGGCGTGCAAAACAAAAAAACGAATGGACTCAGAGTGACAGTAGAGGCACTGTTGGTGGGACATGTACTCTCTTTGAACTGACGAAAGGTGGGATCGGCCAATCTCCATGGGCTCTCCGGGCCCGGACGTCGACCTGGCAGCAGATAGCATGTGCTGGAAAGGGGGCGTGGTCAAGCCCGCGGCGGACTGGGTGGCGGTCTCCGAGGCAAAGCGACCGGAACCCGGGCGAAGGAACGAACGCTGGGCTTGGTCCAAACGGCGTTCACGCAGCCGTGACTCCATTCGGAGCGCCAGGGTGATTAAATCCTTCAGCGTCTCCGGGCTGTCTGGAACGATAAGGTCCTTGACGGCGTCGCTCAAACCCTTGCAATAGAGACAGAGAAGAGCTCTATCGTCCCAGCCACTCTCTATGGCTGGGATCCGGAACTTCACTGTGTAATCGGCCACCGAGCGAGACCCCTGATGGCTAACTAGCAGCCGGCTTGCAGAATCCAGCCCGTCTAATGGATGGTCAAAGACCATGCAAAACTCTCGCTTCAACAGGGGATAATCGGTGGCATAGCCCCCGTCGCTGTTCACCGTGGCTATCGCCCAGCTAAGAGCTCTGTCGGCAAGGAGGGACATCACGAATGCAATCCTGGCCCCACCGGAGGAATACTTGGATGGCTGATGTGTGAACAGTAACTCGCACTGAGCTAGGAACCCACGGCACTGGTTCAAATCGCCTCCGAACGCTCTGGGGCTAACCAAGCTGGGCTCTGCGCAAAAGACTGACCCTGCAGGGACATCGGGGTCAGCTGGGACGTAGGACGAAGTGGTTCCCGGACCGGGAACCTGGGGCTGGATAGGTGCGGGTGGCTAACGCGTCCAGAGAGTGCTGGATGGAAGCTAGGGCTCCGGACATAGCGTCCACTTTGGTGGTGAGGCTGGTGACCGTACTGACGGTAGTCTGCGACGTGTTCTCCAGCGCCGCAATCTGGGACTGGACCGAGGGAAAAGCCTATCCCAGTTCGGCCTGCAGTTGGGTAAGTTTGATGGTTTGTCCTTGAACCTGATAGTTCTTGTACGGATGCTGCAATACCGGTGACCGGACCGCAGGGGGGAGAAGAGATGGTGCCCAGGGTGGTTGCGGTCCTTTGTGATGTAGATGGCCTTATTCCGACATCTGGTCCTAAAGATTTCCTTAATTAATGGAAGTGCACACTCAATGATCTTTTCCACCATCCTCACGACTGTCTGGATGGCTCTCCTTCTTGTCCTGTGCAGTTTTGTTTGAGTCGTGTTATGGTTGAAAGGCAGTGTGTTTCAATTGCAGCGCATGCAGGTAAAGCTGTAGTAAAATGCTCAGCAACACATATGACCGTTTCCCTTGAGAAAGATCCATGAGGGGCCTCGACAAGAACTGGCTAAAGATGAATGAAGATCTTCCTGACTTCTAATGACCCACAATAGCCACTGAATGTATGCTGAATACTTTCGGAACATTGCAACAAAGGGGATGAGTGATTGATACAACTGAGGATAAAAACTCAAGCCGAGGATAAATCAAGAACACTCAAAAAATGACAGGCTCACAATACATGATACATTGATAGACATTTATATGCAAACAATGGGATTGAATGGGAGGCAAATAACTATTCATTTGTATTTCACATACAATATAGTCAAACATACACACATGGTTGGATACACACACACACACACACACCTTTTACATGTCTCGACAGTGAAGCACAAATCAGATATGGAGTGAGTACTTTCCTAATGGAGGATAATGATGAGTTACTAGAGAACAGACTGAGATCCTATAAGAATCATGAAGGTCTGAGAATCTATCATACTAACCACATTCTCTGTGAGTCATTCCTGATTAACACTGAACCTACTCAGTATGATGCACCACAATGCATGAGGTCGTTTTGTGCTATTCCCTGGCTGGTTCAGAGTTAATAACAAATGACTGATAAATGGACTGCATTTATATAGCGCTTTTCTAACCAGTGCAGCCACTCAAAGTGCTACTTACAAGTCATGCCTCACATTCACCCATTCATACACACATTCAACCACCGACGGCAGAGTCACTCAGCACGTCAGGAGCAGTAAGGGTTAGGGTGTCTTGCTCAAGGACACCTCGACAGTTTTTGCAAGGAGGAGGCGGGGATCGAACCAGCATGTGAGGCGACCGCTCTGCCTCATTTACATTTACATTTACATTTAGGGCATTTGGCAGACGCTTTTATCCAAAGCGACTTACAAGGTGTACATTAGTTGAAGCAGACAATAGCATAACACTGGGGTACGTAAACATAAAAATACAGTAGTTCACAAGTATTCATTTTAACAAGATGAATAACACAATTTCGTACTGCCAGGTCACCTGCTTAAGTAGCTGTGATAAGAGCGTGTTATCAACATTAAGGATATACACTTGCTAACATATACAACATGCTAAGAGCTATTAATGTCAGGACTTAAGCAAGTTTAGGGGTTTCACGAAGGAGAAGGAGGGTTCAAGGAGAGTCCAGGTGGACTCCGAACAGGTGGGTCTTGAGTCTCTTGCGGAAGCTGGCGAGGGACTCTGCCGTCCTGACATGAGACGGGAGTTCATTCCACCAGTGTGCAGCCAGAGCCGTGAAGAGCTGGGTTTTGGACGAGCGATGTTTGGTTGACATTAGTGAAGGTCGAACAAGTCGCCTGGCAGAAGTTGAGCGGAGCGCTCTGGCTGGGATGTAGGGTTTGACCAACGCCTGGAGGTAGGCTGGGGCAGTTCCATTGACTGCCCTAAAGGTCAGCACCAGCCTCCTGAGCTATACTGCCGCCCAGACTGATGAAGACTGATCAATGTTTTTAGGATATTCTAAAGGCCTTTGTTGCTCATTGTTCTTATCAAAGCCATATATTTGGCCAAATGGTATGCCATGGCTTATGAGGATTTCTGCTTTGGTTTTTAATCTGTATGTGACCTGTGTAAAGTCAGTGTACCTTGTTTGGTTTGTTTAAAAAAAACATTTAAGAAAGTCACCTTGTTTTTCTGAGTGCAATCCTTCTACCTGAATGGAATAACTATAATAATATAATAAAACATGTTTAGAGGAGGCAGCAGGTCGGGACCATTGTTTCACTCTTTGTTTGGGGGGTCATGGGGGTCCAAACCATTAATTTGGCTTACGTTCTCCAAATACTGTTCCCTGGCTTCCTTCACCAATCTGTCCCGGTATATTCCCTTCTCTTTTGCTGGTTATTTTTGCATTCCTTTTGCTTTTTCACATTCACTGTGTAGGACTGCAGGCCTGCAGCAGGCACTAGCACTGTTTGTTTGTTGTAGGAACACAATTATAGCCTGCTACAATGCAATGGCCAACTCGCCTATTCTTGACTTGCAAGTGACATCACATCTAATTTAAATACCACCAGAGAACCGGAAGTCGGCCATGTTTGTGGGTATACAATCTGCGATCAGCTACAGACTCACTATTAGTCAGGTGGTTAAAACTCTTTGCTTCGTTCTTTTCGAGCGCTCTATCAGTCATGCCATATATTTGCGCAGTGTATAATTATGGCCACAATAGCCAGCAGTGAAAGTGGCCCATTCAATTTTTCTATAATCAAAAATCAAGGGGAGCAAACTCTGGCACTCGGCTTAATAACATTGGCACATGTTTGTCTACCCATGTGTGTAGCCATCACCCCAGCGGTTCTTCCCGTAGGTGGTGGGTCCGCGGGAAGGAGAAGTGGCCCTGTTGCTTTTTCGGGCTATGCCCGACCGGGCTCCGTGGCTAACCCGGCCACCCGGTGCTCGCTGACGGGCCCATTGTTTGTCCATTAGGGTCTTTGAAGGCAGTGAAGGCAGGGGGCCTCGACGGACAACAGAGACTGGCTTTGGGGACGTGGAATGTCACCTCTCTGGGGGGGAAGGAGCCTGAGCTTGTGCGGGAGGTGGAGCGCTAACAATTTGATATGGTGGGGCTTACCTCTACGCACAGCACTGGTTTCTGGAACTAAACTCCTGGATAGAGGTTGGAATCTTTCCTTCTCTGGAGTTGCTCAGGGTGTGAGGCGCCGGGCGGGTGTGGGGATACTCACAAGTCCCCGGCTGAGTGCTGCTTAGTTGGAGTTTACCCCGGTGGACGAGAGGGTCGCCTCCCTACGACCTTAGGGTCTTGGGAGGGAAAACTCTGACTGTTGTTTGTGCCTATGCACCAAACAACAGTTCGGAATATCCCGCCTTCTTGCACACCCTGGATGGAGTCCTGCATGGGGCTCCTGAAGGGGACTCTATAGTTCTCCTGGGAGACTTCAACGCACATGTGGATAACGATGGGGAAACTTGGAGGGGCGTGTTGGGGATGAACGGCCTACCTGATCTGAACCGGAGTGGGGTTTTGTTATTGGATTTCTGTGCTAGTCATGGATTGGCCATAACAAACACCATGTTCAAACATAAGGATGCTCATAAGTGTACATGGTACCAGAGTACCTTAGGCCGAAGGTCAATGATCGATTTTGTTATCATGTCATCTGGCCTGAGGCTGCATGTTTTGGACACTCAGGTGAAGAGAGGGGCAGAGCTGTCAACCGATCACTATCTGGTGGTGAGTTGGGTAAGATGGCGGGGGAAGCCTGAGAGCAGGGTGGGCCATCGTTGTTTCCATGTCGTGGAGACTTGAAGAATGGCTAATCCAGCACCATCCAGGAGTGAAAAGCCCAGGCCTGAGAATAAATCCAGGCCCATAAGGTCGGCACTTGGAAAGTGAATGAGGGAAGAGTCTTGGGGCCATAGCATACGGTGGTACTGAGGGTGCCAATCAGCTCGATTTTAGAGTTGCCATAGCCACGTAACACTGCAGATGGTGCGGCGAGTCTCACAAAAAAACGTTGCACAGTTGAATAGTTCAGCAGGGACACCGCAGCCCCTGTGTCTAGTAACAACGGCACACTCACACCATCCAACTCTACTGTGCAGGTCTTGAACAGCATGGGTGTGGCCCTCACAGAATGGATACATTACATTACATTACAGTCATTTAGCAGACGCTTTTATCCAAAGCGACTTACAATAGTGTGTTTCAACAAAGGAAGGTAAGAGAACAACTCGTCACCAGAAGTCAAAAGTGCATTTAATTTCTAACAAGTCTCCAATAAGTACAATAATTACAATAAGTACAATAATTCAGGCAAAAGTGCAAGGGAAAAAGTACAATAAGTTGGCAAACAATATGCAACAATACCTAGAACAATATCTACCTATCTATAATATGTAATCTAGTTTTGACTGACTTAATTTACTTAGCGCTACGAGGTAGGATCCGGGAAGTGTGTCCTGAAGAGATGGGTTTTCAGCCTGCGGCGGAAGATGGGGAGTGACTCTGCAGTCGTGAAATCCGTGGGGAGTTCCACCAAATTGAGGCCAGGACGGAGAAGAGCCGTGACCGCGTAGATCGGCCACACGGGCCCCAAAGTGAGGGGGCAAGCCCCGAAGAAGGCGAGCGAAGTGGACGGGTTGGGATGTAGGCCTTGACCATTGCCTGAAGGTAGGATGGAGCAGTACCTTTTACTGCCTTGTAGGCTAGCAGTATAGCTCAGGAGGTAGAGCGGTCGCCTCACAACCAGAAGGTTGCTGGTTTGATCCCCGGCTCCTCCTAGCAAAAACTGTCGAGGTGTCCTTGAAGAAGACACCCTAACCCTAACTGCTCCCCAGGCGCTGTATAAATAGCTGCCCACTGCTCCTAATACTAGGATGGGTTAGATGCAGAAAAAACATTTCACTTTATGTTTACATTTATGTGACCAATAAAGAGGATTCAATCCTCCAGATTTGTTGTTGTTTGTTGTAGCACCAAGGTCTTGAGCTGGATGCGAGCAGTCCGAAGGAGGGTAGTATGTGTGGGAGTACTTGGGGCGGTTGAACACCAGGCGAGCTGCAGCTTTCTGAATGAGCTCCAGGGGCCTGATGGCAAATGCCGGGGCGCCAGCAAGGAGGGAGTTGCAGTAGTCCAGCCGGGAGATGACAAGAGCCTGGATGAGCGCAGCTTTTCTGTGAGAAAAGGCGGAATCCTCCTGATGTTGTAGAGGAGGAATCTGACTCGACTTTGAACGCTATGTCCACAGCCTTAGTGAGGGATCGTCAGGAGCCGTTATCAGTAATCCGCTGTCCCTCGATGCCGAGACAATGTATCAGCATGGCTTGTTTACGTGCTTCGCCCAGCGAGTCCGCATTGAAGACCGTAATGTAGGTCTCGAATGTATGGGGTCAGATCAGTCTCAAAAATAAATAAAGCATCCACACCCACGATCCACAAATGTAATTCCGGATTTATATATAAATGTCTCGTAGCGTAACATATATGTGGTTTGCGGAGTCTGGGAATTATACTTCACTTACACTTGTAGCGGGAGCGCCACTTTCAGAAGCCATGTTGTTGGAGATGAACTCTGAACTGTCACTCCCCCGGACTCTGTCACACACCCCAGACTCCGCAAACCGCGTACATAAAGACGCGTATATGTTACGCTACGTTGGAAACGCATTAGGCACACCCTCGTGGGGACACACGCATGTGATTGGCTTAAAATGAAGCAGACATCTGATTGGCTGAAGACACTCGCCTCTTAAAAAAAGTGTGTGTGTGAATCTAGCGGCGTCAAGGGAGTCTCAAAAATCCACAGAACGATCCACAAATGCACAGAAAGCGATTCACACACAAATGCAGAGAGATTCACACACAGAAAGCGTTTTCACAAAAACGTTTGTGAAACTTTTTTACATTTATAAAATGATATGTTTTTGTGTATGGATGGAGACATGTATATATGAATCCGGAATTCCATTTGTGTATCGTTCTGTGCATTTGTGTATCTTTCTGTGCATTTGTGGATCGTTCTGTGTGCTTTATTTCTTTTTGAGACTGATCTGACCCCATGCCTCATGCTAGCGAGTCCACGGAACGGGAGACTCGCTGGGCAGTGCGAGGAAAGAAGACGGTGGTGGGAACGAAAACTCCACGCTCGTCGCCAATGTTATATGCTGATAATAACCATACTCAGACACCGAGTTAGAACGTGCGTTTTGACATAGGCCTACGGTTAGGCCAACACCCCGAATAAATTGTATTCCATGGTTAATAAATAAAGAATGTTGGCCTATTCTTTCTTAACTTTGACCATGACCAAAACTCCCTCTCCTCCTTGCATTTCTCTGTGCAAATTCCTTTACAGTGGTTGTTAAATGCATCTGGCTTTCAATACTGAGAATCGCTTGTCCGGAGAGTCTTGATCGAGTTTTGCCACAGTGACAGGAATCGTTAAAGGGTAATCTTTAATTGAAACGTTGTAATTGAAATGGTATTGTTAGGAGAAAAAGACAACAATTCAGATGAAACACCACTGAGGTATTTCCCCTTGCTTATTGCTGTTGCAGAACTGCCTTTTCGCCGTCCAAAAAGTTAACGTTAAAGTTCAAAATCATGTTCCAAAACACATTTATTTTAACAATTCTTATGTTGGTAATACAATGAAGGTTCGCCTAACTTTCTTGAATTGTAATGTATTTATATATTTATTTTAATATATATTTTTTGTTTTAACTTAAAAAAAATAAAAAATTAGAAAAAAAAATATATATATATATATATATATATATTCAACGTCAGGGGGCGCCCCAGACGTGGGGGGCGTCTGAGGATAAGCCACTGCTTGAATGAATGCTTTGATTGATATGAGTGAGCTCAGCATTATTTCTGTTTTGGAGGTGAAGGAGGAAATAAGTATCTGCCGATGAAGTTATTGTCATAGTGTGCCAAAGCGTTTCCAATCCAACAAGTCTGACAGCATGCATTTAAGAACAGAACGGTATCAGACCATTGCATTCCATTGTCAGATGGAGTTTGCCTTCCCGTCATTCCTATTGTTTCCGTGAATGTCTATCATCATGTATCGTGACAACTGTCGTTAATCTAGCTTGTCTGACCTGTATCAAAAAATGTTTTTATCCTTTAGCCAATCAGAAATTAGGTGTGTTATTGTAAGGGTGACCATAACAGCATTGATTGACAGGCTCATACAATACAATGATGACCGCACGGATTGAAGGCATGCTGTATTCATTTTTATTTCATGTTCAATATACACATGCCTGGATGGACACAAACGTATCGCTTTTCCATGTCCACGGTCATGATCCTGCTGCACTACTGGCACATTAAAATGCTTTTTTTGCACAATTCAACACATGTACATATCATCCATCAGTCACTCCATTGTTCTTTTTGTGTTCATTTTTCATTGTGTATAATTATTTTTGTGTGTTAGAAATTCATACTGCGGGAGGGCATGGGGAGTAAGCATTGCATTGTGCTTGTACAAATGGAAAATACAAATCCTGAATCTTGAATCTTGACTTTGAGGTCATTGGTTTGGGGGGAAAATAGTTTGTGTCACGATATGTGAGGTGAAATTCACATCCATGCGCTTTGGGCTTTAGACATCTAGCAATAGACGACCATCCTGTTCTGTCTGAAGCCTTTTCAAAAATTTGGAAAATTATAGGACCAATCTGCACCATAGGGTTTCCGTTCATAATGAACAAGTCATGATTTAAATGGAGGCATATATGGGGAAAGTAAGTAAATCAATGGAGCAGTTCAAGAATGTGCTTTTCCCTGTACCCGATTCGGCAAGAACGACGAGAGAAATCTTGGATCTATCGGTCTCAGGAAACCAGAAACTGAAAGGGGCCGCCAACGCCTTCAGTGAGAAATACCAATTTATTAAGTGTTACATCTGGCACTACACTCAGTGCACGGTATCAATGCGCAATGTGATGTATGTGGTGACCGGATCTTGTTTGATTGTGTGTGTTCATTAAATGGAGTAGACTCAACTCCAACGTTAACTCCCGTCTCATTCTCCATTATTCGAACATATCATTGGCGACGAGAATGGCTGATTGTTCGATACCACCACCCTCCCCCTTCCTAGCCACGCCGGGCGAGCCACTGATACCGTGGCCCCGCTGGATTTCCTCGTTCGAGACATATATCCTAGCTGCCGGCTTGGAGAGAGTGTCCGCGGAGAGGAAACGTGCACTGCTGCTGCACTGTCTAGGAGCAGAGGGACAGCGTGTGTTTGAAACTCTCGGCCCCACAGCGGGTTACACAGAGACTGTGGCCCTACTGAGGAGTCATTTCGCCACCCCACAGAGTGCTCTTCTCCGCCGCGTCATATTCGGACGGAGGCACCAGCGGCCAGGTGAGTCGGTGACGCAGTACGTGGCTGATCTACGAGGTTTGGCGAGCTCGTGCAAGTTTGGCGCGTTACAAGACGAACTGATCAGAGACCACCTCATACTGCACACGAACTGTGACAAGATTAGGGAAAGACTGTTGATGGAAAACGATGACGTGACACTAGCAGCAGCTCTACACCTAGCCGTTCAGGTTGAATCTGCTCTCGAATGTGCAGCTACATTGTCGGCTTCTTCCAACTCGCTAGCAGCGGACGAGGCAACGGGCGCGCGCGCGCGACTCACTGATGCCCCTCCTCCACGTGAGTACAGACAGCAGCGGGGGGAGTGTACAACTAGCCTCTCAGTCACGTGACCGCCCACACCAGCCGTGTGGAAATTGTGGCTCTCCTGCACACGACTCAAGAGCTCAGACCTGTCCTGCCCGTGGTAAAACCTGCTCCAACTGCGGGAGGCTGAATCACTTCCACAAAGTCTGTAGGTCTGCCCCAGCTAGAGCCTCCCAACCACCTACCACGATCATCCACAATGTCAGCTCAGGACGAGTGCCATTGTGAGACCTGTCATTCAGCCCCTCCGCCGCTCCCCACTGGCCCTCCGCGATGACATCTCCTCTGAGCTACAGAGCATGCTCGATGGCAACATCATTGAGCAGGTGAATGCGTCGCCCTGGATCTCAAACATCGTGGTGGCCAAGAAGAAGTCTAGGGGGCTGCGACTCTGCGTGGACTTGAGAGCAGTAAACAAGGCCATCTTTCCCGACAAATACCCCTTGCCAACGTCAGAGGAGCTCACCGCCCAGTTCTACGGGTCCACTGTGTTCTCCAAGCTGGACCTCCGCCAGGGCTACCTCCAGGTGCCACTACACCCCGAGAGCCGCAACCTCACTGCGTTTATCACCCACAAAGGGGTCTTCCGTTACAAACGCATGGCTTTTGGTCTAAGCTCTGCCCCCAGCTGCTTCCAAAAGATCATGGCCTCCATCTTCGCTGGCATCCCGGGTGTGGCCATCTACCTTGACGACATCGTGGTTCACGGGGCCACCGTCGAGAGCCACGATGAGCGTCTCCACAGCGTGTTCGGTGCACTGGCCAAACACCACCTCACACTCAACGGTGAGAAGTGTGTCTTCGCCGCCCCAGCCGTTGAGTTCGTGGGGTTCCGCCTCTCGGCTGACGGCATATACCCACTCTACTCAAACACGGAGGCCATCCACCGCGTCCCGGAGCCCACCTCAGCTGCTCAATTAGCCTCCTTCCTGGGCATGACGGCGTTCTACCTCCGCTTCCTGCCACAGTACTTGGCTACGACCACCCCACTGCGCCACCTGCTGAAACAGGGCGAGCCCTGGCTCTGGACGCCTGCCTGCTCGGACGCTGTGCGCCTCCTGAAGGCCCAGCTCACCTCACCACCGGTCCTAGCGTACTTCGACCTGGCCAACCCCACCCTCGTCACATGCGACGCCTCCGCCACGGCCATTGGTGCGGTGATGTCCCAGCTGCAAAAGGGGGTCGAGAGGCCGATCGCCTTCGCCTCACAGGCTCTCAGCCCCACTGAACAGAGGTACTCGGTGGGGGAGCGGGAAGCCCTAGCGTGCCTCTGGGCATGTGAACGCTGGCACATGTACCTCTATGGACGCTCATTCACATTGAGGACAGACCACCAGTCCCTCACCACCCTCCTGGCCACTTCAGGCACCGGCCACAGACCACTCCGTCTCCACCGTTGGGCCGACCGCCTGCAGCAGTACAACTTTCGCCTACAGTTCACGCCAGGCCGGGACAACGTGGTGGCTGACCTGCTGTCACGCTCAATCCCCAACCCACCCTCAAACCCACCTTCGACCCCTGAACGGGACCAGGCAGAGCACGACCTCGTCCAGCTCCTCCACACACCTCTTCAGGAGACAGTGTCGCTGAAGGAGCTCCAGGAAGTCTCAGCTGACGACCCCACCCTCACTACACTCTCGGCCTACATCAGACAGGGCTGGCCGACGAGGGTAGCTGATGAGCTGCTTCCCTACTTCAGGGTCAGGGACGAACTGTCATGCTGGAATGACACCTGCATCGCTCGCGGGCTCTGCACGGTGATCCCGAGTGCCCTTCGGGCGCGTATCCTGACTATGGCGCACGAGGGCCACTTGGGCATAGTCAGGCTCAAGCAGCGGTGCCGTGATTTGGTGTGGTGGCCAGGCATCGACAGGGAAATCGAGACCCTGGTTAAGGACTGCACTGCTTGCCTTCTTAGTGGCAAGACCAGGGCCCCAGGCCCACCCCCACCCATGCAGCCGTTGGACTGGCCGTCCCAACCCTGAGAGCACCTGCAACTCGACATCTGCGGCGAGCTACACGGGGTACCGCATCACCAGCGTTTCCTCGTCGTGATCTACGACCTGCACTCTAAGTGGCCGGAGGTAATACCCGTGGGCTCGGTCACAGCCAAGGTGTTGGTTGACATTCTTGACTCCCTGTTCGCGCGTTGGGGCCTGCCCAAGAGGATCACAACCGACAATGGTCCCCAAATGGTCTCCCACGAACTGTCCTCTTATCTGGAGGGGAAAGGGATCCGCCACATTCGCACAGCGTTCTACAACCCAGCGGCAAACGGGGGGGTGGAACGGCTGAATCAGTCACTAAAAAATGGCATCAGGGCCCACCTGGCACAAGGGTACACGCTCATCAACAGCCTCCTCCAGACGCTGCTGCATTACCGGGCCACCCGACACGCCACCACAGGAGTCTCCCCAGCCTCCCTCATGCTGGGGCGGGAGCTTCAGCTGCCTCTGGATAGGCTCCGCCCCACACCAGCTCAGGCCCCAGCCCATCCGGTTCAAGCCACAGTCGCCACACGCCAGCGTCTGATGAAGAACCGTTTCGACAGGGCCCGACGTGCTAGGCCACCTGCCATGGCTGCCTTGGACTGGGTCAGGATCCGACGACCTCACCGTGACAACAAGCTCCAGTCATTTTGGTCAGACCCTGTCCAGGTCAGCCAACAGCTTGGCCCGGCTTCGTTCAGGCTCGCTGATGGCACGCGCTGGCATGCTAGCCGCCTGCGTAAGGTGCACGCCCCCGCCGGCCCAGTGCCTGCTGCTACAGCTCTGCCGGCCGCACGGTTCGATGCCGCACCAGCCCCAGCCCCTCTAGCCCAGCCGGACGTCGTGGGGCCACCGCCAGTGGTTGTGGTTGCACCTGAGCCCCGCCCAGTTCGGGCACGCAGCAGGCCGGAGCACCTGCGTGATTTTGTAACTGACTATAACCCGTAGGTTCCGTGAGGGGGGGGGAAATGTTACATCTGGCACTACACTCAGTGCACGGTATCAATGCGCAATGTGATGTATGTGGTGACCGGATCTTGTTTGATTGTGTGTGTTCATTAAATGGAGTAGACTCAACTCCAACGTTAACTCCCGTCTCATTCTCCATTATTCGAACATATCACTAAGATGTTGTGTATTTGATATAGTGGCCCAATCTAAGTTAACAGTTACCAACTGCTGGCAACGTTTGTCGTTTCACTGTTCAATGTCATCTGTTTTGTTATTGCAGACACAAAAACTTAACCAGCCATGGACGCAGGACCGCGGATGATAGTGGCAATGGACCATGCAAACGCTCATATATCGTTTTGGGGCGTATGGGTCGTTGGGGTCGGGGACAACTTATTATGTGTTAAGGTTGGAGAACGTGATAGTCTGCCTGCTTGCAGTGCCTTTAGAAAGTTCGAGCAAGTGCTGGGGCAGTACACGCATCAGACAATGCGTTGTGGGCTATGGCTATTACAGGAAGGAAATGGCTGTGTTTGTGCAACCATGCGTGTACCTGGGAATTTACGCCGTTCCACAAGTTGACCAACATGACATGAACTGATAGCATCAAGCATTAAAATAGCAACATGATCTTTTGTCATGCTTGAGCTTCGTGCAGTGCTTTTGTTTTGTTTCAGACTCTTGGACCGTTTGATTGACACGCAACGTGATAGACGGTTAGGGACGACGTCATGTTATACAGGTGTGTGCATAGAGGGTCGGCCTTTCTCAGACATTAACATTATAGGCTATTTTTTTATGTGTGAAAAATGTACGTGAGATTCACAACGTGAGTTTAATATCCATTTTGAGATTAAAAACCGCGGGCGCTCAAATCCTGCTTGTCACCACTTCAATTGAATACATTAACTAATTATATTTAACAAACTCAGAAGTGATCCAACCCCTGTTCTAAATCCACTTCTTAAGCCAATGAAACGAAAAATCCACTGAATGCAAACAAAAGTGTAAAAACAATGGTCGAAAGATTATATTAAACTGCCCAACATAATGACAAACAGACATGTCCCTCACCTGATCACCAAGTGTCTTCTACAATAACAAACAAACCAAAAGTTATAATAAACAAATGAACACTAAGCTTAATTTGAATAGAACAATATATGTTCATAAGACTTGGGGAGTGTTTTTTGAATAGCCTACATTTTAGACTGGGGTGACCTCAGATTTAGCATATTTTTAAAGGGTGTCGAAGCCGTGACCGAGAGACGGTGGAGACACGCTGCGGTAGGTTACTTTTACTTGACTGTGAATGAAAAGCAATGAGTATGAAAAGCAATGAGTATGAAAAGCAATTAGTAACAGATGCAGGCATCCAATGACTTGAACTGCTGATTTGTTTATTTAAGTTTATTTTATTTGAAGCCTCGATCTAGCCAGGATTTAGTTGGTAAGAATGTTCCCAACTTGCACACAATCAGAGAAGATGCAATTGATCGCATCGTGTTTAACAGGAATATGGAATAAAGTAAAATCATCATATCATACCTGCTTACTATATATTCATAAATTCAATATAGGATAACAATGATCTACTTGTTAATGCTGCTGAATATGTTGCCAACCCTATTCACTCTGAAAATCAGGAATGAATGACACACACAAGATATTTGATTATTAAGGTGTATATACGTAATGCCATTAAAAATGTTAAGAATTGTGAATACATTGTTGTGACAATGTGAAGAAAAGTATTGCCAATCTTTGCCAAATCCAACCCTCCAACTGACAGGATGTCATAACATGCGTGGTCTACAGGATGACAACCTTGACACACAAGGTGCAATCTTCTTTCCCTTTCCCCATACTTCTATGTACCGTACCCTCAGCCATCCCACTCTGTGATCAGAGTTAGTCTGTCCTGGGTCTTTGACTTCCTTATATAGGCTGCGATGACGCCGGCCAACACCAGAACTGTGAGGATGAATAAGCAGCCAAGGACAGCGCTACTTGTATGGGAGCCGAGCAGTGTCTCCAATCTCCCTGCTGCACCCTTTGCCTGAGGCTCTGCAGAATTCACTGAAAGGCAAGAACAGAGAAACAGAACAGAGTTAACTTTAAATATGTGAAAGACAGACATATACAGTACATATGGTCTGGCAGTAGGCCTTATGTCCTGTTGACCCCATCACCTTCTCTGAGCAGCTTCATGGGTCCCGCAGTGACGGAGTGGCTGGCTGTCTCTTTAGAAAGGCCTCTCTTGCGTCTGTGGGGAGGATTGTTGACGCAGCCCAATAATACCTGGGAATTTACGCCGTTCCACAAGTAGAACAACATGACATGAACTGATAGCATCAAGCATTAAAATAGCAACATGATCTTTTGTCATGCTTGAGCTTCGTGCAGTGCTTTTGTTTTGTTTCAGACTCTTGGACCGTTTGATTGACACGCAACGTGATAGACGGTTAGGGACGACGTCATGTTATACAGGTGTGTGCATAGAGGGTCGGCCTTTCTCAGACATTAACATTATAGGCTATTTTTTTATGTGTGAAAAATGTACGTGAGATTCACAACGTGAGTTTAATATCCATTTTGAGATTAAAAACCGCGGGCGCTCAAATCCTGCTTGTCACCACTTCAATTGAATACATTAACTAATTATATTTAACAAACTCAGAAGTGATCCAACCCCTGTTCTAAATCCACTTCTTAAGCCAATGAAACGAAAAATCCACTGAATGCAAACAAAAGTGTAAAAACAATGGTCGAAAGATTATATTAAACTGCCCAACATAATGACAAACAGACATGTCCCTCACCTGATCACCAAGTGTCTTCTACAATAACAAACAAACCAAAAGTTATAATAAACAAATGAACACTAAGCTTAATTTGAATAGAACAATATATGTTCATAAGACTTGGGGAGTGTTTTTTGAATAGCCTACATTTTAGACTGGGGTGACCTCAGATTTAGCATATTTTTAAAGGGTGTCGACGCCGTGACTGAGAGACGGTGGAGACACGCTGCGGTAGGTTACTTTTACTTGACTGTGAATGAAAAGCAATGAGTATGAAAAGCAATGAGTATGAAAAGCAATTAGTAACAGATGCAGGCATCCAATGACTTGAACTGCTGATTTGTTTATTTATGTTTATTTTATTTGAAGCCTCGATCTAGCCAGGATTTAGTTGGTAAGAATGTTCCCAACTTGCACACAATCAGAGAAGATGCAATTGATCGCATCGTGTTTAACAGGAATATGGAATAAAGTAAAATCATCATATCATACCTGCTTACTATATATTCATAAATTCAATATAGGATAACAATGATCTACTTGTTAATGCTGCTGAATATGTTGCCAACCCTATTCACTCTGAAAATCAGGAATGAATGACACACACACAAGATATTTGATTATTAAGGTGTATATACGTAATGCCATTAAAAATGTTAAGAATTGTGACAATGTGAAGAAAAGTATTGCCAATCTTTGCCAAATCCAACCCTCCAACTGACAGGATGTCATAACATGCGTGGTCTACAGGATGACAACCTTGACACACAAGATGCAATATTCTTTCCCTTTCCCCATGAAGGAAGTGATTGTTTAAACAAATAATCTCTGTTTGTAAATGATCAATGTCACTATGCTATGTGTGTGTGTGTGTGTGTGTGTGTGTGTGTGTGTGTGTGTGTGTGTGTGTGTGTGTGTGTGTGTGTGTGTGTGTGTGTGTGTGTGTGTGTGTGTGTGTGTGTGTGTGTGTGTGTGTGTGTGTGTGTGTGTGTGTGTGTGTGTGTGTGTGTGTGTGTGTGTGTGTGTGTGTGTGTGTGGTTATAGTAAAGCAATGGTAGTAGACATGTGTTGTGTTTCTTTACTTCTATGTACCGTACCCTCAGCCATCCCACTCTGTGATCAGAGTTAGTCTGTCCTGGGTCTTTGACTTCCTTATATAGGCTGCGATGACGCCAGCCCAACACCAGAACTGTGAGGATGAATAAGCAGCCAAGGACAGCGCTACTTGTATGGGAGCCGAGCAGTGTCTCCAATCTCCCTGCTGCACCCTTTGCCTGAGGCTCTGCAGAATTCACTGAAAGGCAAGAACAGAGAAACAGAACAGAGTTAACTTTAAATATGTGAAAGACAGACATATACAGTACATATGGTCTGGCAGTAGGCCTTATGTCCTGTTGACCCCATCACCTTCTCTGAGCAGCTTCATGGGTCCCGCAGTGACGGAGTGGCTGGCTGTCTCTTTAGAAAGGCCTCTCTTGCGTCTGTGGGGAGGATTGTTGACGCAGCCCAATAATACCTGGGAATTTACGCCGTTCCACAAGTAGAACAACATGACATGAACTGATAGCATCAAGCATTAAAATAGCAACATGATCTTTTGTCATGCTTGAGCTTCGTGCAGTGCTTTTGTTTTGTTTCAGACTCTTGGACCGTTTGATTGACACGCAACGTGATAGACGGTTAGGGACGACGTCATGTTATACAGGTGTGTGCATAGAGGGTCGGCCTTTCTCAGACATTAACATTATAGGCTATTTTTTTATGTGTGAAAAATGTACGTGAGATTCACAACGTGAGTTTAATATCCATTTTGAGATTAAAAACCGCGGGCGCTCAAATCCTGCTTGTCACCACTTCAATTGAATACATTAACTAATTATATTTAACAAACTCAGAAGTGATCCAACCCCTGTTCTAAATCCACTTCTTAAGCCAATGAAACGAAAAATCCACTGAATGCAAACAAAAGTGTAAAAACAATGGTCGAAAGATTATATTAAACTGCCCAACATAATGACAAACAGACATGTCCCTCACCTGATCACCAAGTGTCTTCTACAATAACAAACAAACCAAAAGTTATAATAAACAAATGAACACTAAGCTTAATTTGAATAGAACAATATATGTTCATAAGACTTGGGGAGTGTTTTTTGAATAGCCTACATTTTAGACTGGGGTGACCTCAGATTTAGCATATTTTTAAAGGGTGTCGAAGCCGTGACCGAGAGACGGTGGAGACACGCTGCGGTAGGTTACTTTTACTTGACTGTGAATGAAAAGCAATGAGTATGAAAAGCAATGAGTATGAAAAGCAATTAGTAACAGATGCAGGCATCCAATGACTTGAACTGCTGATTTGTTTATTTAAGTTTATTTTATTTGAAGCCTCGATCTAGCCAGGATTTAGTTGGTAAGAATGTTCCCAACTTGCACACAATCAGAGAAGATGCAATTGATCGCATCGTGTTTAACAGGAATATGGAATAAAGTAAAATCATCATATCATACCTGCTTACTATATATTCATAAATTCAATATAGGATAACAATGATCTACTTGTTAATGCTGCTGAATATGTTGCCAACCCTATTCACTCTGAAAATCAGGAATGAATGACACACACACAAGATATTTGATTATTAAGGTGTATATACGTAATGCCATTAAAAATGTTAAGAATTGTGACAATGTGAAGAAAAGTATTGCCAATCTTTGCCAAATCCAACCCTCCAACTGACAGGATGTCATAACATGCGTGGTCTACAGGATGACAACCTTGACACACAAGATGCAATATTCTTTCCCTTTCCCCATGAAGGAAGTGATTGTTTAAACAAATAATCTCTGTTTGTAAATGATCAATGTCACTATGCTATGTGTGTGTGTGTGTGTGTGTGTGTGTGTGTGTGTGTGTGTGTGTGTGTGTGTGTGTGTGTGTGTGTGTGTGTGTGTGTGTGTGTGTGTGTGTGTGTGTGTGTGTGTGTGTGTGTGTGTGTGTGTGTGTGTGTGTGTGTGTGTGTGTGTGTGTGTGTGTGGTTATAGTAATGTGGAATAAAGTAAAATCATCATATCATACCTGCTTACTATATATTCATAAATTCAATATAGGATAACAATGATCTACTTGTTAATGCTGCTGAATATGTTGCCAACCCTATTCACTCTGAAAATCAGGAATGAATGACACACACAAGATATTTGATTATTAAGGTGTATATACGTAATGCCATTAAAAATGTTAAGAATTGTGAATACATTGTTGTGACAATGTGAAGAAAAGTATTGCCAATCTTTGCCAAATCCAACCCTCCAACTGACAGGATGTCATAACATGCGTGGTCTACAGGATGACAACCTTGACACACAAGGTGCAATCTTCTTTCCCTTTCCCCATACTTCTATGTACCGTACCCTCAGCCATCCCACTCTGTGATCAGAGTTAGTCTGTCCTGGGTCTTTGACTTCCTTATATAGGCTGCGATGACGCCGGCCAACACCAGAACTGTGAGGATGAATAAGCAGCCAAGGACAGCGCTACTTGTATGGGAGCCGAGCAGTGTCTCCAATCTCCCTGCTGCACCCTTTGCCTGAGGCTCTGCAGAATTCACTGAAAGGCAAGAACAGAGAAAACTTTAAATATGTGAAAGACAGACATATACAGTACATATGGTCTGGCAGTAGGCCTTATGTCCTGTTGACCCCATCACCTTCTCTGAGCAGCTTCATGGGTCCCGCAGTGACGGAGTGGCTGGCTGTCTCTTTAGAAAGGCCTCTCTTGCGTCTGTGGGGAGGATTGTTGACGCAGCCCTGGGCACATCTTGACGTGGGATTCCCAGTCTCACACAGGATCACAGAGCAGGTAATGTACACCTGAAGTTGGCAGAAGTGACATACATACATTGCTGCTTTGATGCTGTGGCACAGAAAATTAAGGATTTGCTAAATAGGACATGCAAAAAATATATATCGGAGATAACCTTCTCAGTTTACCTGATCAAAGTCTCCAACAAATTTGAAGGACTGGAGATCAAAGTTGAAAGAAGTGGGATCTGACACATGGGGTTCAAAGGTCTCGTCCATCACACACCTTTATGCAAAATCAAATCCATGGGGTTAAAATAAACAATAGGCTTTTGATATTCAATCGGTTCAGCAAAAGAAGGTGGTTTACCCATTTTGGATTAGAATATAGAAGGCACTGTTCTCAGGGTTTCCATCTGGAGTGGCTTTGCATGACTCTACAAACAGGGTGATGTTTGGTAGGTCAGACACAGCCTGGATTCCCATGTAAACCTTATCAAGCAGCTTCACTTCCATTGGATAGGCATCCGCTCCTATGCTGTGAGTGAAGTTGGAGTCTTTGAAGATCCCAAAAGTGTAGCCAAAACTGCCAAAACTGGACTCAGTAAAAATGTAGTCTGAATTGTGGAGCTGGTAATGGCTGGAGATGCTGATTGTCTTTGGGAAGTGGCAAGAAAAGCCAATCTTTATCTTCCTTCTACGGGTAATGACGGTGTTGGGCAGCTCAAAGGAGTTGATCTCATTCTTGAAAATTAGGAAGTTACCATTATCCTAAATTAGAAAAACATTGGTAAGAAAATTGAAGTGCGTTCTATATACCCATATAAAATAGCTTGGCTTATATTGATCATATATTTTTGCTTTGTGTGTATCTTGACTGGTTTGGTAAATGAATAAGCAAAAATCTAAGTTCAATCAAATCTAATTACTTAACGTCAACATTACTGTAAAATTGTACTATAACACACTTTCCACCATTTATTTTGAACAGTACCTCGAGTTTTGTGCCACATGTGTTGAAAGACATGGTGGCCATAATATGTGTGTCATTGGAAGTCATAGAACAGGAGGGGTCATCCATCTTCAGCCAGTTCTTGTCGATGCCCCTCATGGATTCTTTCTCAAGGGAAACCGTCATCTGTGTTGCGGAGCATTTCACTTCAGCTTTACCTGCATGACCGCCAATTTACATTCTTAACTGATCATGGCTGTGGTACTTGCAATGCATGATTTAACAGTGATAGGACAACATAGATACAGTATCTGTACTCATCACCAGTGTTGCGAATGATCTGCATACCTTCAGTTGCTGATGATCTGGTCACCATTACAATAACACACCTCATTTCTGATTGACTAAAAGATAAAAACAGGTTAGTTTTGCTTTTGATACAGATCAGACTAGAACCAGCTAAAATCAAACAGACATTTAGCGTGCCGACAGGTTCACACTACATGACACAATGATAGACATACACGGAAACATAGGATTGTAAGGGAAGGCAAATAACTATCTATCTATTTGTTTTTAACGTACAATATAGACACACATACGCACATGCATGGATGGACACACACACACACACCTTTCATCTGTCTCGGCAGTGAAACAAATGGGTACCAGCCGGTAGAGATCACTGAGAGTTGGTGTCCAGTTCAGAATGACTGACGTGTTCCCAAATGTACCTTTCGTCAACTCCTTTGTCATATTCCGAGGGCCACTGACCTGGAAGTCAGAAATCCTTCAGAAAAAATGGAAAGACAAAGAAAAAACTTTTGTATTTACTCTGCATATACAAAGTAAAACAATAGACACACAATTAGGACCGGGTACACTTTTCATGCAAAATGATATTTTATTCCTCTTGTTGAGTGGCGCAATGGCTAAGTACCTGGCCTCGCTGGCCTGTGCGTGGAGATGGAGCTGGAATTGGTTGCCAACAGAAGCCTGATGTATGGTGCCATGGGAGTCTGTTGGGAGCAGGTACTGGGGAACCATGTTTCCCGCTAGGCAGCTGTGCAACGGATGGAGAACTGAAACCAAGAGACCACAACAAGAGGGGCGTTATCAGGTGACTAGTTTACAATGAATTCATGTCACCATTACATACAATAACTCTGCATTAAAGATACTGTAGGTAAGATTTAAGAGCTATATTGAGTGTGTTGATTTTTTTGTTATGTCATAGCCTTCCATCAGCAATTAGTGATTGAATTGTGCTGTGAGAATATATCTGTTCCGAGTTTCTGTGCCTGTCTCTGTATGAGACCATTTTGATTATAGACCACTCCCGGCAAAATTCTGACCAATCAGGGCATATTTTCAATCCTTCCAAACACTGGTGTGGGAAATGCAAGCCTTCTCAATGGAGTGAGCAGAGAGGGAGGGGATGTTTTTTTGTTTTACGTTTCACAATTTTGCTCTCTTCCTCTTCCACTTCTCTGCTCTCTCTTTACAACTCTCAAATCTTACCTACAGCACTTGTAAGACATATGGCCATGAGGGATAGAGCAACATTAATTTATGAACCCCTCCTGTTTGTAAGTGTTAGCGTCTTACTTTGCAGCGTAAATTGTAGATGTATTTGGCTGAAGGGGGTTGAGTGGACCTCAGAGTGAATGTTGAATGCTTCTCTTTCAGATGATGATCCATCGTCATAGGTCATATTGACATCTTTAGTGGGGTGGTCTTCAAGCACCAGCTCAAACACATGGAGCCCAAAAGCTAGTTGGCCCGTAGCTCGAATGACACACTCATTCTAGTGAGAAGAAGTATCACAATAATCCATTAATCATACTCCAATAAGACACATTCCTTCGGACCCTGAAGCATTATTTCATAATTTTGATCTATTTGTTTTCTAATTAGATTACCTCATCCAGAGTAACCTTTGAATCCATATTTTCTGATGCAAAACGGCATCGCACATGGTCTCCATCCGGGTCATATGCCAAAAGTGGAAGCTTTGTGAAACAGTTCTGATGTACCCTATAGAGTACATACATACAAACATACCAGGCCAAGAAGCTTTTTAAGGATGGGGGATTGTTTGAGATGAATATTTTTGCGATTTTTCTACGCATTATCTTAGCGTAGGAAATGTCATTGCAGTACAGTTTAGGAATTGTTTGGTTGTTTTATACAAATTATAGTATACATCCTTTATTTTTATAATGGCAAGTTACCATATTGGAAAGGGTTTTTGTTTAACAGCGGGTGGACTGTGACATGAGAATTAACAACCATAACCGTATGTTGTAGCCTACCGTAAAGATGCCACTGTTGCAGTGACAGGAAATTTGTTGTAAGTGTGTGTGTCTGATCGATATCCGAGGTCGAACATTGCCCCAGCTGTCCACTCATTTTTTTCTTGAGCATTAGGTGCCCAGCAGCAACCTGTGTCTCTAAAACAATGAAGAACAGTGAAGACCTATTATTATATTTGCTAAAGTTGTTGGTGTTGTTGTTGTTGTCTCAGTAAACCCTAAAGATCTTTCTAAAATAAATTATAAGGATTATGAAAATAATACTGTTCATTATCATCATTATCATCGTCATCATCATCAACCTCATAACGACAATCAATAACATTTTGAGGCATTTGTTTGAATTGGTTATTCAATACAATATATATATATATATATATATGTATTATTACTTGTGCTTTGTTGCTTTATTAATTATATTTTCTTACATAATTATGCTAGGAAATTAAACGACTATAGCAATTAGAACGCCTGGGATTTCTCATTTAGATCCACACAAGTGGAACAAAGTAAATCAATGAAGACATCGACATTGACTTACCTTAAGGAAATAGAACGTTTGCTGAAGAAGGCTATTCTGGCCTGTCCTTCTGACTGGCACCACCTTTCCTGACTAGAGCTGTCTCTGTCTGTTATCACAGGCTTGGAGTCCTCTGTGTTATTACAATACCCAGTTTCACACCGATAGGAGAGTTGGTCTTTGCAGGTACCTCTGCCATTCTCTCGATAGTAGAAACTCACCTGCAAGGACACAGTAAGATAAATACATATGATATAGTGTATATATTTCAATGATCATGAAAGATGTTTCTATAACTCCTGTTATACATATATAGTTATTCTGTAGTTGAGCCATGGGTCTATTTGTCAGAATAACAAATGAAAAATCACTTTCTGTTTTGCATCTCAGAGACATTATGAAAATTGACTGATGCCAAATCATACCTGAACAGTTCCATCATTCTTCTTTTGCGGAGACATAAAAGTTAAACTTTCTCCATAATGGGATTCCTGGCTAAATACAATACCTAATAATGTAGGCAAAACTATTAAAATAGCCCTTATTGCCATTGTGCTCTCGACAATACACGTTCAACTCAGTCCGGTTTCTAGTGTTGTGATGTCTGTGATTAAGAGGCGGTACTTTCAACACCACAACAGGAATAACCAGATTTGGGGGAGTTTGAAACATACACATACACATACACTTAACGTAACTTAAAGTTCCAAAACAACGATCAATAATCACCAAATGTCTCTGGCATATGTTTTGTCATTAACTTTCATCCCTTTCATCTGTCACAATATCAAAACCAAAATCCTACTATTAGGGAAGGTATGTTACATTAAATGTTTTCCTCTCATAAAGCTTAAGACTTTTCCTTACTGGCTCAATATAGAGGAAACACGTACAACAACAACAAATCTGGAGGATTGAATCCTCTTTATTGGTCACATACATGTAAACATACAGTGAAATGTGTTCTCTGCATTTAACCCATCCTAGTATTAGGAGCAGTGGGCAGCTATGTATACAGCGCCCGGGGAGCAGTTAGGGTTAGGGGGTCTTCCTCAACAGTTTTTGCTAGGAGGAGCCAGGGATCGAACCAGCAACCTTCCGGTTGTGAGGTGACCGCTCTACCTCCTGAGCTATACTGCTGCCCGCCCGTAATGTCACATAACGTCCATAATGGTAGGATTTAAGAGATAGGTAGGATTTGAGATACACACATATAAATAAATGTATATATATATATATAAATAAATATATGTATATATATATGTATATATATATATGTATATATGTATATATATAAATAAATAAATATATATATATATATATATATATATACATAAATAAATATATATATGTATATATATATACATATATATATCAGTGGCGAAGCGTGTCTATCACAACTCGACCTTCTGTAGACCAGGGGTTCCCAAACTTTTCAGCCCGCGACCCCCAAAATAACAGTGCTGGAGACTGGCGACCCCCTCACTATCACCGTGGTAATCGCGATCACAAACATTGTGTGTGGCTTTCAATGATGATACTGTCGTGAATCTGTGGGAATCAGAATTCCTTTATTTGTCACTCACGTTATTATTAACAATAATAATAATAATAATAATAATAAAATAAAAAATAAATAAACCTCATGGGTCACATCAGGAGGATTGATGTGGTGTCCATGTAGTGAAGTAACAGCCCATCATCTTCGCCTTCGCCATTTTGACGTAAAATCCTATGTAGAAAAAACGTAGCACTACGCTAGATCCACTCTCGCTCCAGCCAGTATACCTTCTAGCTTCCTATGGACCTGTGGGGAAATCTGAAAGAATACGCCCATTGGCTACAAATCACTATATGATTGGTTGATCAAATTGTCAATCCAAACATACGCTCTCATTCAGTCTAAGGGCCAAAGTCATCGGGAATACTTTGGTTGAAGGATATTCTTCCCAGCAACCCATAAAAATATCTGATTGGTTGCATTGTTTTTCCAACACAAAACCACTCAAATGCGTAGTGCATGGACCGAGAAAGACAAACAAATCAACTGTAATATAACAGATAACAACACAGATACCATTCTCATTTATTCATTTTATTTAAATTTGATTAAATTGTATTACATTTTATTAATACAATTAATTCGTTTTTTTTTGTTTCATCTGAGAGTTCCAGGGTCTTCTCTGAATACCTTGAATGCCCTGACGCTTCACCACTGAGATATATATATATATAGATATATAAATATCTATATATCTATATGTGTGTGTGTGTGTGTGTGTGTGTGTGCGTGCGCGCGCGCGCTCGCTCAGGCAGCAGACCTCGACCTGTCACAGAGGAGGATGCTGTCCAAACTTCTCTCTATTATGGCGGACGACTGAACGCTGTCCGAACAGAGGTGTTCGCACTTTCAGCACAACGCTCATGGCAGCAAGGTGGAGCACCACAAGAAATATGTCATGCATGTGGCTAACACACTCTACATAGTTCTCGTCCCTACATCTGGAGGGGAGTCTCTTTTAGTTGGACTATTCACCACACCCATCTTACGTTGCATGCTATAATGTACAATATGTCCATATGCAAGTAATTATTGTGCATGTGCACTATCCCAGCATTTGAGCCACTTTTGAGTTTAACACAGTTTTAAATCAGTCAACCATAACCTGTAAAAACGGATTTGAATTCAGCGCTGACCGTGGAATCATGAACTACTTCGTCAGCGCTACGGTGCTTTTGTAGCCTCGACGCGACCCGTAGTTACGTCAGAGACAGCGCAACTTGTCTATTTGGCAAGATGGCTACTGAACCAAATAAGACCGAAATCCTTACCATTTTTAAACGATTGCGATCTATCCCCACAAACAAGGTAACGCACGTTTATATCAATTATTATGTGTAGGTCCTAATCGTCCGAGGTGGGGTTTATTACCCCTGATTGTTAACTCATTGGCTGACTATAACACGCCAGGTTGTAGCTAGCTAGTTTCCACTGTTAGCTTCACCATAGGCCCAGACGGGGACGTCTCTTCTACCGGTGTGTGTGTCAGGCAAACATGAAGGCCACGTATACCATCCTCGAGTCAAGTCACTCCGAACTACTCGGCCGATTCGGTTCGAGTTCCATTCTTAAGCTCGGGTAACGGTAATTATGGAAAATATAAATTAAAATACAGTCCAACCGGTCTACAACGGTTGGACTGCATTTGGTTGGTCTACAACGTTATGGAGCCCATGTAGCAGCAGCAGGCTAACGAAAGCTGACTATCGAACGAGCCATACGGTGTATTGTTTCCCACCCTATCGCAATTAATTATGTCTTAACACCCTGAGTGTGTGCCACCTGTCTCCCCTCTTGATAGGCATGTTTTGACTGTGCAGCCAAGAACCCGAGTTGGGCGAGTATCTCGTACGGAGTGTTCTTATGCATCGACTGCTCTGGCGTCCACCGCTCCCTGGGTGTACACCTCAGCTTCATCAGGTACGGTCCAAGTCAGGGTGACCCCAAACATAATGGCACATTCTTGCATCACTGGCTCAAGTAGTTTTACCTACGCTCCGGGTTCGGCAAATGGATACACGTGAAGACGTGACCACGATCCGCATAGATCTCCTTATGTGTCCGGTTTTTTCCTGGATGAGACGACCGTAACAATCCATCAAATTACCATGAACGCAATGTTTTCCCCTAATATGGCCACTCTGGCTGCTCGTTTTTTGAATACTAAAATTATTGGACCTCCAGTAGTCTGGTGCGTCAGAACTGCTATCGGAGCACTGGGTCACAAGTGTGGCTCAAGTTAAATGACACAATGATGATGGACAATTATAAAATGTTTAGACTCCAGAGGTTACAGATATGTATCCCATGTAGACCATTTTATTTAGACCTTGGGAGCATGCCGGGAAACTGCCTCTTCTTCACTCCCATCCCGATGAGAAGCTTGACACCAATTGCATGTGTGCATCCAGTAAATGGATATCTACGGGCTACGTCTTTGTGATTAATAATCACACTACGTTGCAGTGGACAGAGGCTTCTAGTAAAGCTTCTGTGAAGTGAAATTTACAGCATTCTGAAATGAATGTGTTGAACACCAGAACCGCTGTGGGTGGGTCAATTTAGTCAAACGGCGGTTCAATAATTTGAGTGAAACTCGACCACGTTTCACCATCGCCCTATCATGACTTTTCCTGAATATTTTTATTTACGTGTGTGTGTTCTTAAAATTCTGAAATGGTGTCGGGAAACAAAGTTACAAGCAATTTTGAGGCTTACTAACTAACTGTCCCCTTTTTTTATCAAAAGGGTCACCGTCCGACTCCAAATCGCCAATACCTTTACACAAACTAACCTCTTTTAAACAGCAACGCATGCCTGTGAATCAAAGTATAAAATGTTAGTTTTGTCACAAAAAAGATAACTTAACTACTTTCGTAAACAACAAGACTATGAGCAGTTAAGGTGGATCATCTTTAGGTTTGTGTCTGCCAGCTTTTAAGAGTCACTGCAGATTCTTGCAGCAGTGCAGTACAATGTACCATCTAGTGGCCTTTTGGTGGCACTTTGGGTCAAATTGACCCGACAGTCAAATGCAGTAAAGTGGTACTCTAGTGTTAAGGAATTCATCTAGCATATTCACATCATGTTGACGTATAAACACAAAAGGTTGCAAAGTAAATAAAGCAGAATTTGTTCCCTTCCTCTCAAACTACTGGGATATGTGATTTGTTCCCATTGTGTCTCAAAGTCAGTATGTCCTTGTGTCTCAAAAAAAACATACTGTTTTCTACTCTTTCAATGTGGATGTAGGATCACTGAAATGCCGCCATGGTCTGTTCAGCGTCTGTTCCACAATCTTTATTTTCTCATTTGTATATTCAGGCGCAAATACATATGGTTAGGGTTCTGTTCCTCCCCTGAAGAAATCATCCTAGTCAAAGTCAGACATTATCAGCAGCTGGTTAGTGAGCTAGTTATCAGTGGGTGTCAGGCTTTGGGTTTTTTTACATTTTCCTAGCTTCTACGCAGTTCGAACCCCAGCTCAGCACAGCTACCACTGTGCCAGCAGAATGGGTAAACAAAGTGATTTGACCGATAAAGTACATTTTTATTTCCACTGTGAAATGCCGCTGTAAACATGCAAGATGGATCCCGTAAACGTTTTGAAACATTTTGACATGCTGTCTATTTCACCTCACTGAAGCTATGCTAGAAGCTTCCCCCCACTTCCATGTAGTGTGTTAACCACTAGGGATGTTCACGATTACTCTATGGGTTGCTGCCTTTGGTCGTTGGCACCAGAAATGTCTCTGGTGGCATTTCTCCCTAGGTATAAAGCACGTCACACCATAGTCTTATAGGCATAGACATATGCCTAGTTTCCCAAAACTATAATTTTTTACAACACAGTGATCTTCATCCCAGTCGGTAATTGTGGTCAGTGCACTGCCATTGGTGATCATTTGAGTTTTTCATGCCTTCGAACAGCGGCTCTTTCCCCTTGTAGCTAGCCAATCAGTAGTGTATTGATAAAATAAATCTTAATAACTTACTGCATAGCAGTAAGTTATTTAAGGAGGGTAGCAGCTCCAGCAGGGGCTGCTGCTCAACCCGGAGAAGCAGATGGACGGATGGGTTTATTTAATTGCTGTTTACATATTGATGGACATATTCTCTTGATGATTATCTATCACCACTTAACAATTAAACTGGATGACGCATTTCACACCCAAAATAATGGCGAGACAATTGAATAATTAGACGGTGTACCCACTTTAGATCTACAGAGTTGGATTCCAACTGGAACTGGTTTCAGCTAAGGTGTATGCAGGTTGGAGGCAATGCCAATGCGGTAAGTCCCTGATGAATCACTACACTAAAATACGAAAACAAATGACGAACCTGAACCTGACCTAGGTAAAGTATGAAAAAAGCAGTCCTGTGAGCTAACAAAAATATGACACTGACGTCATGACCATTCGCTTTCTGTAGACCGCCTTCTTTCGCCAACATGGGTGCACCTCAAACGACACCAACGCCAAGTACAACAGTCGGGCCGCACAGATGTACCGGGAGAAGATTCGACAGCAAGCCAACTCTGCATTGGCCAAACATGGAACCGATGTATGTCTTTGGTTTGTTAAGCTTGAGCCTATAATAATTACCAGTTACTTGCTTGAAATTTAGCCGGTGCCACACCAGAGCTGCCACACCAGTGCCTTGGTGCCATCCTTGTATGGATGGCGCTAAGCATTTTGGGCCGTGCTGGAAGTTATGAGCTAAACAAAAAGCACAAGGCTTAAGGAACGATTATTCATGTTAAGTGGTGGCTAAGGCATGTCGTTATGACTCATTGTTGAAGTTGATATACTGTAATTATCATTAGGCCTTTTGGGAATTACTCATGAAATGTGCCTTTTGTTTGCTTACTGGCAATGGTCTGGTTAAAGTGGCCAGGCGACATTCTTCTTTACTATTGCTCTGTTATTATGTCATTTCTATTGTCAAAATGAATCGGGGTTGGGTTCCGTTATTTTCAAATTCAACCTATTCAATGTCCTAATTTAGTTTTTGAAACTGAAATGGCAGTGATGTTCAGGGTGTTAATTAGGCGTTTAAATCGAATTGCATGCGCTCACCAAATGTACTATCCTATTTTCCAGTTGTGGATAGAACCTTCCGGAGGAGTGGCTCCGGCCGTCGCCCCAGTGAAAACGGCAGCAGACTTCTTTGCGGAGCACACGCAGGTTTGTTAGTGTTCGCATCCCACAAAATAGTTTTGCTTTTTCACTTTTTCACACAAGCATATACAGTATGTTATTTTCTTTTGTGAAAGACCGAGCGCCGGGACAGGAACACAGGCAGTTTTTTCACAATACAAGGGGATTTATTCCACCCAAAATTATACAAAATCAGGCACACAAAAAGAAATATCAACAGGAAAACAAAGTCTAAATGATATACTGATGGCTGACCGAACATAAACCAAACTTGCCTATGAACAGGAAATTTAATTTAAACATGACAACGCATATACATTATCAGTGTTTCCCAGGGATCTGAAATATACTTGAAAGGGTGGTTTGGGAGCACTTAATTATTTGTATCCTTGGACTCATCTGGAATCGTCTGAGTATATTTCTGTTGCTTAACAGGTTGATACTAACTAACTAAAGTGCTGCAAGTAGTTGTGCTTTAATCATTGGTCAATTCTTAGCTTAGTGGTCAGTAAGCGCTTAGTGTTGTGGCCCATTGATGGTAGTTCAACTTCTGTGTTTACAATGCTTAGACTGACAGCTGATTTGGTGGTTGCAACGTTTCAAACAGCTCTTTTTTTAAATAGATTGCGTCATGTGTGATTGATTTAGAGCAGTACAGTGCACCTGGCGATTTTAAGCCTGCAAAACGTGTCCTATGTGATCGGCACCTAAATATATATAAAAAATATATTTAAACCAATTTTATAAACTTGCATCTCGACTTCATTCCAAAGTAGTATCAGGTGCATCGGGCAATCGTATCGTGAACTTTTATGCCGGTGTACCGATGCAAATCTGTGAATCTTGCCATCCTTACAGCAGAGCGAACAGGAGAAGTAGAGTGAGGGGATCATTGTTCACTAGTTAATCGATCGCAGATGCCGTTGTGCTCTTGGACGGATCATTTTATTTTGTTTTTTAACTAAATATACTCAGGGCGGCCGTTAATTTAACTGGGCAGCCTCCCAAATAAAGTGTTGGAAACCCTGATTATTTTATTTTATACCACCAGTAGTAATAATAACTTAAATGAAAATGTTCTTCCGTGGTGCTTTGTTCTTATGTATTGATGTGGCGCTGTTACAAGACAGGTGTCCCATTCATTCAATGGCCATGACTCAACACATTGAGTTATGCAGAAATGTTACTGACGTAAGCAAACTACACACATTCTATCAATCATAACTCTGCCTCACAAGGTCCCAGGGCCTTGAAGCTTGGTACGTGCCAGGCACCGCTTTGCCCTCAGGCACGGCGCAGATTCAAGTTTATTGTCACTTCACAGTTTGCACTGTACACTGTTTACAAAGTATAAAGCAGTGAGTGAAAATCTTATGTGCAAAACCCGACGACAGACGGCAGTTATAAAAAAAACTGAATAGAATAAAAAGAAGTACAAAACTGTATAAAGTGAAATATATAAAAATACAATTGATAAAATGCAATATATCAGCACAGAAAAAGAGCTATATATATATATATCAATGTAATAAAATATACATTGTTATATGCTATACACCCTTGTTCAGCAGCCTGATGGCTTGACTGTGGAAGCTATCTCGGAGTCTATTTGTGCGGCACTTGATACTGTGGTATCGCCTGCCTGACGGTAAAAGTGAGTACAGTTCGTGGCTGGGGTGGGCATTGTCTTTTATGATGCGTTTGGCCTTGGCCACGCACCGCTGGTTGTATATATCCAGGAGGGAGGGGAGCTCACCTCCAACGATATACTGGGCCGTCCGCACAACCCTTTGAAGCGCTCGAGTGTGGTGCAGTTCCCGTACCAGGCGGCGATACACCCTGTAAGAACACTCGATTGTGCCGTTGTAGAATGTTCTCAGGATGTGGGGGCCCATGCTGAATTTCCTCTGACGCCTGAGGAAATACAGGTGTTGTTGGGCCCTTTTCACCACGCGTGTGGTGTGTGTGGACCATGTGAGGTCCTCGGAGATGTGGACCTCACATGGTCCACATCCAGAGTCACACAAAAGCGCCATAAAGTCAAACTATGAAGCTTATTTAAAGTGTTATGAGTAGGGATGGGACGATCACGTTTTTTGTCACCGATCACAATGAGAAATATCTGCCCCACCGATCACCGATTTTTTGCAGCTATAGCGGTCTACAGTTTATTGCTGCTATAGCTGTCTATTATAGCAGGGGTTCCCAAACGCCGGGCCGTGGAGGTGTTACTGCCGGGCTGCGAAACAGCTGTGTTTATCATCATATTTGACTCAAATAATTTGAGTAAAGGTGAACGGCGGGCGGTATAATCTATATATAGAGATGATATATATAGTATAATCTATATATATAGATTATATAGCGGTATAATCTATATATATATATATATAGATATATAGATATATATCGGCGGCATAACGAGAGACTTTCAGTTGCACGTGCTACTAAAGAGACTACGCGCTAGTGACGTGTCGGTCGCGAACGAGCCGGGGTTTGTGTTTGCTTTGGGAGTAGAGAGATTGGATGGCCCTCAACAGTGACCCCCGCACCCCATACTCCCGCAGCACCCCACACAGTATTTCCCGAGGGACCCGATCATATGCCTTCTCCAAATCTACAAAACACATAGACCGGATGGGCATACTCCCAAGCCCCCTCCAGGATGGTGGTCCGTTGGAAAGCTGGTCCGTTGTTCCACGACCAGGGCGGAATCCGCATTGTTCCTCTTCAATCTGAGGTTCGACTATCGGCCGAACCCTCCTTTCCAGCACCTTGGAGTAGACTTTCCCAGGGAGGCTGAGTAATGTGATACCCCTGTAATTGGCACACACCCTCTGGTCACCCTTTTTGAACAGGGGTACCACCACCCCCGTTTGCCACTCCTCAGGCACTGTCCCAGACTTCCACGCAATGTTGAAAAGACGTGTCATCCCCTCAACACCCAGAGCCTTTAGCATTTCTGGACGGATCTCATCAACCCCTGGGGCTTTGCCACTGCGGAGATGTTTGACTACCGCAGTGACTTCCTCCAGGGAGATTGATGTTTGCCGTCCTTCATCCTCCAGCTCTGTCTCTACCATTGAGGGTGTAGTTGGGTTAAGAAGTTCCTCAGTGTTCTTTCCACCGCCCGATCACCTCCTCAGTTGAGGTCAGCAATGTCCCACCCTTACTGTACACAGCTTGGATGGACCCACGCTTCCCCCTCCTGAGGCGCCGGATTGTTTGCCAGAAACACTTTGGTGCCGACTGAAAGTCCTTCTCCATGGCTTCTCCGAATTCCTCCCACACCCGCTGCTTTGCCTCCGCTACAGCCGAGGCTGCCGTCCTCTTGGCCTGTCGATACCTCGCAACTGAGTCCGGAGTCTCACAGGCTAACATAGCCCGGAAGGCCTCCTTCTTCAGCCGGACGGCTTCCCTGACCACCTGTGTCCACCACGAAGTCCGAGGGTTGCCGCCCCTTGAGGCACCAATGACCTTGAGGCCACAACTCTCAACTGCAGCTTCGGCAATAGAAGCTTTGAACAATGACCACTCTGGCTCAATGCCCCCAGCCTCCACAGAGATGCCCGAAAAATTCCACCGGAGGTGTGAGTTAAAGGTCTCCCAGACAGGGGCATCCACCAGACGTTCCCAGTTCACCCGCACTACACGTTTGGGCTTACCAGGTCTGTCCAGAGGCTTCCCCCGCCATCTTACCCAACTCACCACCAGATGGTGATCGGTTGACAGCTCTGCCCCTCTCTTCACCCGAGTGTCCAAAACATGCGGCCTCAGGCCAGATGATACAATAACAAAATCGATCATTGACCTTCGGCCTAAGGTACTCTGGTACCATGTACACTTATGAGCATCCTTATGTTTGAACATGGTGTTTGTTATGGCCAATCCATGACTAGCACAGAAATCCAATAACAAAACCCCCCTCCAGTTCAGATCAGGTAGGCCGTTCATCCCCAACACGCCCCTCCAAGTTTCCCCATCGTTACCCACGTGTGCGTTGAAGTCTCCCAGGAGGACTATAGAGTCCCCTTCAGGAGCCCCATGCAGGACTCCATCCAGGGTGTGCAAGAAGGCGGGATATTCCGAACTGTTTGTTGAGTATCCCCACACCCGCCCGGCGCCTCACACCCTGAGCAACTCAAGAGAAGGAAAGAGTCCAACCCCTATCCAGGAGTTTAGTTCCAGAGCCAGTGCTGTGCATAGAGGTAAGCCCCACCAGATCTAATTGGTAGCACTCCACCTCCCGCACAAGCTCAGGCTCCTTCCCCCCCAGAGAAGTGACATTCCACGTCCCCAAAGCCAGTTTCTGTTGGCTGGGTTTGGTCCGTCGATGCCCCCTGCCTTCACTGCCGCCTAACTGGCAGTGCACCCGACCCCAGCGGTTCTTCCCGTAGGTGGTGGGTCCGCGGGAAGTAGAAGTGGCCACGTTGCTTTTTCGGGCTATGCCCGACCGGGCTCCGTGGCTAACCCGGTCACCAGGCGCTCGCTTACGGGCCCTCTTTCCAGGCTTGGCTCCGGAAAGGGGCCCCGGGCTTCCTCCGGGCAGGGTATCCTCACTTCTAGTTTGTTTGTCCATTGAAGTCTTTGAACGCACTATTGTAACTAATGTAATGTACCTGGAGAAGATTCTACAGCAGCCAACTCTGCATTGGCATAGGGGGGTCAATTAGTGTCACGGCATGTGACATTCAACTCGCCAAAGGATTAGATTTAAGGTATTTTAGTACAATGAATGCTGCTGCGTGACCTAGCCTAAATTAATTTATTTAAAATGATTTATTATAGGCCTACTTTAGAATTATCTGGATTATCTCTCAAAGAAAAAGAAAAAAAGTTATGTTTTTGTTTAAGCTGTAAAAACAGCTGATCGGTGCATCCCTAAGGAATAGGCAAATAATTATGCAGCCCTAGAGCGTATCCCTTGATATTAGGTCCAAACTGAGGATATAAATACTTGTTAAAAGCCAGAGGAAGCCTTTCTTGCAATTTTGAATAGCTTTCTTGCTTTGTTTCTTGTCTTTAGGCTGCTAATGACTGGTGCATGGCAGTCCCAGCTCTTTCAGAGCAGAATGGAGCCACGGTCACTCCCCAGCTGCTGGACACCATCGCCAAGACCCAGGAGTCCAACAAAAGTTAGTATTCAGATTTGCATGTCATTATAATACATGTATGTATTTTTTTTATTGACCCCTAATTGAGGAATACAGGGTTCCTATATCATGATTATATTGCATTCCTTTTGGCAAGGTAGAACAGGTGGTTCATGTTTTGTGTATGTATTTCATTTGATCTGGTTCCGTCTAGAACTGGAAGAGGGCCCAAGCATTGACGGACTGAGTTTATCCCATAATGCTGCCATCGGTGAGTCACCGCCGTCTTATGTCACCGCTGTCACTTGTAGTTCCTATTTCCACTTGAAGTGTTTCCATGTAAAGTTTGTTCTAGACACTCAAACAATAACGTACAAGTTAAACGTGTTTTGTTTGACCTTCTAGAAGAGTCGATGTGCTTGTCTTCATATGAGCCTTCGAAACCCACAGGTGATTACATCAGCTTGTTGTTGCGCGGTCTGGCTGTACTCCAGCATGGTTTTGTGCTTCCTTACCCTAACTGTCTAACTAAAAAAAGTAAATAAACAATTTGATCATTTTCTTTTACATATGCTGGGAGGGGGGTAATCCTGCGCCGTACGTGAGAAAGTTCAGCAAAGCAATTTACCCTGTGACGGGAATTGGGTATTTTTAACAAACAAAATAGAAAAAAACAATTGTGCATTTAAAAGTGGTGCGGGGAAATGAACGAACTGCCAGGAAAGCGATTGTTAGAGTGATTACTACTAGGTTTAGTGTAATCTAATCTGGTCTTTAGGACTGTCATTAAAGATCAGCAAACTCAAAATAATTATTTTCAAGCTGTCTGCACGCACCAGGAAGCAAAACTCAACTTTCCCAGTCATTGTGTGGGCCTTTGTGTAGGCGTAGTTTGCCAGCCACGTTATGTTATCCTAGTGCATTGTTTACAAACAAGCCGTTCATTTTGAATGAAATATTATAAATGTAATCGTTCAAGGAATTTCCCCTTTGGTTTTAAGTTTCCACTTTATTTATTTATTTTTATTTTTTTGCAGAGATTGACAGGGAAGCCATGTTTGTGCACCATTTCTTGTAGAAAATGCCAGATTTTGTATAAAATATTACAAGACTTAATAGTTGCTTCACCCCAGATGAATGTGTTGGGGTGGGGAAAAACAAATTTAATTTTGATCAAATGAGCATTTGAAGCTTTGGCATACTTGTCTTTTACCCACCGTCGTGTTTTGTGCTTTTAGTTGATCTGTTAAGAGTCTTGCTGCATTTGGTGTTCGTTTCTGGCTTGTCTCCTTGTTTAGATGAATGAAAGGTTAAATTGGTGATCATGTCTTGCAGTCGCAGGCTCATGTGCTGTTGGGCTTTGGAGGAGCTGTAATTTGGCTGCTGCTTGATGTCATGTCATGGTTTGTTGTGCTTCAGATATTAAACCATCCATCATTGGGAAGAAGAAGCCCATGACTGCCAAAAAGGGGGTAAGTGTGTGGCTTCTTGGAACAGGTTGAACAAAGTACAAAATCCATGCGTTGGTTCCCTTCATTCATGTAGCATTACCGTAAGACGGGCTAGGTTGTAGCACCCCTACCAAACCTTACAACTTTGTGTCCTTTCCCCCCCCCTTCCAGCTTGGGGCTAAGAAAGGCCTGGGGGCCCAGAAGGTGAGCAGCAAGAGCTTCTCGGAGGTGGAGAAGCAGGCACAGGTGGCAGAGAAGCAGAGGGAGGAGAAGGTGGCAGAGACCAAGAAACATGCTGAAGAGTCCATGTAAGTCGAGAGACTTAGTTAGTGAAAATCTGTCAATGCATTCATGTTTTGTTGGCAACGCCAACACAGCAATCAAAATACCCAATTTATATCGCAGTGCGTTCCGCTTGCTGCATAATGCACTGATGGCTAGGCCATCTAGGCAGCTTATAACAATTGACACTCAAATAATAGCTCTTACATCTTACTTGCAGCAAGTTTGTTAGCAGATTAGATTGAAGAATCAACACTGGGTGTCGGCTCCCACAAAAGTCAGTCAGCCAGTTTCTTTGTTCATTGGTTTTACTTTAAAATAAAGAGAAAACAAAACTTATGAAACGCACAGTTCTTTGAATTCTGAACGCATTGCCCGCCTTTGAACCAGAACTGCACGTTGTGTTTTTTTAAACTAATTCTATAAAGAAAAATGATGCAACATAAAAGAAGTAAATGGACATTTATATAGCGCTTTTCTAACCAGTGGTTACTCAAAGCGCTTTACAAGTCATGCCTCACATTCACCCATTCATTCACACATTCAACCACCAACGGCGGAGTCAGCCATGCAAGGAGACGTCAGGAGCGGTTAGGGTGTCTTGCTCAAGGACACCTCGACATCTTTTGCTAGGAGGAGGCGGCGGGGATCGATCCAGCAACCTTCCGGTTGTGAGGCGACCGCTCTACCTCCTGAGCTATACTGTTGCCCAAAATTCTTTAAAAACTCTATGCCGCAACCCCACTGGGATTGAAATTGTATTGGTATTTGAACCGAAACCCAGGGTGTGTTGTTTGTAGTGGTGAAACAAAATATCCATAATACTGCAGTACCATCTAGTGGTCACAGATGGAACTGGTGAAAAACTACAAGACTCCTTTTTTGTATTTGTTTAGATTTTTGAGAAATTACAGTATGAAGGTATATGTGGTGAGGTTGAGTGCCTTGAAAAGTATATCAATGCAAAGTGTTATTGTTAAGCTTTCGTATTTTAATCTGCGTAGATATGTCTCACAAATCTGCTTTTCTGCTGAAGCTGCAGCAGAGGAAATCATGGAAGCACAAGCCGACCCTACACTGTTTTTTCTCTGGTAACAGCGTGGCCTCCATGCGCCTGGCCTACAAGGAGCTGGAGATCGACCGGAAGATGGAGGACAAGAAGATCCAGAACATGGAGGGCAAGAAGCGGGAGCAGGCAGAGAGGCTGGGCATGGGCTTTGGCAACCGGAGGTGAGGACACGCGATGTACCGGAACAACTGGCCAAGTTATCGCTCTGCTAATCCCAACTAATTTAAAGGATCATACAACCTGGGTGACCAAACCATCATAACGGTCTCTTCTGGCTTCATTCAAACATCCGTTGCCTGGAAATTGTAAAAACCTACGGGCTTGTTTTCTACTTTTTTTCTACTTTTTTCTACGCGTGAATGAAGCCTTTGTCCAGTTGTCATACGTGTGAATGAAGCCTTTGTCCAGTTGTCATGCAGTAATTAAAGGGTGTGTGTGTGTTCACTGTGACAGCGCTGTGTCTCACTCGGTGATGTCGGAGATGCAGATGATCGAGCAGGAGACCCCCTTGGGGGTGAAGTCCTCCACGCGCTCCAAACTTGACCTGTTTGACGAGCCAGGCTTCACATCTGGACCCCCCAAGTACGCCACCACCCGTTTGATGTCTTTCACCAGTCGTTTATTTTAAGCTGAATACAATGTGCTACCGTGTTGCCGATTTAAGGTGGTGCTGTGGACCCACACACAGTCTCTAGACTGACAGATTGAATATGCCGTTTTAGTCATACACGTGGAAGCTGCAGTAGGTCAGATTGGAGAGTGGAGATGAGCGTAAGAGAGCACAATTTTGAAAATGCCCCCTCCCTCTATTCCTCCGCCCTTGAGATAACACTGTGTGGGCGAATGGGATTAACAGAAAAGAGGAATTCTCTGAACCAACCAGGTGAGCAGGTAGCGATGAGGCAGGCGAGCAGTCAACCACAACAGATATTCTGACAGAATGTACGAATGGCTGACTGACAGCTCTAACAGATGCTTATCGTGTGTGTGTGTGTGTGTGTGTGTGTGTGTGTGTGCGCACAGATACAAGGACAACCCGTTTACAGTTGGAGACGGTTTTGGGTCCCGTTGGGACTCTGATGGGGGCACGGCCTCCTTCAGCACCTCCTGGGCTCTAGACAAAGAGGAGCCCAAAGAGGAGGTGACCATTTCAAGCATCCAGCCCATAGGAGAGAGGTACATGCCTATTTGACTTTCTCTGCATAAGCACTATGAAAAACAGTTCTGCTCAGGTCAATTTATGATAAAATAGTTTTTATTATTTATTATAGTACAATATATTTTTTTCTCTTCTCGCACTATATTGTTTTTTGGTGTTTGTGCAACATGCATGGCTCCCCCCCCCCATTGGCAATCTCCAAGCTCTTTGTCTATTTAACTTCATTTTCACCGTCCCATTAGTGAAAGGGGAGGGGGGGGGTCATCCATCAGTCACTTTTTTTGTTCTTTTAATGTTCATTTTTATTGTGTACAGTATTTTTATAGTATTGTTTTAGAAATTCATACTGTGGGAGGGAATTGGGAGTAAGCATTCCATTGTACTTGTTGCAAATGGCCAATCAAAATCTTGTATTTTGTTTTGCGTGACTCCAGGCTTCCTAGCAGGAGGAAAGCGGAGGTGTCCGCGCCTGTGGCCGAGTCCAGCGAGGCTCGCCAGAAGTTCGCCAACGCCAAGGCCATCTCCTCCGACATGTTCTTTGGCCGGGAGTGCAGTGCGGATGTGAGGAACTTTGACCGTGGCTTTATTTGACTTCTTCTTCTCCTCCTCATTTTCTTCAAAGTGTGGGAGGCGTCGCCATCATCATCATCATGATTATTTGTTATATTATTCCCACCAGAAAAGCCAGCTACCGTTGGCCACTCACGTGCTTTTTGTTGTCCTTCTCAGTATGAGGCCAAGACAAGACTGGAGAGCATGTCCGGAAACAGCGCCATCAGCTCCGCCGACCTGTTTGGAGACAACTCGGACCGCTCTGGTAACTCGTTGTTTTCATGAATTTCTTATTCAATTGTTGAGTGACAATTCGGCTTATCCATCTCAAAAGTATGCGGTTTAGGACTGGAGTACAATCTGTGACCCGTGCGAAAAGGGTCCGTTTACCTCATTTCTATCCAACGCCTCTTCTTCCTGCCTCCAGGGGCATCAAGCTTGGACAATGTCCTTCCCTCTGGCCCAGACATTGCACAGTTCAAACAGGGAGTGAAGTCTGTGGCGGGCAAGATGGCGGTGCTGGCGAATGGTGTCATGAATACCATCCAGGTAATGGCGCTGACTGCAGGGACCGTATCGTGGGTAATGGCGCACCGACGCTGATTTTGGCTCGGCAAATCGGAATCAGAATGCCTTTGTCGTCATACTAGTAAAACAAAATTGTCGACTCTTGTCGACACGACTCTTACAAAACTAAACAAAATACAAATTATGTAAAAAGAAATGTAGACCAAACAAACATATTGCGGGGGCCCCTATAAACACTAGTGCAAATAACAAATGTAGCGCAATTACCAGTGTATGTCGAAATTACTGTCTTCTTTCTTCTCTGTGCCCAGGATCGCTATGGTTCTTATTGAGACTTGGAACGGAGCGGCCGTCACCTACCTGTGGAGAAAGATCTAGGACTAGAAGCGAAGGCAAAGAACCAAACCGGTCTCACGAATGACACTCGCATCCCAAACGGCGGCGACGAGCTGGAGCAAAACAACGGGTGATGGAGATGGCAGGACAGCTGAAGAGAAGAGAAGAGAGGAGACGAGACATCTTCCATGTGGCTGTCTTAAGGACAATTAACCTGAGTGAGACAGTATTGGCGTTTTCTCATGCTCGCTAGTGGAATCTTGATTTATATTTTCTTAAAGGATGCCATTTTCAGGGTGTGGGGTCTTATCTATTTTCCCTGAAACCACAGATCTAGTTGTAATTAACAGTCACAAGAAAATGTTTGGTCTTCTGGTTTCAAGCGGTTGACGAATACTGGTTTGTTTTAACACATGGTATTGATTTTATTTCATGAGCTATGTTGTGCTTACTTTTATTTAGTCATTGACATTGAGAAATATAGTTAATATTATTTTTAGCTTAAGAAAATATGCTAGGTTCACCTGCCACGTTTCTCCTGTCCACATATTTATTTAGCTCCAGTTACAGCACTGACAGCCAAGGGAGTTGAAGGTGTGCATAGATGTCATCCCCCTCCATGGTCTTGTGTTGTGAGACACCACCTCAGTTGTTCTTGTGTTTTACCTCAGTGTATTGTCTCCCACTCACAGTGGACGATGCATCCCATCGCCAGGAGGGACCAGAAGTCGTTATTTTTGTTTGTCTTTACAGGTTTTTTTTTTTATTTTTCAATTAGCGTTATTTTGATTTTCATTCATTGACCTTTACTGAAATGGTTTATTTTAAAAGATTTTATTTTAATTCTCCCCCCCCCCCCCCCCAGTGATACCTATTACCACACCAACCGCACTGTACAGTCCACACATTTCAGTGGCAACACCATTGCGCCCAGGGGGACACAGCCAGCAGGTTGTTGAATGGTAATTTAAAACTTCTGTACTATAAGTATATAAGGAATTGTTGAAAGTATAGCATGATGGAAATGTGGAACTTTGTTTTTAATGGAGGTCACCAGAAAATAAACCTTTTAAGATTTTCCAACAGTGCAATGTCTTGGCCTTGTATTCCAGGTAGACTTTTGAGAGAGAAAATATCAAGGCTTAGCTATATTTCTTTGTTTTCTTCATGGCTGATAAATGGGTGGGAGGCCACGAGCCCTTTCGAAACATTAATATTTATTTGTAGGCTAAAAGAAAGATACTTTAATAAAGGTGAGAGAAAAAAATGCAAATACTGTCATTTAATTGGTTCCTTCTTAAAACCATGCACCAGAATGGGAAAATAACATGCTGTACTGTATGTGCAAATTAAAAATGTTGCAATAAATTTCTTATTAATAAAGTAATTTTTTTATTTAGTTTTGCTCACAGTATTCAATTTATTTACAGTGCATTTAATGATTTACAGTGGTCCTGCCTTCATTCAATCAACACAACAGGTTAACAACCCTAAAAAACAACCTAACCTTACTGAAATAAAGAAAGCTACATTGCGATCGCTCATAGCTTTCTAAATGCCCTTTAACTCTATATTCAACGCCATTGTATTGCACTTAACATGTTACCACTGTACATGATCTGAACAGGAGATTAAGTCGAGTATGGTAGGACGTGACGCATTGGTTGGACAGGAATTCTGTGTGCCTTAGGACAATGCAGGGCCTGTGCACAAACACAATTACATTCCTATTTATCATGAAGGATAAAAAGCTCCACATATCCCTATACCTAGTCATCGTAGATTACTTGACTTAATTAGTGCTACGCTTGTGATGTTGCAGTATCGTTACAACATTGACCTTACATGTCATGACAAAACAAGGCTAGTTACTCTGATTATAGATGGGGATAGCCAAGATTTGGGTGACAATTTGGATCACAAACTAAAAGGAAACAATACATTGTGCCAATTATTTTAACATTAACACAGAGAATAACAGTCTTTGCCTTGATTGAATGAACCATCACCATCCTTGTTACAAGAAGGATAGACCCTTGTTAACTGAAGCAATCAAACACCAATCCTTGACCATCGCACACTGTGGATGACTTCCAAGGTGATCACGGTGCCAAGCAATTATTTCTTAATCCTCAATGACTTCAAAACAGTGTCCGTAGAAGAGGTCTGTGTCTACAGACGTCCTGTTCACAGATCAGGTGGTACAGTGCAGCTGTGGGAATTAGCCCCAGTTGTAAAAGTAGATCTTCTGCCAGTTGGGGAGGTACTCCATGAGAGGGCCTAGGCACACACAGAAAGCGATCCAAGTTATTACCAAACTTATTAGAAACTCAAACTGATCAGTCTAAACACCATCGGATTCCCCTGTACCTATGCAACGCCGAGTTGTAATGTGAAAGTGGATTCATGCATTTAATGACAAATAAGAATGTACACTGTACACTGTATAGAAATGCTTCTAGGCAGAATCATTATTTTACTTATCTAATCTGTCTGCATGTCTACTTGTAATATATACAGTACATAAGAGCATTTAAGTTCATGGTTATTGTTTATTCCTGCACTACTGTCACTCAAAATGCTTTTTGCACATTTCAGCACATGTATATGTCATCCCTGTCACTTTATTGTTATTTTTGTTATTTTTATTGTGTACAGTGTTGTTAGTGTTGTTAAGTATAGTACATAGTATAGATTAGATTAGATTCAAATTTATTGTCATAAATGTCATCAAAAAATTGATTGAACGAGTTGGCATCCAGAGTGCAAATGTTACAGTAAAGTAACATGGTAAAGCATGGTAATATATAATTTACAGTGGTTAAATAGGATGTAAAAACTGTCTACTAGGTATAAAAACAGGTATAAAATAACTTATAAAGATATATAGAAAAACATACAGGTAAGTATACAAGTATCAACAGGTAGTGAGCAGGGGTATGCAGTTATGTCAAGATAAATATATATACAGCAGGGGTGTGCAGTTTTAGCATTTTTTTTAATAATTAAATTGTAGGAAATGCATACTGCGGGAGGGTGTACTCGTCACAAGGTTTTAAAACGTGACAATACTTACGTGCAACCAGTCCTATTCCGGGCACATGATCCGCCAGAAATCTTAGCAGGAAAATGATCTTAGCCCTGGAAAATAGATTGGATTATTACATTTAATATGAGAAATAAAAGAAAGCTCTTAAAGAGAACACCAAGATAACGCAATGTTTAATTTCCGATGTTGGTCATATTTGACCGAAAACGGCCCATCATACACATTCAACCAACGGTGTTGTCTAAAAGCAGCCAGACGCTCTTACTCCGAGTATCGGTCGTAGAAGGGCGAGCGGAGAAGGTAGTACAGCAACAGGAATGTTCTCTTCCTCGTCTCTGCCCTTTCCCAGCGATTCTGAAATTTGGTTTCACTGAGTAAACTAAAGCTGAAGAAAACAAAAACACAGACGTGAGACGTGTTAATGGTCATTTGAATCTGCCGTTTTCTTGCTTTGCAGGATGGAAATTGGGTTAAGTTTGTAGGCAATCTAAAGTTAATACGTTTTTTCCAAAATTATCTTTTGTTTTGGTTTCCTAAAGGAATGACAATGAATGCTACCCCACACACAATCATTGTAATAGTTTATGCACATTGGTCAAAACATTCATTTCGTACCTGGAGACTTCTAGGAGCCCAGAAATGAGCCATGGCTTCCAGGAACGTTTGCCACACAGTCCAAGACAGAGTACTGCAGTCGAGCTTTAAGGACAATGAACCCCTGGAGAAAATACAGTGTAGTCGGCACACTATAAAGACACCACAAAGCACTCTAAATATAAACAGACAAAAAAACAACACACAAGCATTCTTATGATACAGCTACACAGTGGAGTTATACCAGTGCACTTTGCACACAGATACATTTACATTTAGGACATTTGGCAGACGCTTTTATCCAAAGCGACTTACAAGGAGTACATTTGTTGAAGTAGACAATAGCATAACGCTGAGGTACGCAAACATTAATATAGAGCAGTTCACAAGCATTCATATATATTATATATTAACAAGATGAATAACACAATTTGGTACTGCCAGGTCACCTGCTTAAGTAGCTGTGATAAGAGCGTGTTATCAACATTAAGGATATACACTTGCTAGAATATACAACATGCTAAGAGCTATTAATGTCAGGACTTAACACATGTAACCAGGAGAGACCTGCTGTGACCGAGAAGGATACAGTGTACGAGAGGCCGGCTGATGTACATGGACTCGGCGATGGTCTCCTGGAGGCCAAGGTGGGTGGGCCTGCTGTTCAACTCCTCCCTGAGACATCTCCTCTTGTCCTGCGAGGGCACACCCCACAGCCTTGCCTGCGGAGACGAGCCTAGACCACACAGAGAGAAACCAACAGATGCGGTAGTAATTGTCGTACCCTTCAAAGTATCCGAGGAATCATATCCACTGAATATATTTACAAATATATATGATACATTACATCTATTATATATATACCCACATATTTTCTATATACATATATATATACACATATAATATAATATCTATTTATATATATAATATATATATACACATATAGATATCTATATATATCTAATACATATATTACATACACATTGTATATATATTTATGTGTATATCTCTATATCTGTGTATCTCTATTGTATCTATATATATATACTTATATATATATCTGTGTTCGTCTCTATATATGTTTATCTCTATGTGTCTCTCTATCCTGCTCTCTATCTATATATCTCCCATCTTATCACCCATCTCTCTATCTATCCCCCTCTATTCTATCTCTATCTCATACACATATATATCAGATCTCTATCCCCCTCTATCTCTCTCTCCTCTTATCCTCTCTCCCTCTCTCTCTCTATCTCCTTCTCTATCTCTCTATCTATCTGGTGTCTCTCTCTCTCTCTCTCATGATGTGTCTCTCTCTCGCTTTGTCTCTCTCTCTCTCGCTATCTGTTGTATCTCTCTCCTCTCTGTGTCTCTCTCTTGGCTCTCTCGCTCTCCTCTCTCTCTCTTTCTGGTTCTGCTCTCTGTGTCTCTCTTATCTCTCCTCTCTTAGATCTATCTGTCTAATCGCTCTGTGTCATCTCTCTCACCTCTCTCTATCTCTCATCTTGTGTCTCGTCTCTCTCTTCTATATCCCCTCCCTCTATGTCTATGTCTGTGTCTCTCTCGGTGTGTTCTCTTCTCTCTCTCTCCTCTATCACTATCTATTGTCTCTCTCTACTACTCTCTTTCTGTCTCTCTCTTTCTCTCTCTCTCCTCTCGCTCTGTCTCTCTCTATCTATCTCTACCCCTCTCTTCTCTCTCTTCTTAGCTCCCCACCCTGATCTTGTAGCAACCCTGTATATTAAACCCTGCCTTATTAAATATATGCTGTGTTTTAAACAAGAATAATACTGCAGCTATTACCATCTTGTTAAAAGATCACAAGCTTTTGACCAAAAAAACTGCCTTACCCCTTTCTCTTATCAAAACACTGAGAGGGGTGGAGTTACTCCTTGTTCCGTTTGATTACGCAGACATTATACCGAAGAGGAACTCATATGTGCTAAAGTGGATGAAGCGTAAGGGGATTTATATTATTTATATTATATTTCTACAGTGGCCAGTCCACACCGTGTGGACAGACACTTTTTCTAAGAACATTGGAGTCCGGACAGTTCTCACTTATCTGCCCCTGTGTGAAAGCGCCCAAAGAGGTTTTCTGCACAGAATAGCATGTGTTTAACCTAGAGAGGGAGTCACATAATGCAAACCAATGTACAAGTGGTGTTTGGTAATAAAAGGTTCTCTTACCGCCCCCTAGTGGCCGCACCACTCTTCCTGATCGCTGACCCACGAAGCAACCTGGGTCCTGCAGCTCCTCGAGCTGTTCATCTACGCAGGGTACAGTTATCCACCATCATCAACATGGACACACCAGGTATGTAAGTTAAAAGGTGCTGTAGGTAAGAGCTATTGGAGTGGAATTTGTTAGAAATACTAAAACAATATATTAACAAGTGAAACGCTCTGTGAGAATATCTCATTTGAGTTGACTGCACCTGCCTCTGTGTGAGCTCATTTAGATTTTAGACTGTTAATTCATCAACCTTGCATCTATTCCCTTATTAATACAAGGAATCCATCTTGCCTGTCAATCACATGTGTGTAAAACACTTCTCAATGGCAGAGAAATGTAGGGAGGGAGCAGAGAGGGAGGGGGTGTTTTTTTGGTTGTTTAGTTTCAAAATCTTCCACTCTTTTCCGCTTTCTCTCTTTGTACAGCTCCTGAATCTTACCTGCAGAACCTTTAAGATCAAGACATGTATGTGCAAAGCGAAAAAAGAGTGTGAAAAATGTGAAAAGAGTATGTACCTGAGCATTTTTCTCCAGATCCAACATTGCGTTAGAGTTAATTTAGTTATATTTTGTTTACACTAGTTTAGTTTAGTTTGTTATTTAGTTTTTAGGTATTAGTATATTTTGTGTGCATTTATTCCCCCGTTTCAACTGGTGCACCTTAATTTCCCTCGGGATAAATAAAGTTATCTTGAATCTTGAATCTTGGTAGGTTTTTATGTTCCACTATGCGTAACCATGCCTGAGGTTAACTCGCCTGCGTCGCCAAACTCTGCAGCTCTGTCAAGTGGGGTGATAGGAGGTGAAGTCTGAATGCCAGATTTGTACCACAGGAGAAGCAGGATACGCAATATTGTCCTGAAAAGAAAACATTATTAGACCTACAATCAACCTGGAACATGTGTTAATGAACAGACCGATTTTGATCCATGTATGAATCCAATATCTCAGATCTTTAAAGCGGACCGATGGAGTAAGGTGGTTTCACAACACCGCACACACACACATTCATTGATGTACAATTCAAAATGACCAGAAAGCTAAATCCATCTCGTCATGAAAATCCCACAGTGGTTGTGACCGCTCTCGCTGATTGGCAAGAAAATCGTAGTTCATGGATGATCTATAAAAATCTATTTCTCCCTGATTGAATATACCACTGTATATTCCCACGTCTATATAGGCCATGCAGTCTATTCCTTCCTTATTAACTACCACTGAAATTGTCATTTAAATAAAGTCTACGCTGGGCTAACATGCCAGGTTTGGACCATCTGTAATTGATACGTGAAACGTACACGTACCCCAATTCTAAAAAAGGAAGAATTTTCTTAGGAAGGAAATAAACATAAAAGAGGAAGAGCGCGTACTTAGCGATCTGAATGAGAGCGATCACCAGCCAGCGGCTTGCTTCTCCCCACAGCTTTGCAGCTCCCATCTCCAGGAAGACCTCCACATACTCTACCACCGACAGCCATGTGAGCAGCCTCTGTTGGGAGAGGGACTGGGAAACACGGAAACACACACACACACACACACACACACACAACACAACAGCCTCTGTGATTTAATTCAAATGGTACAACCACAATGTTTACCACATTCGAGTCCAACATTGTTTTCCAGGAGCAAGGAAACTTGGGGGGGGGGGGGGTTTTCGATGTCAATGTGATATTGACGTTTTACACTTACCACAGGGAGAGTGCATCTCAGACCCTTCCGCAGTATGCTGTCATTGAACAACACGAGAAGGTTGGACGCAGAATAAACTGAAATGCACACATTGAAACGAGAAGTTAAGACAGAAATCCATACAATCCAACACTTTATGATATAAAGTGATATTGCTCATATGATAAAGCATACAGGTAGTTGACGTGCACACACTAAACTATTGACAAACTATAACACAGAAAAAACCTCACTCCACAAAAAAAAGATGTGACAGAATAGACTGTAACATGCCAATAAAAATAGAAAGCAGCCAGCTGCAAATGATTCTATTGGAAATCAAATAATTTATAATTACTTTAATTGATTACTTAAAAAATAAATAATAATACTAATAATAATAATAATAATAATAGGCCCATGGTAGTTCCGACTTGTATCCTGCCATTTACAACATAAGCATATTATTATCTTCAACTGTTGATATAACTGCATATCCCTGCTCACTACCTGCTGTATATACATTTATAAATATTTATCCTGTTTTTCATAATTGCATACCCCTGATCACTACCTGTTAAATACTTACCTGAATATTTCCTCTCATTCATTCATTTGAACACTTTTTAGTGGGGAAACATTGGCTATATATATTGAATTCCTCACAAGTTCATATTAAGGGTTTGACTCCTCCTACACAGGAGGTAGCGCTGTATCAATAAAGTAAGCCCTGGGCTTGTGTAGGTCACATTTGGCGCTGTGAGCAGGATAAGTTTTGGGGAAGACTGTATATCATTTTGTTTATTTTTGATGCGTTTTACTTAAACATTTCCTCTTTTTTTTTTTTTTACACGGTGGTGGTTCGTTTTGGAGGCATTAGTTGGGTGGGAAAAACAGTGTTGCATAAAGAAGTTTTAACAAACCTGCATGACAACCATGGTCACCAGGAGGTGGAAAGAACCACAGAATTGGTGCGTCAGAGGTGCTATTGGCCAAAGATGCGCCATGACATTGAGCGGTGGTGTAAAGAGTGTGAGCGTTGTGTCCTGGCCAAAGGTGTAGTCCCTACTGTCCGCACTTTCTCTGGTCACCTCTTAGCCTCCAAGCCCCTTGAAGTCATTGCCATTGACTTTACCATCATTGAGAAAGCCAGTGATGGCCACGAAAATGTTCTCATTGTGACTGATATTTTTTCTAAGTTCACCCAAGCATACCCCACCGCCAATCAACGGGCAGATACTGTGGCCGAGACCCTCACAGAGAAGTGGTTTTATTCCTTTGGAGTGCCCGAACGGATCCACTCAGATCAAGGCCGTGCTTTTGAGGGAGAACTTTTAAAACGGCTGTGCAGGTTGTAGGGAATAGATAAGAGCAGAACAACACCATAGGAAATGGACAATGTGAACGTTTCAACAGGACACTTCATGACCTTTTGCGGACCCTGCCTCTAGACAAAAAACGAAAGTGGCCTAAGGCCCTCCCACATCTGTTATTTGCATACAATACATCCGTCCATCAGTCAACAGGTCACTCTCCATATGAATTCATGTTTGGGCAGAAGCCCCAACTTCCAGTGGACTTTTTACTTGGCCTAGTCTCAGAAGATCTAAGAAGCATGTCACCTGAAGACTGGGTAACAACACAATAAAGAATATCTAGCCGAAGAGTATGCCAGTGCCAAGAACCATCTTGAGGCAGCAGCTAACACCCGAGTGCAACATGGTTTGACCTTGCCTGACCTCCCAGTAGGCACTAGAGTGTACCGTAAAAGTCACCCATTAGGCCGAAACAAGATACAAGATCGCTGGGAGTCCAGAGTATATAAAGTGGTAAAATGCTTTGATGATAAAGGGCTAGTGTACCAGATCTCACCTGAAGATGGGCTAGGCCCTGATAAGAACCTCCACCGCACAGAGTTGAGAGTCCTACCCTCCCAGAATCCTCAGGCAGCTAGAGCTCCAGTGGATGAGTCATCCGATTGCTTAAATGATGGGGATGGGGGTCAGGAAGTGGTAAGGAGGACGACGACGAGGAAGTATGGGTCCAGATCCTACCTAATCGCCAGACTGGAGCAAGCCCCACTGGCACAAGTGATCGAAATAGGACACTGGATGACCGAGAGCATCACGGCCCAATACTCTGATGCTGATGGTACTCGAAGGAGTCAAGTAACGCCAACGTCAATTGAGCATAGCTCAAACAGGCCCTCGTCCAACTTTGAACAGGGGGGTCCCCAACAACAGACTGGTTCAGAGGGAGACCAAATAAGACGCTCTACAAGGACACGAGCGGGTGAACATCCTAACCCCTTCCGGTTGCCACGGCCGGCTACTCAACACCTGGAGGGCCAACAGAACTCCATTTACTCAGTTAGACCCACCCCAGAATGCTATCATAGACCATGGGATTAGTATGCACCAGTGTACAGTCACCGGGACGGTGACCTCTTAAAATGGGGAAATATGTGACGTGTGGAAGTGGGTTACCGGACAGGCCAAAGACAGGTAGTTGGCGCCACCCTGTACTTCCATGTTCTGTGTATTTAAATTACTCACCCGGCAAACGCAGGTTGAACTGATTGCCTAGGTTTGTGGTTGCCGGCGGTGAAAGACGTAATCGGTAAGCAGGATAACGTTCTAATTATTTATCTTTTATAGCTTGATGCACCGTTTTTCCATTTTTTATATCTAGTCCAGTATCCTGTCGCTTCCACAGTACTCTAAGTATTGTGCTTTGTGCTTAAGGCGATAGAGCAAGAGGGACGGACTTGCAACAAATGTGTCCAGTGTTTTAACTGGAGTTTTAACAAGGTAAAACACATGTTTATTAAAGGAAAACCGCTTGTTTGGGTAAAAGGGAAATGTATATGAATTGTTGTGTAGTAAATCTAAATGTGTTTGTGTATTAGATAGGAAGTTTCCTTTGTTTAAGGCATCTCTTGCAATCACCGTTTTTCCCATACTAAATGATTATTGTGACGACGCATACCGCTTAGATCACTAGTTAGACGGGACATTATTCTGTGTGCTTTGTGTGCGTTGTGCTGCGTGTCTTATGTGTGCATTGTGCTGCGTGTCTTGTGTGTATTATTTTGTGTGCTTTAGGTGTGCATTGTTTTGTGTGTCTTGTGTTGAGTGCCCTCTTAGACGTGTGGTGCTCATCTTTGATTTATTTGTTTTGTCTTGTGTGGTTATTTTGAACGTGTTGAGTCCATGTGATTATCGGTGTGTCGTCTGTCACCTCTGTGCTGGGCCATGCCCATGTTTAATAGAACCCCATGAGATTAAAGCGATTTACTTTTGGTATACAGTCTTTTCCTCTCATTCATTCATTTGAACACCTTCTAGTGGGGAAACATTGGCTATATATATATTTAATTCCCCACAAGCTCATATTAAGGGTTTTACACCTCCTACACAGGAGGTGGCGCTGTATAAATAAAGTAAGCCCTGGCTTGTGTAGGTCACATAGGTATATATATATATATATATATATATATATATATTATATGTATTACCATGCACTTTACTGCAACATTTGCACTCTGGTTAGATGCTAAATTGTTTTCGCTGTACTCTACTTGTGCTGAACAATGACAATACATTTGAATCTAATCGAATCTAAGCAGAGACACAAACTCTTACAAGACCTGAAAGACCAGATCAATCAGATCACATTGATCACAGTGAGGTTGTAGTCCTCCATACCTAGCTCAGAAAGTTCGTGGGATTCTGCGAATCGGCCTGCAATACAAAACAAATGATAATATAACCTAAGACGAATGCAATAATTAATGAACGTACTTAGCGGCATGACATCATATTAGTAACGTTATGTAACGTTAGTAACGTTATTTCATGTTATTTAATGTGTATTAAGTACGGTGTAACGTGTGAACCTGTGTGGTTATTCTTACCCGCGATCAGGTACGACAGAGTCCGTACCGTACTCTCAACCTGGGCAGTAGCTGCAGGGTTTTTGGTGACGTAGTCAGTATAACGCTTATAAATGCGGGTAAGTTTGTCCATGTAAGCTTGAGACATTTTTTTTGTTTTTAATTAACGCTTTCGACTTTGTAAAAGTTTTCAGAATTGGCCAGCGCCGTGTTTACACAACGCCATGGGTATGTGTGTTGATGATAAGAGCTGTAGTGTACGACAGCAGGTTGTCAACTTCCGCGTGCATGCATACATGGCGCGGCTGTGAAATATGTCCCCCCCCCCCCCCTAGGTGATTCGAAACAGAAAGGTTCCTAGTTGCGGTACACTCTTCCGGCGGACACGTTGTTGCATCAGCAGCCATCCAGCCATCCCATACCGTAGACATGTCGAGCTCGGCAGACCAAGGTATATCATTTTACGACAAATATATCTATACTTGTGGGGTTGTGTATTGAGAATATACATGATTGTTTTATGAGCTTCAAACTCCCAACATAAACATATTGCTGCTAGATAAGGTAAAACGCCTGCAGTAAAGCAATTCCTTCTGTTGTAGCGACCAAATGCTATTCTGCTGTGCTTTAGCGGCGGGTCAACTTGTCCCTTATTTTTGACAGCCGTTGACTTATCTTATCGTGATTTATCGTTTTAACAGCACAGCAACATCGCAGCGAGTACAAACAAATGCATACACTGAGTGGTCCCACTGTCGGTACACAACAGGTCCATAGCTACATAGCTGTCGTTGTTCCCATGATCGAGTTTGGCCGTTTTGTAAGGCTTTTGTGGAGTGTTTTAAGATATATTGTGCTTTACTGAAACTTTCCCACACGCCCCCCCCCCCAGCCATCTGTTGTTCCAGAGAATAGTACGTCGGCAATGGCTGTGCACACGATGGATGACACCTGCTGTTGTATTTGTAACAATGCAACCACTAAAAAAGAGCCCACCATATGGTACTACTGTTGTAATGTAATGTTGTTGCTGATATTCTCGTTGTAGGCACATGACACACGTCGTCTTGTTTATTTTGGGAAGTGGAGATGTCAGTTTTGAAGCACTGCAACAATATAGGTGATATGCATTGTAGTCGAAGTGGCTCTGGGTCGTGACTGTTGGAAAGGGATTCTGTTTTCCTGGAAAATATTGTTTCTTAACTCAGTGGTTAGTGTTTTCTCAGTAATTACCTACGGACGTGTGCCCTCTTGTCTCTGCAGCCTTTGAATATGGCTCCTTGCTTCAAATAAATGAGGAAGCTGCGTTGGCAGTTGCCTTGAATGAATACCTGGCCTCACGCAGCTACCTGGCTGGGTACAGCCCCTCCCAGGCAGACCAGGAGGCATTTGGGCTCCTCCACAGGCCCCCTGAACCCCGACATGTCCACACTCTGCGCTGGTTCAGACACATAGCCGCCCTGCTGCAGGATCTCAGCCCTCAGAGCAGCAGCAGTGAGTAGATTTGCACGAGCCGTAGGAAACTGCCTTAATATTGGGCTCATTGGAGATGTCCCCAAACAAGGTACACTAAACCAGCCCTCTCAGAATCTGCCGTCCTCAGTTGTAGTGGGAGCTGCTTCTTGCTTTACTGATATCTGCAATGGTCCCTTTCCCAGAGGCCTTTGCCTACTTCCTAAAACAAACATAGCCGTTGCTTGTGCACGCGCGCATGTCACCGTGGCATGTAGCATGGGCATAGTTTTCTTTGGGTTTTCTTTGATTAGTGGCAGCTGTAAGAAATCCTAACCCAGGCATCATTTAGCTGGAAATGAGTGCATAACGTTGTGCCTAATGTTTTAAGCGCATCTGTGCATGACATTTTGGTAGAAAGAAAAAACAGAATTTTCCTTGTATCCTGAAGTAACAGAGGAAAGGGTTGAGATTTGGTGTAGCCCATGAAAACTTTTCCCACACGTCACCAAGTCGGTGATAGGCCCATGTGTCTGTTTCTGCTGTGTAGTGGTTATTGCTCACTCTGTGGATTTGTGACGCTTTTGATGTAAAGACATCAAACACTATCTGAATACCAAAGTGAATCACAGTTCTCCGAGGGTTAAGATGAGTGCCATTAGTCAAGTTGCATTTCTTCATTTAATTTGCTTAATAGGAATGCAGACAACAGTTCAAAGTTCATGTGTGTTTTGTCTGCCGGAAAAGCTCTATTGGTTTGTTTCTAATTGGAGAATAATCTCTGAAAATGAAATAGCTTGGGGTGAATTACAACTCTATGACCTACACCAATTTTATGTTTAACATTACATGGCACTGGCCCTACTTTCATAGATGGCAGAATAGTAAAGATGTTAGGTTTGGATGTTAACCATTTCAGAGAGATTTAATGAAGTATTTTTTTAGCCTCTGTGAAAAGCATTGTAAATGTTATTTTAGAAAAAGAGAACGTATCCTTTCAGATCAAGTATTTGAAAGGATCTGCTCAGTGCTCAGTGGTCTGCATCTTAATCTCATTGTTTCAAGAAGTCATTTATTAACACATCTTTATCCAAATTGTATTTCAGTGAAAGAGAAGCGAACACAGCCACCTTGGACAGCACCTGCTGGAACAGATGTTGCCCAGCTGCGACTCTACAACAGCCTGACGAGAACCAAGGTAGCCTCACTGATGATGTATTATTGTTAACTCCTCATCAACATGTGGACAATGGACATTTGATTTATATTTATATATATATATATATATATATATAATATAATATATATTGATTATTATTATGTTTTTAACCTTATACCTTTTAAACAGGCTACTACTTCGAAGTCGTGTGTATGTAATATCTGGATTCAAACCAAAGCAACCAACAACACCATGTGTTTCATGTTGTAGGAGCTGTTTGTTCCCCAGAATGGGAACCAAGTGCTCTGGTACAGCTGTGGACCCACTGTGTATGACGCCTCTCACATGGGACATGCAAGGTAAATATTTCTGACCTGAAGACCTAAAAGAAGCTGTTCTCATCATGGCAACCACTTCAATGGTTATATTGTAATTCATACGTTTAATGTCTTGCATTACAGTAGCCCATTTCAACTTTGTTTTATTATTCCCTGTTCCCTCAGGTCGTACATATCTTTTGATATACTGCGAAGGATACTCAAAGACTATTTCAAATATGACGTTCTCTACTGCATGAATATCACAGACATAGATGACAAAGTAAGTGGGTGCAGTGGGTGTGTGTATATGTCACATGTTAAACATTTTATTGAATTAATAATACGTTCTTTGAATGTTTGTTTGAATGACCCGATTTATGTATCAATTCATGATTCACCAACACATTTTCTCAGTAAATAAAAAAGATGATGATGATGGGCAGGAAGCAGGTTCTTATTGCGCTGTGATGAATATAACAATATTCCATTGGATTGGTAGCTGCGTGTCTCTAGGTGTGATGCTATGGTTGCTGTCCTCTAGATAATCAAGAGGGCAAGACAGAACTACCTTCTGGAACAGTACAAGGAGAAGAAACCGGAAGCATCGCAAATACTACAGGATGTTCTTAGTGCTAGAGGGGTGAGGCCTAACACATTCCTCACACACACACCTAAATATCCCTTTGCCATTCTCTGCCTCGTGCAACTTTTTCACCAAACAATGCACCATGCCTATGTAAACAAGACATGTTACATGTTAATGAGAATATTGTTTGTGTGTGTGCTGCAGCCTTTCCAGGAGACGCTGGTGGAGACGACGGACCCAGACAAAAAGCAGATGCTGGAGAGGCTGGACGCTGCCGTCTCCGCTGTCCTGGGCCCCCTGCAGGCCGCAGTGGACAGCAAGGCCGCAGCTCACCTCATACAGTCTCAGGGCCAGGTGTGTGCGTGTGTGTGTCACCTATTTAGCTATTTATTCAATTTGATGGCGATATTTTTTTTATATAAGCTGTTGACCAGACAAATTGCTCTATTTTATCAGCTGTTTGTTTCAATTAGTTTGTTGTTTATTTGTAGTAATATAGTTTGTTTCTTCATCTCTCTCTTCCACTACGTTTACTAAGGTGCTACTGGAGACTGCTAAGGACCTGCTGGCTGACTGGCTGGATAACCAGTTTGGAAGTCAGGTCACAGAGAACTCCATCTTCTCAACTCTTCCCAAGTACTGGGAGGGGGAGTACCACACAGACATGGATGCACTGAATGTAAGTGGAAGTAAAGCATGTTTTGTAATGCTATTCATTACATTGCATCTTATTTTCGCCAGGTTATAGCAATGAGGTGTGTGTGTGTGTGTGTGTGTGTGTGTGTGTGTGTGTGTGTGTGTGTGTGTGTGTGTGTGTGTGTGTGTGTGTGTGTGTGTGTGTGTGTGTGTGTGTGTGTGTGTGTGTGTGTGTGTGTGTGTGTGTGTGTGTGTGTGTGTGTGTGTGTGTGTGTGTGTGTGTGTGTGTGTGTGTGTGTTCTATTTGTGGGTATTAACTAAGTTGGGTAAGATGATTGTGAAATAATGACTTTGTTGTGTGATCATCAGGTGCTTCCCCCCGACGTGCTTACCAGGGTCAGTGAATATGTGCCAGAGATTGTGGACTTTGTGAAGAAAATACTTTCTAATGGCTATGGGTAAGAGGGTAACTATATCACAAGATGCTGATGCTCTTGGATGGAATTTGCATTTCTCCAACAACAACAAAAAAAACAACCCTCTCTTTTCAGGTATGAATCAAACGGTTCCGTTTACTTTGACACTGGTAAATTTGCTGCCAGTCAACAGCACTCTTATGGCAAACTAGTGCCAGAAGCAGTGGGTGACCAGAAAGCTTTGCAAGAAGGAGAAGGTAAAAATCCCCCAAAAAAGGTGTGTGTGTGTGTGTGTGTGTGTGTGTGTGTGTGTGTGTGTGTGTGTGTGTGTGTGTGTGTGTGTGTGTGTGTGTGTGTGTGTGTGTGTGTGTGTGTGTGTGTGTGTGTGTGTGTGTGTGTGTGTGTGTGTGTGTGTGTGTGTGTGTGTGTGTGTGTGTGTGTGTGTGTGTGTGTGTGTGTGTGTGTGTGCCAACAAGTATCAACAGGTAGTGAGAACACACATTATGTGCCTCTCTACCTATTCAATAGATATATTGATTTGCCTTGAGATATTTGAAAACAACTCATGACTGTTTATGATGAAATGCAGATGACTGTGTTGACCTTGCCATGCATTACCATTATTGTTGTTTTCTAACGATGCCCCGTGTCTGACTCTTAGGTGACCTGAGCATCTCTGCAGAACGGCTGAGTGAGAAACACTCCCAGAACGACTTTGCCCTGTGGAAAGCCTCCAAGCCTGGGGAGCCTTCCTGGGACTCTCCCTGGGGGATGGTGAGTGAAATATGATTACGATTCAAGAGATTAAAGATACAATATTCAATATTTGTAGGTACAATGTAATGCTTTACTCCCCATTCCCTCCAGCAGTGTGAATTGCTCAAACACAATACTATTAAAAAAATACTATACATAATAAAAATGACAATAAAAATAACAATAAGGTGACTGATGGATGATATGTACTGTGTTGAATTGTGCATTTCAAAGCCAATTTAAAGTGCCAGTATTGCAGCAGCAACATCAATACTGTGCAGTAACTGTAATGAATCCACAAGTGTTTGGTGATCCTATGTGATAACCCCCATGATGACTTGCTTTTAATCCGAGAGTAAATTCAATTTACAAGAAAAGGAAAAGTTAACTAAATTGAACTGCGGAAGCTCGTAAAGTCTGCTCTCCTGACATGCTCAGACCACCTTACGAATCACACAACGTTTAAATGGGGCCATTTTCATTGTTGAAGTTTAAAAAAAACATTTCTAGATAAACGTGTTAACATTACATTAATTGAGGTATGTTGTTATCCTTTATATCTGGCCTTTTTAGAAATGGCTCTTTGACTGTTTGTGTTTACTGCTTCACAGGGGAGGCCTGGCTGGCATATTGAATGTTCGGCCATGGCTGGTTCCATCTTGGGAGAATCCATGGACATCCATGGAGGGGGATTTGATCTCCGATTCCCCCATCATGACAATGAATTGGCTCAGTCCGAGGTAAAGGAATCCTTTTTTCTTTTCATGCCATACAACTAGCCTATGTGGAATATTGTGTTGAAAGTGAAATAGTATATTTACCGACATTGTATTGTTCTCTCATAGGCTTTCTTTGAGAATGATCATTGGGTCCGATACTTCCTGCATACCGGCCACCTGACGATCGCAGGCTGCAAGATGTCAAAGTCTCTCAAGAATTTCATCACAATAAAGGATGCCCTGGCAAATAATTCAGGTGATTTGAATTTGGAATAAAACCTCTGTTTGCAATACTCCAATGTATATAAAGTCAAGTAAAATGCCTTCCATCTACACATGTAGCTTCCTTCTACAGTACAACTTAAAATCACCCAGCTAAAAATCAATCTAAATCTGGAGGATTGAATCCTCTTCATTGGTCACATACATGTACACACACAGTGAAATTAGTTTCTCTGCATTAAACCCATTAGGAGCAGTGGCTAGCTATTGTGTATATACAGTGTACGGGGAGCAGTGTAGGGGTCTTGTGCCTTGCTCAAGGGCACCTCGACAGTGCCCAGGAGGCTAACTGGCACCTTACCAAGTACCGGTTTTCACTCAGTACTTGGTCCATCAGGGACTTGAACCGGGGACCTTCCGGTTCCCAAGCCAAGTCCCAGCAGACTGAGCTACTGCCGCCCCTCATTATAATAAGGAGTGTGGTACAATTGAAAATGCATCATTTGGCTTTAGTTTGCATGTGTATTAATGAGGCTGAGAGAGGGACATCAATTACAGCGTATTATCCCACTCTCCCACTCTTAATTCCTTGGAGCTGTGTACGCCAGTTTACGGTCTCTGTAATTTGAAAAAGCAATATCCAAAACGTACTCCCTCTGGAGTCCTTCCCCTCTCTGTCCCGCCCTCTCGCTCTCCCAATCGTGCACATTTGAAGCACCCTGCTCCAAGCACTCTCCGTCCGTTAGATACGAGAGATAACTGCTGACAGCGGGGGGCTATTACACGGTGGTATTAACATGAGTATGAAGTGCTGATTATTACCATTGTGGGGAGATGGCTGACGGTGGTCTCTCCCTGTCTCCCTCTGCAGCGCGACAGCTACGCCTGGCGTTCCTCATGCACTCCTGGAAGGACACCCTGGACTACTCCGCCAACACCATGGAGTCCGCCGTCCAGTACGAGAAGTTCATGAACGTAGGTGGATGGCGGCCGGTGGATCACAGGCCAGAGTCGTGTCGGCCGCTTGGTCTTTTCCTTTTTGTATTGACCCAATGTACCACAAGTCATTACTGACTCGGCGCCTCGCTGTCGTCCCCCACAGGAGTTCTTCCTCAACGTGAAGGACATCCTGCGCTGTCCCACCGACATCACGGGTCAGTTTGAGAAGTGGGAGGCTGCCGAGATGGCACTGAACAAATGGTACGTAGGGAAGAACCCTGGCTGCCTCTCCCCTGCGAGGTTCATGTTCTGTATGTCTGTCTGTTTCGTACATGTGCAATGTACATGTGAAGTGTATCCATGTTCCGGAAAGGCTAAGGGATGAGATGCACACACACACACACACACACACACACACACACACACACACACACACACACACACACACACACACACACACACACACACACACACACACACACACACACACACACACACACACACACACACACACACACACACACACACACACACACACACACACACACACACACACACACACACACACACACAGCTGCTGAGTTTTTTTTAATTAGAAATTCATACTGCAGCAGGGAATGGGGAGCAAGCATCCCATTGAACCTCTTGAATCTTTTTGCATTTAAGACAATGACAACATGTTCCTTTATAGTTTCTATGAGAGGAAGTCAGCGGTCCATGGGGCCCTCTGTGACAACATGGACACGCGCTGCGCCATGGAGGAAATGAGGGCCCTGGTTAGCCAGAGCAACACCTACATTGCCAGCAGGAAGAGTGCCAAGCTCCAGCCCAACCGCATGCTGTTGGACGGCATCGCCGCCTACCTAACAGCCATGTTGAAGGTGAGAACATCTTCAAAATGTGCTTTAGGTACAATTTGAGAGCTGTAATTTGAGTGTAATCCGTTAGAAGTGTGGTAGTTGTCAGTCAGCTGTTCTGTGAGAAATGGTCTGCTTTTCAGTTTACTGTGCCAGCCTCTGAGGCTCCCCAGTCATTTCTGACCAATCGGGTTTTCTACCCTGATTCTTTGCGCTTTCTCATTGAAATATGACAAAGTGCAATGCCATGAATGTCAGAAGTGGTTTAAAGGCTGCTCAGTTACAACTCCACTATATTGACACGGCCTTTAATGTCCACTGAACCCTGGGGCCTCATGGGAGACTCGTTTCTTCAACTTGAAACACTCATCCGATCTCTGTTTCGCCTGTTAGACGTTTGGTGCCATCGAAGGAGCCGAGCCGATCGGTTTTCCAGTCGGTGGAAAAGGTCAAGACCTCGATGTGAGTACAGTTCAACTTAATCACTTGATGGGTTGAGTACTGTATACAAAATGTGGCTGAAGACGTGTGAAGCACTTTGTGATCTTGCATACATGGCATGTTATTAAAATTGTTCCAGAATGGTTATAAGGATCTCTGGTCTGTCGGGTCATATCGGGCGGCAGTCTAGCTCAGGAGGTAGAGCAGTCGCCTCACAACCGGAAGGTTGCTGGTTCGATCCCCGGCTCCTCCTAGCAAAAACTGTCGGTGTTCTTGAGGAAGACCCTAACCCTAACTGCTCCCCGGGCGCTGTATGAATAGCTGCCCACTGCTCCTAATACTAGGATGGGTTAAATGCAGAGAACACGTTTCACTGTATGTCTTCATGTATGTGACCAATAAAGAGGATTCAATCCTCACGATTTGTTGTTGTTGTAATGACATCATACATAATTTCCTACCCTTTTTTTTGTTTTTGTATTTTTTAGCTGGAGACCACAGTGATGCCATATCTTAAAGTGCTGTCAGACTTCAGAGAAGGTGTCCGAAGAATCGCAAGAGAGCAGAAGGGTATGTAAATGTACATACTATATATATATATATATATATATATATATATATATATATATATATATATATATATATTTTATACTTTAAAATATAAGAATTGCAAAGTTTTGGTTTATGATTTATTTATGAACACTTCTGGGATAATAAAGTCCTTCATGTCATTTGTAGTGACGGAGTTGCTACAGCTGTGTGACGTGGTCCGTGATGACACCTTGCCTGAGCTGGGAGTGCGACTGGAGGATCACGAAGGTATTTGTGGGGTGTGACATTGTGCTGTAGCCATGAAGAAGATAGACCAAATACCCAGGTCTATCTTAAGGTTTCCTATTCATGTGGGGCATTCCTGGTGAATTATTGTACCCTTTTATAATACAATAATGGTAGGACGTTCAAGGCAGGAAATCAATTAAGTGTTACTTTACTTTTGTTAATTTTACCTTTTTATCTAGATTAGTACTTTATTATTATTTTTAATAATCTTTCATTATTTTATTAATAATCTCTTTTCCAAGAGAGACTTGGTTAAGAATGGCAGCAGTGCATTACAACAGTATAACATGGCTAAAACACAAATGCGGCCAAAGAACAGCATAGGCGTTAGTGTTTCTGAGTGAACTGAACGGCCTGTGTCGTGTGGCGCAGGCCTCCCCACGGTGGTGAAGCTGGTGGACAAGGAGACTCTGCTGAAGGAACGAGATGAGAAGAAAACGGTATGAGAAATTTGAGGACATTTGGGCACGTGGAAGCGAAAATGGTCAACATGGACAATCCTGTGTTCACACGAAGAGCCCTACGAATAAATAATACAACGTGTAAACGTTGTATTATTTATTTGTAGGGCTCTTCGGAGCAATTATTTAAGAAATAAAAGGGAAGGCATTTACAAGCTTGTTGGCTTCAGCTTTCGTTCAGCCAAGTCTCTGTTTTGACTTTGTGTATATTATTGTCTTGATTGCTGATCGAAAATAAACATATTTATTCGTGGCTTTCATAACAGAAAGTAGAATACAGGTTATCATTTTAAACTTGATTTCTCCTCTTTCTAACTCTATTAACAGGTCTATAATGTAATATTTTGTTTTTTGTATCAACTGCAGATGGAGGATGAGAAGCGAAAGAAGAAGGACGAGGCGGCTAGAAAGAAACATGAACAGGAGGTCCGTAAAGAAATGAATACATGTTGTTCTCCTCAACAGCAATTAGAGCAGATGAGGAAGACAACCACCGCCATCTTTGCCAACGATAACTGTTTTAACTTTCCTTTATTTTTACATCAGGCCACCTGCTAAGCTAAGCTACCACTACAGTTAAGCCCACCACATTTTCACAAATATCCTGTGTATACACATAGGTTTTGGAGCATAATAGCATCTTCCTCTACTTAATCTGACCATCTTTCTCCAAATTGTACCTCCAGTTTTCCCTTTTTTATGTTTCTAATTCGCTTCTCATTCTAATTCAGTTGCTAGTGTTTTTGTGGCCACGATTTTTGAGCTAAATGACTCCTCGCTGTGTTAATTTCAGATGGCTAAACTTGCGAAGATGAAGATCCCCGCGTGTGAGATGTTTCTCAAAGAAGCTGACAAATACTCAAAGTTTGATGAAACGGTAAACCCCATCAGCTAGTAGTTTTTGCTTTGGACACAATCACAGCACAATTCATGTAAAAATTACCATAATTGTGTCTGTTTGATCTTATTCTGATCTCGGTCACACTACCAAGACCAGCTGCAGAAGCATTTGTGTGTATGATGTCGTCTACCCAAAACAATCACTCTTTATTGATTGGTCTTTTATTTCCCCCCCCCTCCTCCCCCTCCTCCCCCTCCCGAGAATCATGCGGGATGAATTTTATTCATCTTTTCTTTTTTCTTTTTTTTTTGCCACCAGGGTTTTCCCACTCATGACCTGGAAGGAAAGGAAGTCAGCAAAGGACAGGCCAAGAAACTACGCAAGCTCTACGAGGCGCAAGAGAAACTACACCACGATTACCTCCAGATGAACCAGAACGGCAGCTGAGTCGGCGGCATACAGAACTGTCCGGGCCCATTTACTCTCCTTCAAAAAAAAAAAAAAGATATATATTTAGGCCAGTGGTGCTGGCTCGTCACCTCTACGTCTCTGGTCAGAACAATAGGGAACCGGATACACTGAAGGGAACAATATACTGTTGGAAGGAAAGTCAGTTTACGTTTTTTACACACACACACACACACACCACCAATTAAAGATGATAGTGTTTTTATATTCCTTTTTTTTTATTTTTTTTAAATCAGGAAAGGAAACTGGAGAATAGATTGGAATAACCTGACGGCGTAGTCTCAAGATAAGTTTCATGCTCGCAGCTGGTTTGAATTATCACACGCTGGCAAAGAACAGGGGTTTGCTATGGGCTTGGGCTGCCAATCACCAAAATGAAAAGGCCTTTGATATTCAGAAAACACATTTGTACCGGCCTTATTTTAAGACCTTGTCTTTGAAATGTTTACGCTCAACATTGTTTAAGCGTTTTAATAATAAAGTTATCTCCTGGTTAACGACATTCGTTCCATAATGATGCTTTGAATTTCATAATTACTTAGTGACTATTATATTTGCAGCACTTAGATGGTAATGGTATAGATGGTATTGGTATTAGAAATGGTGAGTTGAACACAAGGGTCCAAAACAGTGTTTGCCTCTTGTGTGGCAAAGCTCTAGACCTTAACACCTTCTTTAAGGCTTTAATCATATTTTGGTGCTTAACATGGTGATATTGACTAGATTAGATCAGCCGTCCAGTGGAGTTGCATTCTAATGTCTTGATATTGTAATGTGTTGTGTTGCAGTGTTTTTAGGCCTGAGGGCCAATGTGTGTGCCGTCTGAAGGAGTTTCCACTTAATTGATGGTGGCTCTCTACAATGACCCATAGACATAGATGTATTATGAAAATAACAACTAGTCAATCTATGGTTACATGGTAATCTGGAATCATTCCCCAGTTTCCTTACAGGACCTTGGTAACCGATGTATCCTATACCAATGTTGTGTCACGACAAGGAAATGCACTTTAGATTTTCTGTTCTGCTCATGGGGTATAATGGGGAAACGGGAAGGCCACAGAATGATTTAAACCCACACCCACCACAAGGTGAACTCCTTTGTCTAGCTAGCTGTGTTTTGATTCATTCATCCAAAAGGATATCCCAGCCCAGTGCTGGATAAATCTATAAATATATATATATCTATGAATTAACTGGAACAACACGGTGGGAGGGTGACTGAGTGTTGATTTAAACAATCATGAACACTTAGTGAATGCTTTTCAGGTCTGCTGGCCTCCATGTGTTTACTTGCAGTCGGAGAGGACTTTGATACCGTTGGATGGTCATACTATACAGTTGCAAAATTTAGCATAGATGTGCATTCTCTACATCGGACATACCTGTTGATGAAAATTTAATAAAATTGCCACAAAATGAATTTAATTTTTTTTATTTGAGGATATAGAACAGTACGAGTCTTCAGGAACTATTTTGAAGTATCTTACTCATTAATATTGCATAAATTCATCTGTAATAGATGCACTCACAGAATTGTATATTGTGTGTGCTATTCTGGATGTTTTTTGTATATATATATATATATATATGTGCCAAATTCCATTCATTATATATGTTGAAATGTTTATCCAATCAATCGGTTTTTTTCTTAATTGAATTACTTCAGTGGTTCCCAAACTTTTTAATGTAATAACGTTTCTGTATCCAACCTTCTTGAATGGAGTTATTTCCATAGACTTCAACATGTAACTTCCATTCTAGTAGTGATATTGGCCTTTTAACGTAACATACATTTATTTAATCAAAGATACGGGCGCAGTAGTAGGGGCAAAAACACGGATAAAGGATCTGCAGGCATGGATGGGATTGTGCGTCTGGAGGCATTCCAGCGCCCATAATGTAAGTCATGACATAGGCCCTTACTATTATAATACTTATTTCACTATTTAACCAAATTTACATTTTGTGGGTATTGGTATGGGTATTATTGTTGAACAACAATGTAATTCCATACACCTACAAGCGGCACCATGGGGACCCACGCATCAGTGTAGCCTGATATCAAACTGTCATTTCGTTACACTGTATTTCCATCAGAATCAGTCACTTGGATGAGTTGGAGTGGACTGATTCGAATGTCTGGGCCCAGGTGATACAAGATACAAGATATTTTTATTGGCCAATTGCCAACAGGTACATTGGAATGCTTACTCCCCATTCCCTCCCGCAGTATACATCTCCAAGACAATACCATAACAATAAAAATAATATATACAATAAAAATAAACAAAGCAGCAAAGTGACTGTCAAATGATATGTACATATCATTTGACAGACACTTTGCTGCTCTTTTTTTGTTAATTTTTATGGTATATATTATTGTTATGGTATTGTGTTGAATGTACATGTTTTGGAATATGAATTGTGTTTTTGTGTCCAAAACCTCAGCGGAAAGAGATCATTGTCATTAATTTCACTCATCACTCATCCCACCTGGGGACCAATTACACCAACCAATGAGAGTAGACTGGCGTTTCCCTCATTGGATGGAGCAGCTGTATTTAAGTCGAGGCAACAGTGGTGTAAAGTGCATTCGGGTTTGTGGTGATTCGTGAGAGTGCGCACGGTCATTCATTCATTTGTTTTTAACAAGCCCTTTTAGCACATACATCAAGCATGTCCTCGCTGGAATTCATTGCTTCTGTAAGTATTTGTTTCTTGTGATTTAAAGTTGGCTACATTAGATCCTTCCTTGACACAGAAACTGCTTGCTTGTTAATGTTAACTAGTAGGTTAAGATGGGTACGGGTGACTATTATGGTTAACTAAGTAAAACAGTTTTCACTTACTTCATATTATACAGGTAGCTGGTCTACAAAATTCTACAAGAATGGGTAAAGCCACTGTTTGCGGCACAAGGCGAGCGGCTCTCGGAGAGCTTACAAACGCTCCCACTGAAGCTGTTATCACAAAGGTAATGCTGCCAAAACGTCCGCATGTTTTGCTTCCATTATTGATTTTGCCTAAAGTAAAGACTATATTTCCACAGAACACTCTGCTGTCAAAATGTTCCACAAAACAAGTCCTGAACCAGAAGGCCAAACAGAAGGTGGTTGGAGAAGTGGTGCCAGAAGCTCCCCTGCCCTCTGTGCCTGAAGAGTCCGCTGACATCTCCATGGAAGAGGACCTCTGCCAGGCTTTCTCTGACTCTTTCCTTACTGTAGAAGATATTGATTACCAGGATGGGGACATGCCACAGTTGTGTGCTGAATATGTGAAGGACATTTATGCATATCTCATGACTCTTGAGGTAACTCACTTCCAGGTGGATGCATTACCATCGTTTGTCCATTGTTGTCTTCAATTGTGGTGTTTTGACTCAAACTGGTCTTTCCCCTATAGCAAACACAAAATGTGAGACCAAAGTACTTGCAAGGCTATGAAATCAATGAAAAAATGAGGGGCCTCCTGATCGACTGGCTGATCCAGGTTCACGCTAGGTTCCAGCTGCTGCAAGAGACTCTGTATCTCACGGTTGCCGTTTTGGATCGGTTTCTCCAGGTGGGTGGTGGGGACTTGTGTTGTCACTGCTTTGGTTGCCCTTGATCAGCGTCAGCTTAATGATTATGGTTGTCTGCACTACAGGTTCAGCCAGTGTCTCGCAGGAAGCTCCAGCTTGCTGGTGTGACTGCCATGTGGGTTGCTTCAAAGTATGAAGAGATGTACAGTCCAGACGTAGCAGACTTTGCGTACATCACTGACAATGCCTTCACCAAGGCCCAGATTCTGCAAATGGAGCAGGTGATTCTCAGGTGCCTCAACTTTGACCTTGGACGTCCTCTACCTTTACACTTCCTCAGGAGAGCCTCAAAGGCTGCAAATGTGAGTTGGGGTTTGAAGCTGGGAGCATGACTGAGTCAATTGTTGTCTAACCTTGTAGACCGAATTCCATGTCACACTTGTGACGGCTGCTTGGTAATGTTTCAGTCCAATGTGGAAAAGCATACCCTTGCCAAGTATCTAATGGAGCTGACCCTGGTGGATTATGACATGGTGCACTACCGACCCTCTGAGATCGCCGCTGCTTCCCTGTGCCTCTCTCAGCTCCTGCTGGAGGACCTTCCATGGGTAAGATCAGTGTAGTGTTTTTCAGTTCTCAAGTCGGCTGAGTCCAGAATTCTGAAGCTTGTCATTTTTCTCCTGCAGTCTCCCACGCAGCACCACTATGCTACGTATGACGAGGGTCATTTGAAGCCAATCATGCAGCACATGGCCAAAAACGTAGTCACTGTCAGTGAGGGCAAAACAAAGTTCCAGGTAAGATAATGATGATCATGCAGTAGAAGAGCGAACTTATGGAAAACCTCATTGCTAATTGAGTCTCCCTCCCAAAAGGCTGTCAAGAACAAGTACTCCAGCAGCAAGCTAATGAAGATCAGCCTGAACTCTTGCCTCAAGTCCGCCGTTATTGTGGATTTTGCTGCTTCTCTGCTCAATGATCCCTAAATTTTGGGATTTTAAATTGTACATAAACTTTTATTTTCACAAAATGTTTTACTTTGCCCCAGTTGACTTTTAATAAATTTTTTAAAAATCTGTTACTGGCTTTTGTGTTTATTTACTAACATGCTAGTGACCTTGCCCTACAATGACTAAGGCTCTAATGTTAAGACTATCATAAATTAGGTGTGGCTACAAGACTACTCTTTATTTTAAGACTCGTAAAAGTGGACCTAGGTGACGAGGATAGGTCTTTAGCATGCGGTAGAAGATGTGTACTGACCCTGCAGTCCTGACATCCGTGGTGAGTTCATTCCACCACTTTGGTTCCAGGATGGAAAAGAGCCATGCAGATCTGCCACTGGGGGGGGTCCTTTAAAGGGTAAACTAACATGTAAAACTATTCGTGAATATTTAACTTGGTTGGGACAGTTATGGCACATTGCAATCAATACTGGCCCAGACTATTGAGTGAGGTGACTAATTGGATTACAAAAATAAACTAGTTAAGGGGGTTTGACACCCAACTCCTTTGGAAAGGCCTGAGGGTCCTCAAACTACAAGGAGCTCAGGACGAATAGCTCTGTCTGTTGGGCCTTGGCTTGGGAACCGGAAGGTTGCCGTTTCAAAACACCTGGGCACTGCCGTGTTGCCCTTGAGCAAGGCACCAGACCCCTACACTGCTCCCCTGGCGCTGTATATAACAAATAGCTGCCCACTGCTCCTACTAGGATGGGTTTAATGGAGAGAAACTAATTTCACTGTTTACATGTATTTGACCAATAAAGAGGATTCAATCCTCCAGATTTAGGAGGGACACCGACATCACTGTTCATTGACTACAGCTTGGTTTTACACGCCGTCGTTCCTTCCAAGCTGGTACGGAAACCGAGGGACCTATGTTAGGGCTCACCCATCTGTAACTGGATAAGGGACTTCCTGACAGGCAGGCCTCAAGTTGTGAAGATTGGTAACATCTCATCCACTCTGGCCCTCAACACAAGCACCTCAAGACTGCTGCCCAGCTGTACTCTATGTACACGCATGACTGTACAGCCACACACGGTAACAACTACATCATAAGTTTGCAAATGACACCAGTCATCGGCCTGATAAGCAACAAGTACAGAGATGAGGTAGTCCTGCTGACGTAATGGTGTAAGGACAACCGCATGGCACTGAATGACAGCAAGACTAAGGAGCTCATCGTGGACTTCCGTTTCCTGGGACTACAGATCTCCTGGCGTGGACCCACAACTAGGAGGCCATGCTGAAGAAGGCATCCCAGCATCTCTACGCGTGCCTGAGGAGAAGCGGCATAAGCCCATGTTGGCTTGTGAACTTCTTCTGTGGCACCATAGAGAGCGTCCTAATGAGTGGCGTCACTGTGTGGTATGGCAACAACACTGCACAGGACAAGGAATAAAAAAATATTATAGGATGTACTCTTCCATGCATCAAAGAGATCTTTAGGACCAGGTGTCGGAATAAGACCATCTCCATCACAAAGGACCGCAACCACCCTGGGCACCATCTCTTCTTCCCCCTCGCCGTCCGGTCACCGGTGTCGCAGCATCTGAACCAGAACAATACCAATATTACATTACACTGTGTCAAACTTCCTTACTGGACTTACTGGACTCATTACCATACTGCACTGTTCTGTACCTTTATTATTCATGATGATGCTACCACTTACTACCGTGCTGCACTACTGTCACTTTAAAATGCTTTTTGCACGATCCGCAATATGTATATATCATCCATTGCTATTTATTGTTCTTATTGTTTTTTATTATGTATAGTATTGATATAGTATATTGTTGATTATAGTATATAGTATAATATATAGTGTTTATAGTATTGAGTATTGTTGTTGAAATTCAGAATGCAGGAGTGAATGGGGAGCATGCATTCCACTGTACGTGTTACATATGGCAAAATAAAGAATCTTGACCACATAATTATGCATTTCGGTTGGCATCTGTAGTCATGTGATTTTTAGCTTCCGATAAATGCATTTCCGGTTGTTGTGCAAGGTACTAATTATGAGTCACTCTTCATCTATCAATCTGTACTATCCATCAGCCACTTGATTGTTCTTTTTGTGTATAGTATATGGTACTATAGTGCTATTTATAATATATAGTATAGTTTATAGTAGGTAGAATACAGTGTTGTTTATAGTATATAGTACATGTATATAGTGTTGTTTAAAGTATATTATATAGTAGATAGTATATTGTGTTGTTTATAGTATAGTATAGTATAGTATAGTATTGCATAGTTTAGTATAGTATAGTATTGTTGTAGGAAATGCATACTGCAGAAGGGAATGGTTAGTAAGCATTCCATTGTAGCCTACTTGTTGCACATGGCAAATAAAAGCATCTCCAATCTTGAATCTAAAATCTCATTGGCTGTTGCCATCATAATCTCTGGTCTCAGTGCCCCCACAGTACGTGAGTCGGACCTGATAATATCAAACCAGTTTGAAAAAAAATGATCTTCCCGACTCTACAGCAACTCAACACCAAGAAGACCAAGGAGCAAAACGTGGACTTCGGAATGCCCCCATCCTCATCAACGGGGCGGAGGTAGAGCGTGTCTCCAGCTTCAAATTCCTGGGGGTCCACATCTCCGAGGACCTCTCTTGGACCCTCAACACTGCCTTACAGGTCAAGAAAGCTCACCAGCCTCTCTTCTTCCTGAGGAGACTGAGGAAAGCCCACCTGTCTCTTTAGATTCCGGTGAACTTTTACGGGTGTGCCATCGAAAGCATACTAACCAACTGCATCACAGTGTGGTACGGCAACTGCACTTTCTTAGACCGGAAAGTGCTGAAGAGGGTGATGAAAACCGACCAACGCATCGTTGGATTACCCCTCCCTGCAATAAAGACTACACACCACAAACGGTGTCTGAGGAAGGCACAACAAAAATTGTCAAAGACACCTCTAACCCCAACCATGGACTGTTTGCCCTCCTCCCCTCCCGGAGGCGCTACAGGAACCTTTGTTCCAAGTCAAGCAGGCTCAGGAACAGCTTCTTCCCCTCAGCTGTTATCTCTCGGAACGCCGCCCCCTGACCCCTCTGCTGCCCAACATACAAACTTTGAACTCTGCTGACGACCCTTTCACCATCAATATCTTCAACGGCCTTGCACTGTATCATAACTCCCTACCTCTACCTATAGTTTACATATTTATTGTTTACATACCTGTATGATAGCCATGTACATTTTTTTTTACTGTACTTACCATATATATATATCAATCTTCAACTGTTTATATTGCATACCCTAATTGCTCACTAACTGTTTATACTTGTATACTTACCCGTGTGTGTGTATATATATATATATATATATATATATATATATATATATATATATATATATATATATATACACACACAGGTAAGAATACAAGTATATACCATAAGTATAATATACTTATGGTATATACTTGTATTCTTACCTGTATGTATGTATGTGTATATATACACACACAGGTAAGTATACAAGTATAAACAGTTAGTGAGCAATTAGGGTATGCAGTATGTATATATATATGCACATATCTCATACCTACTCTATTATTATATATACCAAATTATTTTTACCCGTTTTTAGTAGCTGTTTTTAGTAGACAGTTTTTACATCTTATTTAACCACTGTACATTATATATATCCATGCACTTTACAGCAACATTTGCGCTCTGGTTAGATGCCAAATCATTTTCGCTGTACTGTATTTGTGCTGTGCAATGACAATAGATTTGAATCTAATCTAATCTAATCTACAGGGGGTGACAATTAAAATATATATTTAAATTGTTAAAAGCATACGCTTAGTCGTTAAATCGTTGACATTGCATAGTTGCCAATCAATGGATGATAGTACGTGTACTGTATAATCGATTTCTCTAATAAAAAAAGTTTAAACAACCTCCACGACCTCACAACATATGATGATAATTAGTTTGTTGTTTATTTTCCAAACTTAGTTGCAAATGTGATTTGTTTTTAATAACCTTTGACCCTATCACGTAAACACCTGGTAACCAATGAGAAGCCTGCATTTTGCTCAGCTGTAACCAATGAGATGGGGCCTAGCGTTATTTGAACGGTTGCAGGATTCAGCTTTGTTTATTAGCGTTGCGCAGAGCATACGGTACCGTATAGAAACTATTTTGTGGTCGGCAAGTCTTTTCGTACATTTTGTCAACTTATTTGAATACGAATCTTACGCTCAGCCATGTCGTCGATGGAAGTTCGTGCTGCTGTAAGTAACCTACTACATACTGCCTTCGTACGAAACATTACATCAGCGACAATAACTAATGTGCTCTTGCTAACCATGCTACGGACTCTAGGTGCTAACTTCCGTCTTTTTCGCTTTTTTCTGTACTAGTTTATTCGTCTTTACTTGTGTAGACTTTAAACAATTTGATCAATGTGTTTGGGGCTCAACTAAGGTTGCCCGGTCGGGCAAGTGGGTCACAAATGTGTATACATTTGGCAGAATATCAATTGTTTAAGTTGTGTGGTTATCAAATGTAAACAAAACCTAATTGTCATGGTTCAGCTTTAAGAAACTTTCGTATCAAATGTTTTGCTTTGTTTTTACCACAATCGGTGCAAAGGTTAACTGGTCCCCTGGTGTTGAATAAAAGCATTTTATTTTTCAGTTCGTCACTGGCCCCGAGAACCCGAGAATGGGCAAAGCCACTGTTGGTGGCACAAGGAGAGCAGCTCTCGGAGAGCTTACAAACGTTCCCGCTGTAGCTGTAAACCCAAAGGTAACTTGACTAAATAATATGTATTTTGTTCAAACTAGTTTCTACTAGTTTTTTCCCTTCTAAATCAAAACTCTCTCTGCAGAAGACTCTACTCCCCAAAGGTACCACAAAACAAGGCCTGAACCTGAAGGCCAAACAGAAGCCGGTTGCTGTAGTGCGTGCAGTTCAGGTGCCAGAAGCTTCCGTGCCTGACGAGTCAGCTGACGTCTCCATGAAAGAAGAGGAACTCTGCCAGGCTTTCTCTGATGCTCTCCTAACTGTAGAAGATATTGATGACCTGGATGGAGACATGCCACAGTTGTGTGCTGAATATGTGAAGGACATCTATGCATATCTCATGACTCTTGAGGTAACTCACTTCAAGGTCGATGCATTGCCATAGTTTGTCTTTAATTGTATTTGTTTTTAATCAAACTGGTCTATCCCCTATAGCAAAAACAAAGTGTGCGACCCAAGTACTTGCAAGGCTACGAAATCAATGAAAGAATGAGGGCCCTCCTGATTGACTGGCTGATCCAGGTTCACGCTAGGTTCCAGCTGCTGCAAGAGACTCTGTATCTCACGGTTGCTATTTTGGATCGGTTTCTCCAGGTGGGTGGTGGGGACTTGTGTTGTCACTGCTTTGGTTGCCCTTGATCAGCTTCAGCTTAATGACCATCTTCTGCACTACAGGTTCAGCCAGTGTCTCGCAGGAAGCTCCAGCTTGCCGGTGTGACGGCCATGTTGGTGGCTTCAAAGTATGAAGAGATGTACAGTCCAGACGTAGCAGACTTTGCGTACATCACTGACAATGCCTTCACCAAGGCCCAGATTCTGCAGATGGAGATGCTGATTCTCAGGTGCCTCAACTTTGACCTTGGACGTCCTCTACCTTTACACTTCCTCAGGAGAGCCTCAAAGGCTGCAAATGTGAGTTGGGGTTTGAAGCTGGGAGCATGACTGAGTCAATTGTTGTCTAACCTTGTAGACCAAATTCCATGTCACACTTGTGTATACATTTCTGAAATGTTAACATATGGAGCTGACGGCTGCTTGTCAATGTTTCAGTCGAATGTGGAAAAGCATACCCTTGCCAAATATCTAATGGAGCTGACCCTGGTGGATTATGACATGGTGCACTACCGACCCTCTGAGATCGCCGCTGCTTCCCTGTGCCTCGCTCAGCTCCTGCTGGAGGACCTTCCATGGGTAAGATCAGTGTAGTGTTTTTCAGTTCTCAAGTCGGCTTGAGGCCTGAATTCTGAAGCTTGTCGTCTTTATCCTGCAGTCTCCCACGCAGCACCACTACGCTGCTTATGACGAGGATCACTTGAAGCCCATCATGCAGCACCTGGCCAAAAATGTAGTCACTATCAATGAGGGCAAAACCAAGTTCCAGGTAGGTTGATAATCAGGCGATCGTGTTTAAAATGCTCTATGTACCACGGTGTCATAAAACTTTACCCTCTCCGTCACAGGCTGTCAAGAACAAGTACTCTAGCAGCAAGCTTATGAAGATCAGCCTGATTCCTCAGCTCAAGTCATCTGTTGTTCTGAGCTTGGCGGCTCCCCTTATGAGCACTGCGGCTCCCCTTATGAGCACTGCGGCTCCCCTTACGAGCACTGCGGCTCCCCTTACGAGCATTGCGGCGCCCCTGCCGAACGATCAGTGAAGTTTTTTTTCTTTCTTTTTAAGATGTACATATTTTTATTTGCACTTTATTTTTTAAAGAGTCTGATGGGGATAAATTTAATTGGCTTTTAATAATCTCTTCAAAATGTTGTGGATTCTGGTAAAATCTTTCAAATTTTTTTTTTAATGAACCTTTTTTCACAATATTGGTCTTTCCTCATCAAGTATGTACTACATTTTCCTTCATGTGTGTGTATATTTGAAATAAAACCATTTTAATGAACTTTGACGTGGTGCTTGAGTTTAAGAAATATTTTGGCCTAGAGGCTCTTTTACAATGGTGACTTTTGTGATGTGTGCTAGTTTTATCAGGCAATTTACTGTTGTATTTATTTGGGGAGCTAAATGTTAACTGCATGTAATAAGCCGGTTAGTCATCCACACTTTTCAAAAGGCATTAACATTGCCTTAAATTTCTGCAGTTGGCAAGAATGAAACTGGTCTGAAGGCTCATTTCAGTTTATTACTTAAATGGGTTTCTGATGCGTCAGCATGACTGTCGTATGAGGGTCATCTGTGCCTTGTACTGCTGGAGCTGAGAGCCGAAGACTGGATCGCTTAGGCGAAGCGGACTCTACGCATGGATCCAATGGTGCTATTCTGACAACCCCAGTCGGCTGAGTTGTTGAAGTCACGTTTCTCCAGGATGTAGTGGGGACCTCTGTAATTGGGCTCCTGGTAAATCACCCAACTGTGGAAGATGAGATCAGAATAAACTTAATGGTCTTGATATGCGAAGGCATCTGCCTCCTCCCAATGAGTCTGATGGAATAATGGGAACTCCTAGTGACTATGGCTATCTTGGTTCCAAAGAGCTGGACTTACGCTCCACCGAGGACGCGGATGGAGGCGGCTCTGTTCAGGCTGTGACGGGTCATCAGGTTGGGAATGTCGTCCTGGATCTCCGTCTTCTTACCAGAGAAGCCGCCTTTCTCAAACAGTTGGGCCCTGGGAGGGTTATTGTCCTACGGCCAGAGTGCATGTCGGATGAAAACGGCCTTCGTTGAACCAATACATTTGCTCTTCACAGCACTATTTTCAGCTGGATGAAACCACGCACTTTTCTTTTTTGAGAACACCGGTTTTTGTTGGTGATTCATATTGGGCTAGGCTACGGTACATTTAAAAATATATATATTTTCTAATAAGGTTGTGTGCCTTACCTGCTTGATTCCACGGACGGAGGAGATGTGGTCCACCTGAGCACACCACTTGTCATAGCAGTTGTACTCTCCCCTCTCAGACATGTCCCACAAGTACTGGCGCCCACGGAAGTTATCGTGTTCGTAGCCTATCCATCTACATGGGCCAACATGCACAATTAGTAAAGTAAAAATACAATAAGCAGTATTTAAGTTCACAATGTCAAAATGCCTTTCGTGTCATACGAAGTGATTGTATTTCTATAGGTTGGAAGAGAGGCTAAGCTGTTCTTCTGTTGTGTCGCTAGAGGGCGCCCTATATACATTTGTCAAAGAAGGCGACAATCCAGAAACATCCATCGAGTGTAACTCTAAAATGCTCAATGGCTTGTCTTACGCTCCACTCTCCACCTGCACCGAGTTGCATCTCTCTGGGAAGTTCTTATCGCTAAGTTTTTGGCAGTCGGAACTCAGGTCCAGCCGTCTCCCGGCAAAGTTCCTCTGCTCAAAAAGGGTCACCTGTATAATAAAAAAAAGACGTCATTCAAATGTGGCCTATAATAACAGTATTAGACTAATATTAGCTATAATAGGCAAGCACAATTGAGTATTTCACTAGGCCTAATTTAAATTAAGTGATATATATATATATATAAATAAACTTACCCTCCCACTGGACCCATAGAAGGCACGTTGGAGTACAGACCCCAGCTTGCTGTGAAGAAAGGCGATTGTTTATATATATATTTTACATAAATGACAAAAAAAGATGGAGGCCGAATGAGTCAATACATAGCCTATTGAACACACATTGCCCCTGAGAATGTCATTAGTTATTGTTTACGTAACAGAACATGTAATAGTATTTACTATGATGGACTCCATCCAAGTGTAGTTCTACATAAACACAGGCTGTTTTTAGGCTGGAACAGGAAATTCATGAACTCGGCTTCAATAACTTGAAGACGAGGGCAACCGGCCGCAGAGTGCGGGCCTCTGTTTGGGCCCAAGGCAACTGCCAACCTACCTGGTTTGTTGGGCTAATGCTGTGACTTTAGTGAAGATGTTCATGTCAGCTCTGTGAAGCCAGAAAAAAGCCCCTTAAATACAGCGAGTTCAGGTCAACCAAACAGGGGACTAGAACGCTCACAGGGGTTCTGTAGGGCTCGCTGGGGGCCCTTGGAGCCATTGATATGCTAAACACACAGGGCGATATATGCTTATGTTGTCTTCTCTCTGCAATTCTGTCCAGTGTTTTACATACAAATGCACCTCTCGCACATGCTAAGTCGCACAGAAAGCACACAGAGCCACACATGACAGAAAAGAAAACGAAATATGTATGATGACTTAAATATTGAAACACACACATGCACACACACACACACACACACACACACACACACACACACACACACACACACACACACACACACACACACATGAATGCATGCATGTCGAACACACACACTCACACCCACACACACGCACGCACACACGCACACACAGACACACACACATACACACACACACACACACACACACACACACACACACACACACACACACACACACACACACACACACACACACATACAAACACACACACACACACAAGACATACAAAGAAAGCAAAATATATGTATACATAGTCAAAACATGGTCAAGTACATAGTTTAAAGTTTTGCACATAAACACACACACACACACACAAATGCACACACATGTACATGCACATTTGCACACACGCATGCACACGCACACACGCATGCATGCACACACACACACACACACACACACACACACACACAGAATTGTGGCAAAGAGAGTGCAGTGCCAACAGTTTGAACTTTGAACAATTCAGCATTTTGTTTCTGTTGTTGTTCCAACAATGCCTTACCCATCCTGATAATACCTGTGTACTCATGCTTTGTGCATGGCCAGCTCTAGTCCAAAGTCAGTGAGTAGATCTCTGTTTCTATGAGATGCTGGAAACATTACAAAGGTACATCAATTATCTTTATAGAAGGTGTAAAGAAAGAGAAGATCATGGTGTATGTCTTGTAACATGTAACATGGAATGTTAAATGTAACGGAAAGATAGAAAGAGAATAAATAGAGCCTATTCAATTGGGGGACAATTGGAAAGGGATTTCTTTAGTGAAGAGGAGTAAACTTTTTTACTGCATGACTCTCCCCAGCCATCCAACACACATGTGTTGTTATATATATATATGTTTCTTCCTTGTATGAAAGTCAAATTCATATTTATATGAGACTTCACCCCGCTCACACTGCTAATTACTTCTGTGCGCTTTTATTTTACCAAATTACCCTTTCCTTTACCTTGACTTACTGTGGTAGCCTAATTTGCAATCCCAGTTAGCTAATTAGTGTAAATAGTAAATTATTACAAAATTAAATGAAATATTGCCATTTACTGTCATTTGCAAAAAAAATACATTTGAGATAATGAATGAATCACACTTTATTATTTTTAATACATTTTCAAGAATACAATTGAATGTTTATAATGAAAATGATAATAATTATGATAATGATATAATAAAAATAATAATAATAATAATTTGTTCACATATAGACATGGCTCACTATTATCTGGCTTGCTTGCAGGGTCAAAATTCTGAAATCAAAAATATGTATGCTCCAGCAAATTACATTTACACTTCACTGACCTCCAATGGCTGGGCCTTTTTGGGCAGAGGAGGGGGAGTCATGCTTTTGCAATGAGCAGCAGCAAACCCATTGCCATGCTCCATTGTGTATTGCTTTTGTAAACTTGGCCCTGAACCAACTGATGACATTTGCGAGAAGCGACTAGATCCAGAAGCTTGGGGATGTTTCCTGCATTTGGGAGCTGTTTCCAGCAGGGACGAATGCAGGACAGGCCGCAGGTATACATCTACATGTGGTGGGGAGGGAGACTGGCTGAGACAGACTGAACTAGACTAGAGGACAGTTACACAGTAGAGGGAAACCCGCAATTGCCATTGGACTTTGAAGAATCTTTACATTTTCTTATATTCTTGCAATATACTGTACATTCGATTGACATGTCGCTCATACTGACAGTCCTGGACAAACTGTCTTATTTTCTGTCGCTTATCGCATTCTGTGTCAATGTGTCTTCCAGTTGGTTGAAATGAATGCAGCTGCATTTAGCTATGCATAAGGAGTGAGAAAGGGAGGGTTTACCTTCAATATGGATACGTAACACATATTTAACAATGCAGGATTTGTATCTAGACAACTTTTCAAAATACCTTTGGACGCCTAACAACTACGTAAGTGTTTCATAAATGCTTAATTCAAACTGAACCTAAATCTAGGTTCAATATTTGATAACAAGATTTGATCCCATTTGGCTACAATGAACCTGGATTTATTTTAGTTATAAAATGGCAATTTAATTTTTTTCAATTTCTGGTTTGCTTTTAGGTGTAACCCAACTGCTTGCCAAACATCACCATGCTGCCACAGGGCATGCTGAGTACGTGCCATGTGCTTGTGTTGGTGCTGTGTGTGTCAGCCAGCGAAGACTTTGACTGGACAAAGAATGATCAAGGGTCTTTCCACTATGGCGTCTTCCCAACTGGTATGTATCCTTGACATGATATGTCATCATATCATATCATGACTCTTAAGTTCCCTGAGGATGTGCTGAAGAGGGCTATGTTGGCTATAGCTGTATTTCTTATCTTTCTGCACGTATTTCCTCCCTTTCTAAAGGCTTTTCTTGGGGAGCCGGGGGTTCTGCATATCAGACAGAAGGTGCTTGGAACGTCGACGGCAAAGGCATGAGCATCTGGGATGCATTTGCTCACAAACAGGGCAAGATCTTCCTGAATGACACTGGAGACTTCTCATGTGAAGGCTACCACAAATTTAAGGTGACGCATTCAACCAAAAGAAAAGTGTGATGTTGATATCTGTGCAGAACAGCCAGGACATGTAATGGCTCAAAGAAAGAGCCATGATTCTGAAACACGTCTTCTCTGTACTTTAAAGGATGACATCTCCTTGATGAAGGACATGAAGCTGAATCACTACCGTTTCTCCATCTCCTGGCCAAGGATTCTACCCACTGGAATAAAAAGTAAGCTTCTGCACAGCCTTCTCATCGTACACATCTCACATAGTACACATCTCTGAGGGTGACTGTGAAGTCATGATACTGAATCGTCCTGATGGACTTGGATATACATATCTTTCAGGCGAGAAAATCAACGAGAGAGGAATCAAGTATTATGATGACTTGATTAATAAGCTTGTGGAGAAGAAAATTACACCTATTGTTACGTTATACCACTGGGACTTGCCCCAGGTAAGCATTCATCTTTGAAATATTACTTTTGTGTTCATAATGGCCTACATCTGGATGGTAAGGTGCAAGAAATGTAACCCTCACCCTTTTTTTTAGAACTTAGAGGATACATACAGGGGATGGCAGAACGCCAGCATGGTGAACCTGTTCAATGATTTTGCCAACTTATGCTTTGAGAGATTTGGAAACAGAGTCAAGCACTGGATGACTTTCAACAATCCATGGGTAAGTCAATTATATTTGTGTTGTATACTTGTGTGTTGAACACAGCTACAGTCTCAAAGGGCTTCACAGGCCACATTGTATAACCTCCCTTCACCCCCCAACCCTAGCCCACCAAAAAGTATCAAGGAAGAAACCTTGAGAAGGAACGACAGAATATATGTCAAATTAAATAGCATTTGTAATAAAATAAGTCATGTTCATGGTGGTGTAGATTTTTTTATTTTTGGTGGTGCTGGATGGTAAGCTGGTAGCCATCAGGTGGGGGTTCCAGGCGTCACGGAGCATGGAGGAAACACTTCTAGTCTAGCATCTCTCGACAGGGTCGATTTAGCTGTAATAAAGAGCTGAAGTCCTGAAGTCACAAAAGTCAGATAAAATCACAATTAAAAGGACATAAAGGATATAATAGGCATAGACAGCCTTTTGTAGTTCACTTTCTCTCTTTAACACTCTCTGCTAGTAGCTCAGGAGGTAGAGCGGTTCGCCTGACACCGGTTGCTGGTTCGATCCCCCAGCTCCTCCTAGCAAAACTGTCGTTGTGTCCTTGAGCCAGACACCCTAACCCTAACTGCTCCCGACAAGCCATGGCTGACTCGTCACTTGTAAAGCGCTTTGGATAAAAGCGCTATCTTAATGCAGTCCATTTACCATAAACCATTCATGTGTCTTCAGTCAATTGCTGTGGAAGGATATGAAACCGGGGAACATGCACCGGGCCTGAAGCTGAAGGGTGTGGGTGCTTACAAGACCGCCCATAACATCATCAAGGTTATTCCTCATACTCTTGTGGAACTCAACTCCTTATATACAACGGAAGGGTTGTACGTTCGCACACCCCTTTGCACACAATACAAGAAGACACATGTTTGTCCCTCTCTCTGTGACAGGCACATGCAAAAGTGTGGCACACTTACGACACTCGGTGGCGAAGCAAGCAAAAAGGTGACGGAAGAGCCAATACATCATGGGACATTCGCCCAGTTGCTGTTGGAGTAGCAGTCTCTACCAGGGGTCCTGTCCTGATCTATAGGTGCTCTGTGTGTGTCTCTGTAGGTCTGGTTGGGATCTCTCTGTCGGGCGACTGGGGAGAACCCGTTGACATCACTAACCAGAAGGACATTGAAGCAGCAGAGAGATATATCCAGTTCTACATGGGATGGTTTGCTACGCCTCTCTTCAACGGAGACTATCCTCAGGTTATGAAAGATTACATCGGTAAGAGAGAGGCTGAACTTTGGCGGGGGGGACTGTGCAACTTAATTTGAAACAGAAATTCGAGTACATTTTTACATTACATTACATTACAGTCATTAAGCAGACACTTTTATCCAAAGCGACTTACAATAGTGTGTTTCAACAAAAGTAGGTCAGAGAACAACTCGTCACCAGAAATCAAAAGTGCATTTCATTCCTAACAAGTCTCCAAGAACTGAGCCAGTGCTCAGGTAAAAGTACAATAAGTTTAAGTCAAAGAACAATAAGGTAAAAGTACAATAAATTGGCAAACAATGGCACAATATCAAACTAAAAATCTACTTAGACAATCTACTTAGAAAGACACTAGTACGCTAGTAAAGTGATAAGACGATGCACTAGGAGAAAGGATCCGGGTAGTGTTTCCTGAAGATGTGAGTTTTCAGTCTGCGGTGGAAGGTGGGCAGTGACTCTGCAGTCCTGACATCTGTGGGAATTTCATTCCACCAAATTGGGGCCAGGACAGAGAACAGCCATGGCCCCGTACATCGGCCACAAGGGCCCCTATGCGAGGGGGCAAGCATACCATTTTGACATCCCCCGTCATCGTCTGTTCCCTAAAACAGATAGCAGTAAAAAGACATGTTGTGCTGTGGATGCAATATCATTTAGCATGAAAATGTTCTTAAAAATATACATTGAGTTGCAGTCCGTCATGTGAAATACTGTTTAGTACATGAAGCCACTTATGTTTAAATGGTATTGGGGTTAGGATGGAGGCAAATAATGCCCCCACACATTGTGACTCTACTATCTACATGGTGAATCTACTATTTACACCCGCACTTCGACAGTCGATTTTGAAATATACCAAAAATATTGTGTATTCTATGTTATATGCAAACATCCATTGTACTTCTATCTGCCTTCAGTCACTTCATTGTTCTTTTATTGTGTATAGTATTGTTATAGTGTAGTGTTGTATAGTATAAGTACAGTGCAGTATAGTACACAGTATAGTATAGTGTTAAATTGTATTTCCCATTAAATTCCCCATTCCCCCTGCGGGAGGGAATGGGGAATGGAGAGAAGAGAAAGCATTCGATTGTACTTGTTGCTAATGGCAATTAATGGCTTCAATCCTCAATCTTGAATCTACCAGGTAGGAAGAGTGCCCAGCAGGGCTTGGGAGCATCGCGGCTACCCGTCTTCTCCGCCCAGGAGAAGAGCTACATCAAGGGCACCTGTGACTTCTTAGGCATCGGCCATTTCACCACACGCTACATCACACAGAAGAATTACCCCTCCGGCCGGGGGAACGGTTACTTCACAGACCGGGACCTGGCCGAGCTGGTGGACCCGCGTTGGCCTGACCCTGGTTCTGAATGGCTCTATTCAGTGCCATGGGGATTCCGCCGCCTGCTGAATTTTGTCAAGGTATACAAACTATAGGAACGAAAATATAGTAGCCGACACGGCTCCTTTTTTTGCCCATCCTGGACTTTCTGTGCGTTCCTCTCATACACCTGTGGTGAAGGAACAAACCCTCGCCTGTCTGGAGAAACAAGCGACCATCACCACAGACTTGATGTTACTGATGGCTAGGTCACATGCTATGTTATTATGCGCTTGTCATTGTGTTTGGTCCTTCGGTTCACACTGCCCTTCCTGTTTGCAGATTCCTTTTCAAATTTCCGCCTGTGTGTTTGTCTGTATGTCTGTGTTATATGTGTAACCCCCCCCCCCCTCGCAGACACAGTATGGCAACCCCATGATCTATGTGACAGAAAACGGTGTGTCTGAGAAGATGATGTGCACGAATCTCTGCGATGACTGGAGAATGCAGTACTTCAAGGACTACATTAACGAAATGTTAAAAGGTATGAGGGGAACCCCCGCGGCCAATAGGCTCATCAAAAACATGTATCGGACAGAGAAGGGAAAACAAGTGTCCCGTTTGGCTCCATCATTGGATTGTACAACTCATGACATCATCTTCTTCATGGATCGTTGATCTCTTTTTTTTTACCGCAGCAATAAAGGATGGTGTGAATATCAAGGCCTACACGGCGTGGTCGCTTCTAGACAAGTTTGAGTGGGACGAAGGCTACTCCGAGAGGTTTGGCCTCTACTACGTGGACTTCAGGGACAAAAATAAACCCCGTTACCCAAAAGCATCAGTTCAATACTACAAGTCCATCATTAGTTCTAATGGATTCCCCAATCAGAGAGAGGTAAAGTCCCGGTATGGCTGTAGTCAACAGTGGAAAGGAACATTTCTCAAACTTTGTGAAACAAATGTGTGAACATTAGATTTGATGTCCAATAATGTATTAATTTTCACAGGTGGAGAGTTGGAAGAGGAGAGCAATTGAGACTTGCACTTCTAGTAACCAGCTTCTTGCTGCAGGTGAGTCCAATACACTCCACTACAGTATACAGCTATGGGAGGTGGGGGGGGGGCAAAACAAAGACAAATTCTGTCCCAAGTGACTTTATCCAACATTTAACAGGGATTCTCTTTGTTTTGACCCTCCAGCTAGAAGAAAGTCCGGGGAAAATAAAGAACATGCAGGAAAGCCAAAGGCTTGGCCAGTGCATGATGAGGTTTAGGTACAAAGACAGGCTCATGTTTGAGTCAGCTACATGCTGCGCTGGTGTGTGTGTGTGTGTGTGTGTGTGTGTGTGTGTGTGTGTGTGTGTGTGTGTGTGTGTGTGTGTGTGTGTGTGTGTGTGTGTGTGTGTGTGTGTGTGTGTGTGTGTGTGTGTGTGTGTGTGTGTGTGTGTGTATTGAGGATGTGTTTGCCCTGTGTTTCAGATCCCTTGATAAGCCACATGGGGATGGTGACCGAGATTGTGGTTCCAACCATGTGTACCCTCTGCATTCTGCTCAGTGCCGTCTTCCTAATGTTCCTGCTGCGCAGACGCTTCTAAAGATACAACACCCCCCTCCCCACACACACACACACACACGCACGCATGCACATACACACACACACACACACACACACACACACACACACACACACACACACACACACAATTTGCTTGGTGTCGTGAAGGCTAATACATAAAACAGACATCACAGTTTCTGTAAATGGCTTTTATTTTAATTGTCAAACTTAACTTGATAAACACAGACAATATGGTCTATGTTAACTGAGTATAATTCATACAAACATGGTTTCTGATGTGAAATTACACAATTTTCTTGTTTTCCCTCTTTTAAATTATAACTGCAGGGAAATGCATCTATTGATTCTGTACAATGTAGTGATGAGAATGCAAAAATAAAGATCACTGACAAATCACAGCAGGTATCAATATGAACTATTGTTTTATTGCCTGACACCTTACTGTGTGTGTGAGTCATGACGTGACTGGACTAACTGTAAACTGAACATGAAAAAAACGACTTTCTGTGAATAGGCAAAGTAAAAGTATAATACTTTTCACAACGGTGTTGTGTCATACAATAGCTACAAAACATACATAGCTACACAATACGTATAACTATGGTATATTTTGCGTTATATTTGTAGTCAAATATAACTAGTATTGTTCACTTCAGTTTCGTTCGCCTTTATTTTGGAAGATACAATGTCAGACCGGAAGTTGTTGTTTTTCGCGGCAGTGTCTGAAATTTGCCGCGCCGAGTATCCTCCGTGATCTTCTCATTCAATAAAGGTATGGTGTTATTAATTAAATACTTTTTCAAACCAACTTTTGATTTGCCATTGGTTATGTTTTCATAGTCTGTTGCTTGACGCGAATCCAGGCCATTTAAAAAAAAAGACTTGAATTTGTCTTTACAAACATCGCTGATACAGACAGTGGCTGCCTTGACAGCTAGCTAGTCTCACACGGTCAACATCTTCATTAAGGTGCTTCAATTTGAACGTATTTGCTGAATTTAAGCTCCTTAATGTAACCTAATTATGTTCAGGCTTTACTGTTTACTGACGAGCATTGCGTCCAGTGTTTCTTGCAGTCCAGTGCCCTGTCCTAGTGAATAATGCTACACAAGTGCTAAAAAAAGGGAAACTTTACCTTTTACAGGAATGTCTGATTCCATGGCAAATGGCCGGTTTGGCATCTCTGACTACGACCAGTTAGAGGATGAGAGCTTCCCTCCTCTCCCACCGCCCCACTCCCCAGGCCATGGAGCAGACGACGAAAACCCCTTTGGTAACGGCCAGGGGCAATCGTAACATCTGGCATTATAGCTACTAGTAATACGTTAACCCACGGCTAACTGAACGATACAGTAAACCTTTGCTGTGACTTGTATCATGGTAACTAGCATTGCACATAGCACAACTTATTGTTTTAGATAACTCTCTGCTACTACTTGAAGCAAAGCAAATGTTGCGTCTGGTGGTCTGAATGTTGGGTGTGCTTCAGGGGAGGAAGACGGGGACCTCTCCAAGTTGGCAGATGTTCCTGCGGCCAAGCGAAAAGTGGTCAGGAAGCCACAGCCCAAACTGGACTCCCAGAGGTACGCCTATGAAGATGAACAAATGCATTAATTTGATGTCGTCGTAGCATGTAGGATGCTGCTATTGGAGAGGAGTACGTAGAATGAGGGTCCAGAAACAGGGTGATGAGGATGTCTGCCAGCCAGGTTTATGTAAATGAGAAATCATTATGAAAAGTAAATAATGTCAGTCAAAGATGGCTTGCGACCAGCTGATGTGGTCAAAGTAGTTTCTGCTATATATTGTATTTGTTTTGTAAATATTGTAAATAAAATTATACCAAAAATAATTCTCTCTCTCTCTCTCTCTCTCTCTCTCTCTCTCTCTCTCTCTCTCTCTCTCTCTCTCTCTCTCTCTCTCTCTCTCTCTCTCTCTCTCTCTCTCTCTCTCTCTCTCTCTCTCTCTCTTGATTGTTTCCAGGCTTATTTCAGAAAGGGGACTCCCAGCTCTACGCACCCTGTTTAACAATGTCCATTTTAAAGGCAAAGGCCATGAGGTAGGTGTGAATAATGGCACATGGTCAAAAAGCACCACAAAAGTGTGGGGGACATTGTGGTCAATATCTTGTGTGTCTTAACATCTTATTAACATCTTATCTTATTGTGTGTCCAATCAGGCAGAGGACCTGCGTGTTATCATGCAAAAGATGGAGAACTGGGCCCATAGATTGTATCCCAAACTGCAGTTTGATGACTTTATGGACAAGGTGGAGAGGCTGGGGAGCAAGAAGGATGTGCAGGTGAGATCACAATGGACTCGTCACTATATCGGTCCATACTTCAACTTGCTACATGTTTTTGCTGTTTATATACATTTTTGCTGTGTATGTATAAATATATACATATGTATTATTTAGATGTATCTAGGATGCTCATCTCACAAAGTTGTTTTAATTGCCCCCACCCCCCATAGACCTGCCTGAAGAGAATACGACTAGACTTGCCGTTAATTCATGATGACTTCATCAGTAAGGATGGTAAGAAGTAATACATTCATATGCGTCCATGTAGTGGTTCTTTGTGTTGTGCTGTTTTTGTTCCAAGTCAAGAAACAATTACAATTTAAATCTAAATCTGGAGGATCGAATCCTCTTTATTGGTCATAAACATGTACACACAGTGAAATGGACTGCATTTATGTACCGCTTTTCTAATCAGTGCGGCCACCTGGCATGGTTTTCCAAGTACCAGTTCTCACTCTACGTACTTGTTTCGGGGACTTGAACAGGCGACTCTCCGGTTCCAAAGTCCAAGTCCCAACAAACTTGAGCTACTGCTGCCCCTAACTGCTGTGTTTTAATGAGACCCATTTCAACTTGTTTCAGTGGAGGAAGAGATGACTCCGGTGCAGCAGATCTTTGGGGATCCAGATCCCTTCGGTAGCCCTCGGGGTTTCCCTGGTAACTCCCAAGGGCCAGTCCACTCCACCCCAGCCCCCGCCCACTCCGCCCCAGCCCCCGCCCACTCGACCCCAGCCCTCACCCTGACTGAGGAGCAGCGGAGGCGCATCGAGCTCAACAAACAGCTGGCCTTGGAGAAGAGGCTGGCCCGACAGCAGCAACCCATAGGTGAGAACAAAATGTATTTGTGCTCTGGATTGATTTGTGTAGTGGGCCATTGTGCTATTAAAAATAATTATTTTCTCAGTTCTAGACATAGTACCAGACCCCCAGGTGGTCTCCTCCCAGGCGGTCTCCCCCCAGGCCGATTCCTCCAAGGCCGATTCCTCCAAGGCCGATTCCTCCCAGGCCGATTCCTCCAAGGCTGTCCCCTCCCAGGCCGATTCCTCCCAGGCCGATTCCTCCCAGGCTGTCCCCTCCAGGCTGATTCCTCCAAGGCTGTCCCCTCCCAGGCTGATTCCTCCCAGGCAGATTCCTCCCAGGCCGATTCCTCCAAGGCTGTCCCCTCCCAGGCCGATTCCTCCCAGGCCGATTCCTCCAAGGCTGTCCCCTCCCAGGCCGATTCCTCCAAGGCTGTCTCCTCCCAGGCCGATTCCTCCCAGGCCGATTCCTCCAAGGCTGTCTCCTCCCAGGCTGATTCCTCCCATGATGTCCCCTCCCAGGCCGATTCCTCTCAGGTAATCTCCTCCCAGGCCTCTCCTGTACACCAACCCCCAGCTAGTTTGCCGCAGAGTGAGCCCTGTCCACCGGAGCCTGGGCTTGAGGACATGGACATGGACATGGATGTGGACCCCAGCACAGAACACCCAGATAACGCCACAGCCCGGGACTCTCCTGCGTCTCTCGCCTCGCCCAAGCACAAGGAAGGAGAGCTCAGCCAGCCTGGGAGTTAACTAGACAGGCGTTTACTTGTGGTCACGTGCAAACTTTCGCACTGCTACTGCTTTATGGTTATTTTGGACATGGTGTATGTGACCTAAAGTTATTTGAAAGATGCGTAGAATTGACTTAACTTTATCTCAAATTTGGTGATAGTTTTGATTCGGGATGTTTTTCCGATAGTATAATGTTCAAATAAAACCGTAAGACTCCTTGCTTATTGATACTCTGCACACATTTACTGCAGCTGCCTTACTGCCCCGTTAGCCACTAATAAAATATATTTTTTAAATATTCCATTGCATGTCAATCCTTGCATTGTTGGCTACACCAGCACCCTGTGAAATCCCTAAAATGTAATTTTGACACTGCATTAGCCCCAATACCAAGTAACCTAATATGTTCAAGGTCATAACCTTAATAGGATCATGGAAAAAGGAGTGACAAAGAACATGCCATATGCTATTACACCATTCCCAAGATAAAGTTATGATGCCTTTCCAGTGTAGAACCATTCATGTGTTTTATTTCATGGGTAGATATTGCAGTTACTTAATTGTCTTGATCAGGTCAATTCATCTTTAATGTGATAAAAAAAATTGGGTTTCTATCAGACAAAATTCAGTTCATGGAAATCAACAACTGTACAAAGGTTATCCAAAAATCTTCAATAAAAAAATAAATACAGAATACCAATGTTCTAAAACCCCTTTAAGAACTGGACAAACTAGCCTTAGCTCGCCAGCAAATAGGCAGTCCTTCACCAGATTAACCAGGGGGGGCCACTTCATTAACAATCCACTTCATTAACAATCTAAATCAGAAACTTAAGCCATGCAATACTGCAAATCTACTTAAGTTTTTCCACCCACCCCCCCCCCCCAATACGTATTCCCCATAAACACCATAATTGAACTAGTAAGACCAAAGGAATTCCTATCTTGATTTAAGAAAATCAGCTGTCGTTCTGTATTAAGTGTTTTGTTTACAGCGGTGATAAACTATGGCTTTTCGTACCACGCTGTTAGTTCTAACTTCCACCAACGACCCAGTAAATAGGACCTGGGGGGAGTGTCTTTTACGGTGTTCTCCAATGAGTCCTCAAGCCTCCGCTCCACAGGCCTGCGGGTCCATCAATGCCAGCTCCCGCACCTCCTCCAGGAGGGCGTAGAGGTTGGGCTCTTTGGTCTGGCAGAAGGCCCTCTCCTCCCTGGAGGGCCGTTTGCCCTGCGCCGCCTTCTCCTGGGCCTGCTGGGTGGCCTCGGCCAGGCGCACCACCTCCTGCACCAGCCGGGTGCGGCCCTGGGGCTGTGGGCCCGGCTGGTCCGCCGGCTCCGGGCTCTGGTGCGGCGTGTTGCTCAGCACCTCCAGGCGGAGGCTGTCTGAGTGGCAGCGCGACGACTGGACGGAGATACGCACCTACACAAGGGGCATGGCATCATTATTATTATTATCTTAAATGCTTTTTACACAATTCACCATATGTAGGTGTCATCCATCAGTCACTTTATTGTTCCCAAGATGTTTAATTGCCATTTGAAACAAGTGGAACGCTTACTCCCCATTGCCTCCCGCAGAATGAATTCCCTCCTATAGTTGTCATATGTTCTTTTAATTGTCTACAGTATTGTTATAGTGTTGTTTATATACTACCATGATATGCTTTACTATATACTATAGTGTTGTTTATAGTTAAGTATAGTTGTAGGAAATCCATAGTGCTGGAGGGAATGGGGATTAAGCATTACATTGTACTTGTTGCAAATGGCAATCAAATATCTTGAATAATTGTTACATCCATGTTAGAGCACTGAAATGATGTGTGTGTGTGTGTGTGTGTACTCACGGTGATATGGTGGAACAAGCTGAAGGTTGTGGTGCCGGTGCTGGAGACGGTGCTGATGTGGTCGGGGTATCTGTGGACCGAACCACTCTGCCACTCACAGGCGCCGTCCTGCCCCGTGCTCACCACCTTGCCCTCCCGGTTCTTCACGTACACCGCTCCCTTCAGGCCATACCTGCCAACCACACAGATGGGCCTCGGGTCAGCTCGTCCAGTAAGTTACGTGTGTCACTGTTCTGTACTGCACTGCATTGTAATTGCTCCATTATAATAATGGCTCTGTCATCGTGCAGTCTACTGTCACACTTCATGTTCACAGGTTCAAAGTACTAAAAGGTGCTGTAGGCAATTTGCAATTGTAGGATTTGAGCGCTAACATTTGAGAGTCGTCGATGCCAAACCATCCGTCAGCTATTAGTTCGTGAAATGCTCTGTGAGAAAATCAGTTTTGAGTTCGACAGTGCAACAAAACCATTTAGATTCTGCTGCCGACATTCTGCTGACAGCTGCCAGCTCATTTCTGACCAATCAGGGCCTCTCTTCCCCCAATTGATCCATCTTGCCCGTCAATCAAAGGTAGGTGAAACGCAACAGTTCTCAACTGGTGGAGAAACGTAGGGAGGGAACAGAGACTGAGAGGCCGAGTTTTTGGTGGTTCAATCTTGCTCTCAATCTGCCTCTACTTTACATATTTATTGTTTACATACCTGTATGATAGTCATGTACATTTTTACTGTACTTATTGTATATATATATTCATCTTCAATATCTGCTGATATAACTACACCCCCCTGTTCAATACCTGCTGTATATACATTTATCTTTTGATACAACTGCATACCCCTGCTCACGACCTGTTTAGACTTGTATACTTTACCTTGTATATATGTACCTATAATTCTGCACATATCTCATACCTACTCTATAAGTTATTTTATACCCGTTTTTAGTAGTCATTTTTTTAGTAGACTGTTTTTACATATTATTCAATAACTGTACATTATATATTACCGTGCACTTTACTGCAACATTTGCTGGTTAGATGCCAGATCATTATTTTCGCTGTACTGTACTTGTGCTGTACACTGACAATAAATTAGAATCTAATCTAATCTCTCCCTCTTCACAACTCTCAAAAAAAATAAAAAATAATAATCACCCACAGCAACATTTAAAGTGCGAGTGTTTACCGCTTACCGTGGCATGAAGACCAAGAGGCCGTTGGCGCGGATGGAGTAGACCACGCCGTCGGCCACACAGCAGGGGTCAGTCAGGGGGTCTTTGTCCTTGAAGTAGAGACACTGGAACAGCTCCGTGGAGAGCTTCTGGGTGCGCTGCGCTGCCTGAGAGCACACGGAGGAGGGTCGAAGGTCAGGGGTCGATGGCTGTTGCTAAACTCAAAGATGATGATGATGATGATAATAATACAACGTTGACCATAAAGTAAAGTCAGCCCTTGTATCTAGGGCTTAATCTTAATCCATCTTTTTTTCCTTATGCGCTACTTGTGAGGTTTTATCACATCCAAGTCTAAATCTAAATCTGGCGGATTGAAACCTCTTTATTGGTCATTGGTCACATACATGTACACACACAGTGAAACTTGTTTCTCTGCATTTAACCCATCCTAGTATTAGGAGCAGTGGGCAGCTATTGTGTATATACAGCAACCGGGGAGCAGTATAGGGGTCTGGCGCCTTGCTCAAGGGCACCTCGGCAGTGCCCGGGTGTTTCGGGAACTTCCTGTTCCAAAGCCAAGTCAGGATAGGAAAGGCCACCTCTTCTGACTAACCTGGTTCTTTTTGTTGATGTGCCGGGCCAGGACCTCCAGCTCTCGGTTACTAGCCAGGGCCTTGCTGCTGGGGGCCTGGTCCAGGCCGAGGGCTGCCGCGAGGAGGCGGTGGACCACCACGTCGGCATAGCGACGGATGGGGGAGGTGAAGTGCGTGTATCGGTCCAGAGCCAGACCTAGGAGAGGGGAACGGAAGATCTTTCGCTTTACATCCAGACATTTGTAAATCCCGTGCTGAACCAGACATTTAATAATATTAATAAGAATAACTTTAATATACAGTATATAGCGCCTTTCAAGGGACCCAAGGCCGCTTTACGGAGGGGTAAAAAAACGAAACAAACAAGCAAACAGCTAAGCAAATACATAAATAAATAAAGTAAATAAATAAAATAAGCAGTGAAAGGAGGAGAAAAGGATGGTCAAAGGCCATTGTGAACAGATGAGTTTTGAGGGGACTGTTGAAACGAGAGTGCTTTCCAGTAAAGTACCGTAGTGGTAACACTGGTCCTGGGGGATAGACCCGGTGGAGACGTAGAGGGCGTTGGACATGGCCTGAGTGGCCATCACTCTGAGCAGCCTGTTCACCAGGGGGTCCTTGGGATCCACCGCCTGGTCCAGAGACTCGGCTAAATCCTTGTTGGACCTAGTGGCGCCAACAAACAAATGACACGTCACCCAAGAACACTCCACAGCAAGACATTGATAACAGTAAATGGACTGCATACATATTAGCGCTCTAAGACCTGTGGCCAAGTCAAAGCATTTTACAATTATTGCACAATCACATTCACCCAGTCAAACACATTCACCCATTCACTCATTCCTACAGACAGTCATACAGCATCAGTGTTGTCAGCCATGCAAGGCAACAGTCAGCTAGTCGGGGGCAGTTGGGGTTAGGTTATCTATATAGGGTGTCTCTATACCTCCTGAGCCACCGCCGCCTAAACATTGGCTCAACGGTGTTTAAGTTGGTAGATGACAGCCAGGAGAGGAATGAACCCACCTGGTGTTGATGGTGAAGCCCCTGGCTTTGGCGCTGTCCACCAGCTGGCAGAAGAACTCCTGTCTGGGGGGTGGGTGGTGGCGCAGCAGGGCCTGTTGGGGGAAGGTCTCCTGGATCTTGCGCGCCACCCAGTGGTTAGCGTGGATCATGCACTCAGCCACCGTCTCGTGGACCTCCAGCGGCTGCCGGGGCACCAGGGCTGTGATGTTCTTGTCCTCATCCAGTTGGGCTTGCACCTGTCCAATGTAAACCACAGAACGACACCATTACACCTAAACTTAGGACCAACATTTTTCGTCAGTATCCAGATAGCCAGGCAAGTACCTCCACTCCCTCGAGCTCCAGTGCCCCGCCCCTGTCCCGCTGGGCCCGGAGGTGCCTGGCCACGTGCGTCAGCATCTCCAGGGCCTGGGTCAGCTGGGCCAGCTTGGAGTCCCGCTGGACTGGGTCCAGCTGTGTCAGCTCTGGGACCTGGGCCGGCTCCCCGTTGAGGAGGGCCTGCGCCAGCTCGTAGTGCAGCTGGTAGGAGGAGCGGATCACGGTGCGTCCGTACCACACCTTCAGGACGGCCATGGTGCGCGCGTCCAGCTCCCACATCACACTCATAGCATACCTGCAGGGTAGGTGGGAACATACACACACACACACGTGAGTGAGCTGAAACTGCTTTTTGATCGTCCCGAATCTACAGTGTAGGCGATTGAATGGGACAAATCTCTGGTTCCATTTGATAAACTGAAACATCATACCTCGTCTATACATGCATATCCACAAATGGAAAGATTATCTTTGATTTCAAATAGAACACACACACACACACACACACACACACACACACACACACACACACACACACACACACACACACACACACACACACACACACACACACACACACACACACACACACACACACACACACACACACACACACACACACACACACACACACACACACACACAGCTGACCTGTCCACACCTCCCAGCAGAGAGCAGAGGTCGCCACTGAGCACGGCTGGCAGCATGTCGTACCTGCGGTCAGCCAGGTAGTAGGTCGTGGCCCTGTGGTGCACAAACACAGCGGAGAACAGGCGCGAAAACACACCCCAGAGGACGTGCCGCTTGTTCAGCAAGCAAGGTCAACAAGTCAACACATTCCACAATAAACCCAACCTGGGTATGTTTAGTTCATTGAAGAATCCCCTCGATATATACCATACAAAGGGCTAAATAATACACCAGCCAGGAATCCACTTTAGCCCAAAGCAACTGAGTGCGAAATTTGCTTCCAATTTGTAGCACGACTCAACAAAAAGACATTGAATCGTCTACTTTTCAACACTTGCATGTAGTGGACATTTGTTGCTGATTTTTGCTGATAAATGTGGTTAATTGGGTGTGTTCCAAGAGTAACGGTTTAAACAGTGTTAAAACTTTTTTTTTTACTTTTGGAACACATCCAATGAACCAGGATCTCTGCTGCTGCTAGCACCACCACCGCCGCCACAGGGGTAATCTCCATCACAAAGGACCACAACCACCCTGGGTACCATCTCTTTTCTTCTCCTACAGTCTGGTCGCCAGTTCCACAGCATCCGTACAAGGAGTCCTGCCACTATCATAACATTGTCACCCATATTACATTACACTATCATACCTATCATTACTGCACTGTTCTGCAATGTATTCATGGTGCTGCTGCAATATTGGCACTTGTATATATCATCAGTCACATTGTTACTTTTATTGTGTACAGTATTGTTATAGTGTTGTTTATAGTATAGCATAGGTAGTGTGTGGTGGTGTTTCCAGTATAGTATTGTTTTGTATAGTTTAGTATAGTATTGTTGTAGGAAATTCATACTGCGGGAGGGAATGGGGAGTAAGCGTTCCATTGGACTTCCAAATGGCAATTCAACATCTTGAATCTAGAGTACTGCCAAGTTCGCCCAGGGGTCTGCCTACCTGGCGCGCGCCTCCAGGTCCGTAAGCGAGCCCTCGGGGACGAAGTGGGTGACGTCGGCGATGTGGACGGCCAGCTCCAGCCGCTCGCCGCCGGGGAGGCTGCGCACCGACAGCGTGTCGTCCACGTCCTCGCAGCCGCGCGGGTCGATGCTGAACACCAGGTGGCTGTCCCGGAGGTCCCGCCTCGCCTCTGCTTCCACGTCCGCCCGCCATGGGTTCTCTGGAGAGGTGACCGGCATCTCCCGCAGCTGCACAGCGGTACAGGGTGAGTCTCTCTGGGTTAATCTGGACGTGCCTTTCTCGCCTCCCCCCAATGGACAACCTTGATGCAGCCAAACCCTAAGCCTCTAAAATTCACTGCATGCGGTGGATAAAAGCTAAATAACTAAAGATAGTAGGAGTACACAGCCAGAGAGGTAGGAATGAAAAGGACATTAGCGATTTCATAGTTTCATCTCTCATAAAAATAAATAAATACGTGCTTTACGTTAAGATATAAGAGCTAATATTTGAGGTTTGTTAGTTAGAAATAGCCTAGCCACCCATAAACCGTTTGTGGACTGCTCCGTGGGAATATATCCTAAGGGGTTGATTGAGCCTGACTCTGTATGAGACTATAACGATTTTAGACCAGACATGACCAGTTTCAGGGAAAAACCATCTTGCCTGTCAATCACAGGTGCGTGAAACGCAACACTTCTCCATGGTGGAGAAGGAGGGAACGTTTTGTAATCTTAAAAATATTGATCTCTCTCTCCGCTCTCTCTCTCTCTCTCGCTTTACAACTTTCGAACTACAGCAGCTCTAACCCTGCAGTTGACTCGAATGTCTCACACACACACACACACACACCTGGGCCTCCGAGAAGGGCAGCACATGGACGCAGTTCTCTATGAGGATGGTCTGGACCTCTGTCTCCAGCTCGCCGGCTGGGCCCAGCACGCGCACGCTGTGCCCGTTGGGGTAGAGAGACGTGCTCTCCCACGAGTCAATGCGCACCACCACCCTATGGTCCTGGGGGAGACACACATACACACGTTAGGTGGGCGGAAAATCTCACGGACCTTCAAAGAGAACACTAGAACACGCCTAGGACAAAATGTAGAGCGAAAGACAAAGAACATATGAAAATGAAAGAAAAGGTGGCAAAATTAAAGAAGAAAAAACTAATTTTTTAATTGTTAAAACTATAAAACATTTAAATGCCTGTAGGATTTTTTTTGGGTTAAACAAGATGAACTTGTGGCTGCAAGTAATGCATTTTTTCCCTGAATGAATTAAATGCAATCCAATGAAACCTGTTAAATATTAAATTACATTAATAGTAGCTCCAGTGTAAGATGCAATGAAATGCTGTGCAGCCATGTACTTTAAAGCCACTCCCCCAGCGGTCCTCGTACACTATAGCAGAACTGCTGGGCCGCCAAAACATAAACCAAGTTATTCCGATATTCTATAGAAGAGAAACTAATTTGCAAGTGCACAGATCTTTCAGAAAAAGGACACCTACAGTGGGCAGACCACAGTATGGTGTTGATTTGAAACCTGTACAGACAGACACCTCCACTCGAACTTTGGTGTCTGGACAGGCTGGAGTCTTAGCTCGTCTTCCCACCGGGAAAATATTATTTTACTTATATTGCTGGACGAGTTTGTGTTTGCCATTAGCCAATTTCGTGCTTACAAATTCTCACCCCCTGCACATGATTGGCCGAAACAAACAAATCGGAAGAATAGCAAAAAACGCCCCGATTATTTGCCAGACCTGGAGGGCGTCAGCCTGCTGAGTGCTGATGCGGATCTTGGGGATACGCTGGTCCCAGGGCGTGGCCAAGATGCGTCTGGAGGACCTGCTCTGGGTGTCCTCCTTGGTGGGGAAGGTCACCACGTAGTCCCTCCAGTTCCGCTGCACAATCCCCACCACGCAACCTGTCACCGGGCAGAGGGGTAGTTTGGGAGCAACTAGGGTCAGAAGACCTTCAGACATAACAGCACAAATGACCACAATTTCATTTGACATTTTATCAAATTTTAAATTGAATTAGTTTAACACTTTAGCACTTAGACGGAAAAAACAACATGTTCTGTCATTGAAGAAAGAAAGTGCTTTTGAAAGACGAGCTGTCACAAAGCTTTTATTTTCATTCAAAAGAGCAAAAAATATTTTAGAAACTAAAGCTCTGCAGCCTCTTCATTGATGGGGGGGGGGGACACACTTGAGTTAGTGAGATAAGATGTAATGGATATTTCCACTAGTGGATAACCGTGGTCAAGAACTACAGACCAGTACCGATCATAGACAAGACTCTTGAACAGGCCGTTTTCAAATCAACCGTCTTGTAGCTCTCTGCCTTGCCGGAATCTGAGTGTGACCCTGGATGACCCAACTGTGGTTCTTGTCAAAAATCTGTGACACGCTCCTACAAATTCCTAATCTACGATCTACACGGTCGCGAGGCTCTTCTTTGTCCTAGCCCCAGGATTATTATTATATATTAGTATTAATTTTTAGGGATTATTAAAGATTACTTTATTATTATAATTTAAATAAATACGGACATGCATATAGACATGTCATATGTTGGGCTCCATCACAGCTAACCAGGTTGAGAAATATAAAAAAACCAAACTCTAAACAAAAGTAGCAGAGCTTATATCTGCCCCCTCGGAACACACTGTCGCTGGCCACACAACGTTGTAGTAAATTGACTACAACTCTTCTCTGTAGTTTATTCCGGACAGTTTTGGTTTGGTTTTTGGGTGCATTTCAACATTTTCTCTCGTGTCGGTCTGTCCAAAACAAAAACAGAGCACTACCCCTGTTCCCCACCAGCGACGGCTTGAAGCAACACCCCCCGCACAAAGAACTGAGACGCCATGCTAAGCTGTGGGAGGACAGCGTGTCTTTTGTTTTGACCGGTAAAAGGAGCTGTGTATGGTCTTCCGAGTCGCGCTGCTCTTCGCGCAGTAGTAGTAAGTGTGAATCTGGCCCTTTCACCTGTGGGCATGGGCTGGCTCTGGGTGCCCTCTGGCGTCTTGTCCTCCCCCTGGCCCTCGCTCAGCGCCATGGCCCGCCCGCTCCACTCGCTCCTCGGCAACAGCTCCACCGCCACCGTGTCGCCGTGCACGGCCCGGTTACGACTCTTCCCACCGCACACCAACACGTCGCTGTTCAGATCTGCCATGGGTCAGGACGGGGAGGGGGAAAAATGATGAGAGGGAAAGCAGGGCCGATCAAATCAAGAATAGGAGGGCAGGTGCAGCCTGCAGGCATCATTGGGCTATGGTTGAAATTTAATTCAAATTGAAATGGATCACCTTAAAACGTACTGCAGGTGACCATCCACAGAACTTCAAAAAGTAGTGTCAACATCGGAATAAAAAAAATAAAAAAGGTCTTACTTATTTTGGGATGATTTCACTGCATCTATGACTCCAACGTCATAGACAGTGCAGTCTAGTACAGTGCAGTGAACTCATATGAGTTCACGCATCTATGACTTCAAAGTCATGGATGCTGTGAAATCATAGGACGTCAACTGACAATGAAAACCAATTAAGAAACCTGAATCTTTCAGGCATTTAAATAAACTAAATAACATTAGACTTCTTGTTCAAGATATGAAATGCTCAACAGTAAAACAATGCATTGACCAACATGTTAATATGTAATTATTAATATAATATTGACAGCTTTGTTAAATACTTACTGCTGATTGCTCAATAGCGTTCCAAGGGTGTGCATAATGTTTTTAATAGCTCTATTCTGTTTAATCCATACTGTCCAGGAATGTACAGTGTTCTATTCCACAGCAGAACTGTTAGGTTCTGTTAGCAGCCATGTCTCACCTGTGTTTTTATTCGAAGACCCCTCCAGTCTAACAATCGCCTCGTTCTGTGCCCGGTGCTTGTTGACATGCAGAGTACCCTGCAAAGTTTGTTTATTTATTTATTTATATATATATATATAAATAAAGAACATTCAATCTCATTACAAATGACTTCCAGAAAAGCATGCATTGAAACATTGTGCTCTTCTATATCATTTCAATGTAGGTAGTATATTTAAATGAATTTAAATTGAAGGATAGATTCCCCTTGTTTTAATTATTTTATTATTTCATTTACTTTTGCAAATGTGTTTGCCAGCAAAAGTCTGCAGGGGTGACGGGTTTTGTGTCGTTTGGTGTTATTTGCCTGGCTTTTCAGGTTAGATTAGATTCAAATGTATTGTCATTGCACAGCACAAGTACAGTACAGTGAAAATAATTTAGCATCTGCATGGTAATATATAATTTACAGTTTACAGTTGCTAAAAGACAGTCTACTAGGTATACAAACAGTTATAAGATTACCTATAGAGTATGTGCGGGATATGAGCGTAATGATAATAAGGTATATATATATATATATATATATATATATATATATATACACACACACACACAAGTAAGTAAGTACGTATTTAATTTAGGTAGTGTTACTGGCTCGAGGGCTGTTGTTCCAACTGTTGTTCTCTGGTCATGTAGCACAAGTTATCTAGGGCTGTTGTTCCAACTGTTGTTCTATGGTCATGTAGAACCAGTTCTCTAGGGCTGTTCTCTGGTCATGTAGCACCAGTTCTCTAGGGCTGTTGTTACAACTGTTGTTCTCTGGTCATGTAGCACCAGTTCTTGAGGGCTGTTGTTCCAATTGTTGTTTTCTGATCATGTAGCACCAGTTCTCGAGGGCTGTTGTTCCAACTGTTGTTATCTGGTCATGTAGCACCAGTTCTCTATGGCTGTTGTTCCAACTGTTGTCATGTAGAACCAGTTCCTATTTTTATTTGCGCCTTAGTACTGCAAAGACAGCCTTGTTTTATCAAAAGCCCAGTGGAAAAATACTTCTTTAAGCCCCAGTTCAGATCAGATCACCTACCTGAATGTATCGGCCAGACTTGATACCGGCCTCCAGGACTTCCAAGGGTAAGTGTTCTGTGTACTCCCTCTCCGTTCCCTCGCTCCCTTTCTCCTGCAGGGCCTGGGAAACGGAGCAGTACAGATCCTGGGGTGCCTGCAGCTCTGGCCAGAAGTTCTGTAAATATTCCTAGGAAAGCGCAGGAATGTAAGTAGACAACAAAAATGAATAACTACTTTTTCAGGCATTAATTACTTCATTATTTCAACTATTAACTCATGCAGACAACACAGCTCATTGCTCTGGTTAGGCTGTGGAAGAGCCTGAACAGGATCCAACATTGACACCTGCCTTCAGCCAATGGCAGACAGATTTGACCATTTATCAATACTTAAGTGGCTCTTCAAATCTTGACCTCAGATGCACAACGTTTAAGAAACATAGGATAACATGTAAATATGGACCTGATTGTAGCGAGTGGAGAGAGCGAAAGCATGAACAGCAACATGCTCATGCCACACTTTATGGTGAGGAATATTAGAATTACCTGCATAGAGACAATGTAAATGCCAGAGTTGAGGCTGCTGTACTGGGCCACTGCAGACACGTCCTCTGTGACCATCACCACAGGCTTCACACCAGCCAGGTGGTCATGGTACCACACAGCTGCACTGTACACACACCTGGGGCGCACACACACACACACACACACACACATTGTGTGAATGAGTTTCCCACAAGATATAACCAATTTCAAATAAAGATCTTATATTGCCCCTTCTAAGACTCACAATAACACAAACTCTGAACCAATCAGATCCGTTCACTTAATGTGGTGCAGACAGACGATCAGAAGCAAATCGAATGAGGCAGCAATCAGAGCATGGATGTAGTGCAGCAGAGAGGGAGTGTGCAGCCGTGGTGAGGCGGACCAGGGTTGGTAACCAACCTGCTATGCCACTTGTCCTGGCTTTCACCCTTCTCCCGCGAGCAGTATGCATACTGCTGGAACTCATTGGCAAACAGAATGCAATCGTGACGTGGGTCCTTCAGCAGGTTGCGCAGCCGGTTGTACTGCCTGCACACACACACACAGTTTACCACCTTTGGCTTCAGCAGAATTGTGACATAATGAGGTTGACCCGAGTTCAATCTTTAGTATATGCCATGAGCCATAGGAGAATATAAACAGTTGCCTTCAGTGTACCTGGCGGCAGTGCGGCAGCTTGGACCAATCATCATTATGATCAAAGCCACCAATAGGTAGCGTTGTTCACATGCTGTTTTCCATAAAGGTGTGTCTGTACCTGCGTCCTTTGCTGTGCTGCACAGCGTGGCAGGCGGTCTGTGTGAAGACGACGCCCCGGAGCTCTCTGAACTCCAGGACCTCCTGGTAGTCCACCACGACGCCCACATCAGGAAACACATAGTGGGTCAGGTCTTCAGAGAGCAGCTTGCCATCTGAAACGACGGTTGGCCACTATCAATACACATTTGGCTTCGGTGGTTCAACGATTGCGATGTTCTCCACCTACAGCAGACTATTATGAAGACCATATACCAGTGTGTTGACTGTTGTTTCGCCGAGCGAGACTCTCTCAATGATCGATCAACATTTCCAAATGACATGATGTTCCCTTATTATAAATTGCATTATATAAACTAGGATTCAACGCATAAGTGCAGCTGACAGTACTTGACGTTGGACAACATACGGGGGAGATTACCATTGTCACAGTTCGCCTGACAGTGAGAGCTGTAACACGGGACGTGGTCTCTCAGATAATGTTCCCGAACAACACGGAGCTTCCGCCCTCTGGAGCTCTTCAAGTGGAAGATCTTCTCCGTCTTAATCATGTCTTCGTGAGCTCAGGCGAAGCCAGTTTTGTGTTTTGAAAAGTTAGCGGTAATATAGTAAACAAAACTGGCGGCGGAAATGCAGACCGCGGGAACGGGATTCGCTCAAGTACGTCATTTCCGATATAGTTGTTTTTCTCCCTAGATCAGTGGTGTTCAACCTGTGGTACGCGTACGTACTGCGGGCGGTATGATGGACGTATGTTTAGCGCAGTTACAACGCAATGACAGGGTGCAGTGAATAATTGAGTTGAATGATTACAATAAATGTCCAAATTGCACTTTGTGTCTATTGAAAGTTATGCTGTTATGCAAAGTCAATATGCAGATATAACCCGTACTTACCATGCAACTCAAATGTAACAAGGGAACTATCACCATTTATATAACTTAATCTAACTACAGAGAACATTATGAGTTATCAAGTAAAACAGATTTTACTTGACTCAAAACTAACTAAAAAGAAAGAACAAACTAAATCAACAAAACAGTTTGTTGTCAGAAGGCTAGATTTACCATATCAATGCAGTGTGATTACTTTGTGTTTTAACTTGCTATATTTGCTATATTTCAAAGCCTCCCTGGGAAAGTCTACTCCAAGGTGCTGCTGCCTATCCGGTCTACATGTGCTTTTGGAGAATTTGGAGAAGGCATATGACCGGGTCCCCCAGGAGATACTGTGGGGGCTGCTGTGGGAGTATAGTGTGTGAAGGTCACTAGGATTTCAAGGTGTAGTCATGGAGGGGAGGGGTTGCAGTATGGTGGGCTCAGGATTGCATCACCGCTGCTTGCAGATGATGTGGTCCTGTTGGCTTCATTCATCTGTAACCTTCAGCCCTCACTGGATTGGATATTTGCAGCAGAGTGTGAAGCAGCTGGGATAAGGATCTGCAACTCTAAATCTGAGGCCATGGTTCTCAGCAGGAAACCGGTGGATTGCCTACCCCAAGTGGGGAGTGAGTCCTTACCCCAAGTGAATGAGTTAAAGTATCTTGGGGTCTTGTAGAGCGGCTGCTCCTTCACATAGAAAGGAGCCAGTTAAGGTGGTTAAGGCATCTAGTAAGGATGCTTCCTTACTCCTTTTTCCATCTTAGAAACTGCTAGAATACGACCAATGCTGTCTGTCGCGGATGCAGAGACACTCATCCACGCGTTTATATCATCTAGACTAGATTACTGTAATGCACTATTTTCTGGGTTACCGATCTCTGCTACGAAAAGCCTCCAGCTTGTGCAGAACGCTGCTGCTAGACTTTTGACTAGGACCAGAACGTTTGACCACATTACTCCAATTCTGTCCTCGCTCCACTGGCTTCCAGTTAATGCGAGGTCAGATTTCAAGGTGCTACTACTTACTTATAAAATCCTACACGGATTAGCACCCTCATACCTGAAAGACCTTATTGTTCCCTATTGTCCTTCTCGGCCCCTCCGGTCTTCAGGAGCCGGCCTTCTATCAATCCCAAAAGTCATAAAGAAATCAGCAGGGAATAGAGCTCCAACCGTGCGCCCTATTTGTGGAACAGTCTGCCACCTGTAATCAGGGAAGCAGACTCTGTTGAAATATTTGAATCTAAACTTAAAACCTACCTTTTTACATTGTCGTTTGGCGCCTAGGAGTGCCCCTCAGCTCTCATTACAGCTAAATCGACCCGTTAGTCAGCACTAGCCTACCCCTGCTGCCGATAGGTACTAGACTAGAGGTTCTCCACATGTCCACCCTACCCCATCTAACCATACCGCAGTCTGCTTCTGTTTTCCAGTGTGCTGCTGTGATCCCCACCTGAAGCATACCGGCCAGCACCACACACAAATTATATTCTCATTTTATTATTTGTATATTGTGTATATTATATGTATATTATTATATTTTTGTACTTTACTATGTACATTACTATAAGTCACTTATGGCACCCATTGCACTCCTGAACCATCCCTGGAAGGAGGGATCCCCTTCCACTCTGCGTTCCTTCTCAAGATTTCTTCCTACGTTATTAAGGGAGTTTTTTCTTGCCCTTAGGGGGGCTAGGGTTTGGGGGGTGTTGTAAACATGTGGCATGTGAAGTCCTTTGAGACTATAACTGTGATTAAGGGCTATACAAATACAATTGACTTGACTTGACTTGAGAGCTGGTTAATGTGGCCAGGGAGAGGGAAGTTTGGGGTCCCCTGCTACCTGCTGCTACCTCTGCAACCAGATCCCTGGAAAGTGGTAGATGATGGATGGATAGATGAATAGATGGATGGATGGATATTTGTTATTATTTCCTGAGATGAAAGGATGACTTGCACAGAGCTGTAAAGAATAAGCTTGCACAGAGGAGCTGTTTTGCTGGTGGAACACATTTGCTTGGGAGAAGACTTCACAGTTTAGACTTCAAAATATTCAACCAATGGTTACAACAAAACACCAGTGACATCTAGGGTGGATGAATACTTCAGGCAGAGCCACTTGGCCATAGTCCAATCTAGTATGAAGTTTCCTGCTGAGGTGAACGACAGCTGAGACCGCCTTCAGAGGCCGACGGTATCCCTAAATAAGTACCTATTTTGCAATCTCTTGATCACGAGAGTACCTACATGTACAAGCTGGTACACTGTCAGTGTGATAAATTACACTGTAACTTAGGAGGAGTAGTTATGCTGTACGTTGTGGACTGTAATCTAAAGCATTACCCCAACCAACTATAGATAATTGAAAATAATAATATCAGTAAATGTAGTTGTTTGGCTTTTGATAATTTCACAAATCATCATCACCATGTTTTTCATTGTAATGTGTGTGTAACAGACACCAGCAGGTGGTGCTGTGCAGTGTTTAACCTCACTCGCTGACGTCTAAAAAGACGTTCAAGCGATGAAGCTAGAGCCTGCGGGTTTTAAGAGCGCCGCCTCTCATGCCGGAGGTCGTGAGTTCGAGCCCATTGCGGGACACCCACTGTTATGTGTACATTGATGTGTTGTGTTAATTTGTGTAGGCTAAATGAACATGGCCTTATTGCAGTAATAATTGTGTATAAGAGGGGAGCTGGCACTCTTCTCAGCCACTGCACTTGTATTTAGCTATTGTTTACCGTTAGCACATGAGGTGGTCAGCAACGGGTCTTGGTGTCAATTTAATGCTGCACCAAAAGTAAAAGTTTGGGAACCACTGATCTAGATGTTTTCTTTTTCCAAGAAAAACTGAATTGATTGATATATTCGGGTTATTGTTTCGACGCCACTCGCGTCGAAACAAAACAAAACATATTCTCGAACAACAGAAACTTGTTTTAAACGTGTGTGTGTTTTTTCAAGAGCTTTTCCTTACTTAATGATTATGTTGATTCAACTTACACACCTGGCTACTATGAAGGTAGGCCTATTTACCTCCGTGTGGAAGGAATTCGGTTTTTTGAGCTTGGGTAAGATTGATACATGTTACAGAGTAAAACGTACAAGTCTGCATGTAGGTTTATGTGTCTGTGTTTTATAAGCGAAGAAACGAAAGAAAACATTCCGTCAATTCAGTGTAGTTACTGTACGATGCAGTGATTGTGTGTGTTCTAGAATTCAACTGAAATCAACAGTGTTGTTATTCTTAGTTATGTGTCTGCAGGAAATTAAGAAAATAGAGGATGCAGTCAAGGAAGGCAAGTAGACCCTGGCAGGCAGCCAAGCTTTTCCAGCGAGGTGGCATGCTGCAACCAACACTGATCATATAAGCTGCTGCCTCACTTTTCTTATTGGTCCACAATTATGGGTAGGCAGTTATACATCAACGATTGCGATGTTCTCCACCTACAGCAGACTATTATGAAGACCATATACCAGTGTGTCGACTGTTTGTTTCGCCGAGCTAGACTCTCTCAATGATCGATCAACATTTCCAAATGACATGATGTTCCCTTATTATAAATTGCATTATACAGTTATAAATACATATTACCATCATATCCACTGGCATGTTGCCATGCCATGCCATGTCAAAGAGATACTGTGACCAGGCCACAAAGACTCTCTACATTGGCTGGGGAGTGACTTCAGCACCGAGGACAGCGACATAAGCTGACTGAGGTCGTCAATGATCAAGTTTGCAGGTTTGATCAGGCTTCACCCGACACAACCAGCCAGTATCTCCTCATCAGGCTTCACCCGACACAACCAGCCAGTATCTCCTCATCAGGCTTCACCCGACATAACCAGCCAGTATCTCCTCATCAGGCTTCACCCGACATAACCAGCCAGTATCTCCTCATCAGGCTTCACCCGACATAACCAGCCAGTATCTCCTCATCAGGCTTCACCCGACATAACCAGCCAGTATCTCCTCATCAGGCTTCACCCGACATAACCAGCCAGTATCTCCTCATCAGGCTTCACCCTACATAACCAGCCAGTATCTCCTCATCAGGCTTCACCCTACATAACCAGCCAGTATCTCCTCATCAGGCTTCACCCGACATAACCAGCCAGTATCTCCTCATCAGGCTTCACCCGACATAACCAGCCAGTATCTCCTCATCAGGCTTCACCCTACATAACCAGCCAGTATCTCCTCATCAGGCTTCACCCTACATAACCAGCCAGTATCTCCTCATCAGGCTTCACCCGACATAACCAGCCAGTATCTCCTCATCAGGCCTCACCCTACATAACCAGTCTCAACATGGACACTCTAGTAAAAAAGATAAGAACTTTATCAGTATAGTGTGCTATTTAAAACAAAAAGACCTCCATTTAAATAATTTACAGCAGTTTGCAATTAGGTCTGCCCACCACAATTTAACGCATCGATCCAGGCTGCTGCCAACACCAGCCCCCTCCTCCCCTGCTAAAGCTTAGAGAAGACACAGATATCCCTGATGGAGTACAGCCGTACTGCGAGCCAAGGGTTTTCCCTGATGAAGGGTGAGTACAGGCCACACACCCAGCAGTCAGACCACCTCAGGACCAGCCTCTTGTGCGTGGCATCGAATCCCAGGAGACTATTGAACACCACCTCCTCCAGACCACTGTGGAAGAACACGGACGGCAGGAGGGTGGGGGGGAACCCTCTGAGATATATTCACAGCCAAGATTGCCCTGTGGGACTATGTGAGCGAGCGTATGCGCGAACCCAAGGAACAAAGGGACTATATCTCAATCCTAGTCTGCCTCAATGCAGCTGCAGAGAAACCCAACGCACTGGTATCATCATGAGTTCACAAGAGGCACACAATACTGCAAGGACATCCAGCAGGAACCGTTGTCCATCGTCCCTGGACCTTCCTGACTGCCTTTTCATTACACTGTTTTTGTTGTATCTATTTTAATTCTAATCTATTCTTGGACATTCTTTTGTTGTTTGATGAATGTGTGTGCTTATGCCATTCATTTTGTATTCGTGTTATGTTGTGCTGTAGTTCTATTCATTTGATCCCAATTGTTGTGCCAATTATTTTGTGTAATTTTTTGTTATTGTTATTATTATTATTATCGAATAATTGTATAATTATAGACAGTTGTTGTTACTATTTGTATTGATTGATTGTTTGCTCCCGGTCACCTGTCAGTGGCTGCCTGCCACTGGCCGTCACACCTGCACTCACAACCGCAACACCTGTAGGCTAACGGCTATATGTATCCATTCTGTATCCACTCATTGGAATACATGGAGCAAAACGGTGTTGTTTAATGAACATGCCAGTTGAAAAATAATGTGTTCACGTTCAAATGATTGTTAATGTATTCTTCTTATTATTTTGTATAATTGTGTATAATATTATTATAATGTGAACAAAAGCGGAATTGCGCTTGGGTGTCTGTCAGTTCCGTCCCTTCGCCTCCTCCCACACTGAGCTGTGAGCTAGTGGAGCCATTTGTGTTTACTACTCCAACTGACACGGTGGGACCACGGACACACCAAGTTGAAAGTATAGCCTATAGCGTATCTCTCTCTCTCTCTCTCTCTCTCTCTCTCTCTCTCTCTCTCTCTCTCTCTCTCTCTCTCTCTCTCTCTCTCTCTCTCTCTCTCTCTCTCTCTCTCTCTCTCTCTCTCTCACTCACTCACTCACTCACTCACTCACTGTGTGTGTGTCTCTCTCTCTCTCTCTCTCTCTCTCTCTCTCTCTCTCTCTCTCTCTCTCTCTCTCTCACTCACTCACTGTGTGTGTGTGTGTGTCTCTCTCTCTCTCTCTCTGCCTCTCTCTCTCTCTCTCTCTCTCTCTCTCTCTCTCTCTCTCTCTCTCTCTCTCTCTCTCTCTCTCTCTCTCTCTCTCTCTCTCTCTCGCTCCTCCACATTAATGAGTTCTCTTAGTATTGGACCAAACAAACAGTCGAGCTGACGGTTAACATTGATGTGTTTCCTTTATCGGTTTCCGACACGGCCGCAGGTTTAAAACAACTTTACTTCTTATTTTCCTCTGAAGACTCCAGACGGTAAGCTATGCGATCATTTGTATGAACGAATATTGTTTTAAAAAAACACTTAGGATGATGATGGGTGAGAATGATTGGCTACTGTTGTATACATGTGTAATAACGCCGGACAGCTCATTGCATTAATTCTCTTATTTCTACACAGCTTTATTTTATTTTATTGTATTTATTTTGTGACACTGCCCGTCAGCAGACGTCTGCCTTACGCCCTTACCCACATGTGTTATAGTTGCAAGTTGAGAGTAATAGTCCTACTCATCATACATTGACACCAAGCCATGCTTATATTATACATTTATTATACGGAGCAATGTTAGGTGTCGCTGTTATCATCAGCGATTCCAAAGGAATCATCTGGATTTAAGGGTCTCCTGGTTGAGGGTAGCTGTTTTACGCAACTGATTATCTTTGAGTGAACGTAGTTCGTATAGCGCAGCGCTCTTGGCAACTGGTGTGTTTATTGTGTCAATTAGAAAAACCGCAGTCAATTACTAATTATTTTCTTTGCCGTTTTGTTGCCCATCACAGGTTATATTTGTGGGATTTTGAGAAATAGTGGAAAGTGTTCTTGCCACTAGATGGCTATCTCGAGCCAAGCACAGGTGGAATGTCACAGAAATGTATTAGAACGTTGAGGATGATTTGCATAGGGTGTGTGTGTGTGTGTGTGTGTGTGTGTGTGTGTGTGTGTGTGTGTGTGTGTGTGTGTGTGTGTGTGTGTGTGTGTGTGTGTGTGTGTGTGTGTGTGTGTGTGTGTGTGTGTGTGTGTGTGTGTGTGTGTGTGTGTGTGTGTGTGGGTGGGTGGGTGGGTGGGTGTGTGTGTGTGTGAGGGTGTATTATTAATATAACAAAATAATTAACAAATTTAGGAGGAGCATGATCAGCATGCAATACTATTGAGATAAACCTGGCAGGTACTTTGGTGAAGTGCTGTAAGGCAGCATATTGGTCCACGTTTGTATAATTTTAAATTGCATTCTCAAATGGCGCTGAGACATTTGTCACAAATGTACCTCAGCAATAACAGTAATGCAAGTTTTGACGACTTGTGAGCTCTTACTTTAATTAAATCCATTTAACTCTTGAGGATTGGTGGGTGGGTTCTCAGTGCTTCCAGAAAGGTCAACTTACATTTTTTTTTTTAAACCTTTGTACCCAGAAGAATAACCATGCATGTTAAAACAAAAACTTGTTTCCATCAAATATATATGTAAAATGTATTTCTGCTTTCAAGTTATAAACCCACTGTAATATTGTACAATAACACTTGGTACTTATGGTACTTAGCAGCTGTAGAACTTTAACAGCTTGAGACATGTCTATCGTTGCACCAGGATTTAGTTTGATTTATTGGATGAAAGTAAATATTTAGTAAATATTGTCAGTTATCATCTCCAATGTAGGCCATGTTTCCAGTCTGGTGACCACCCTTCAGCTGGGAGTCGTCTATGTTCTGTTGGATCAATACATGTGATCAGAGTTGATTGATTAGGAGATCACCGGCTGTTTGTCTGCATTGTTGTGTGAGCATTGGTGTGTATGTGAAGTGCACTTCAATAGTGAGACAGACATCTGAACAAGTGGCAATTCTACTCAAAGTGGAAACAGTGGCAATTTTGCCATACATTTAAATATGTGTGTAAATAGATTTTTCACTTGCACTATGTTTTACCACTGCAGTCATCACTTTTGTTCAAATATAATGATATAATTGTGAACTTACTACTGCTAAGCTGTTTGTGGTTGGTGGATAGGCACAGCATTGAATGAGTAAAGCGTTGCACAATTGGTGGTATAAACTAGAGTCCTATGGACTCTACTTTGTGTGTATCTGTGGTCCCTACTTGACCAGTATGTCCTACCTGAGGCCTAAAGGCATGCATACATGATGGTACGTTATGGCCAAACAACATACACGATCGTACAAAGTGAACACGAATTTCACGTTAAAGGATTGAAACTTTTTTGAAGTGATAATTGCTGATAATGTCAAATGCACACCCTGTGTCCAAAGCCTTGACGCCTCTGAAGCTGTTTGACTGTCAAGCATGAGTGAATACATCATAGCGCCAAACTCCCTTGTGTTAGGATGGTAATGGAGTGATTAAATATAATCTGCATCCACTTACTGTCTCAATGGAGTGCCATTCATTCATTCGGACGTTCGCTTGTCTCAATCCTTAAGCTTTGCTTAAAAATCAAATACCTTCCTGTAAAGGTTGTTTCTATCATATCAGATACTGAAATGGGACTCACTTTATTGAGGGTGTTCCGTCCTGAGCATAACCAGCCCATCGCAGAGAGCCCCAAAGTTATGAATTATGTAAGGACATTGTTTGGAAGGTTTCAGCACTATTCTCTCCTTCTCAGGCTGAGGCAAAAAAAAAAAAAAAAGCGACCATGAAATTCAAATCAGTCATCATGCGGAGGTAACAGGGAGCGACCATTAAGGCCAGGTGCCCCTGGGCTCTCCGTGCCTCATTCATCCAGGAACAAAAGGCATAGTCAGGCTAGATAGACGGGAAAAAAGTGTGCAAGAGTGAGAGAGGCAGCATCAAAGGTTTCTGAGTGGTTCTGCCTGGTGGGCACAATGGAAGGGACAGTGATGGAGCAGGCCAGAACAAGATGGCGGTTGTGGCAGTCCCCCCCCTGCCACATGCCACTAAAATGGCTACTTTAGGCTCCTCCCGACAACAAGGACACAGAATGAGGAGTAAACCGGTTTATGGCAAAGTTTGTAGTGGTTAAGAAGCAGAGCAGATAGGACATGCTGATGCACCCTGCTGAGTGTGTGTGGTGATGGCTGGTTTAACCTTTTGGCCTTGATTAACGAGGACCCACAGGTGTGCAGCCTCATCCAGCTGCCGCAGACTCCAATCAGTCTGACTGGGGTCATGTGAGGCTGCTTAAACCAGCCAACCAACCACACACACTCCATAGCGGTCTCCAAACAAACAGAAGACGAGCATGGAGACAGACCGTTATTCTGCTAAGTTGTCGGCAAGTAGATGGAGACCAATGGAACCCAGTTCATCAAGGACAAACTCAAAGTGAATGTGTCTGTTTCTTGAGGAGGACTCTACTTCCTGTTGAGACTAACCTTCCACTGAATAACTATAGAATGCAATGAATTGCTGAGTATTGATTAAAAAGTATGAGCAAAAACTAGTAGGCATCTTTTCGACAATGGTTTTGTTGTTTTTGGAATATTTTGTGATCGTTTATTGTGTCAACTCCAAAAGAGAGCTTTATTATTCTAATAACGATGAACACAAAATGTGGAAAATGATATATGAGAATTACCAACGAACATTGGCCATGTTGAAAGATGATATTACACTCTATAGCTGAATAACTTTATGCAGTTATAACTTTACAGCAGCCCGGGAGCCGGTGCAAAGGGAATATTCCAGGTTTTTTCTCACCAGGATCCTCACAGCACTGTTCAGAGAATACCTGCGTTGGTTCTTCTGCGAGGGATGAATAGTTCTGCAGTTCAACCTTGAGGACATGCAGGCATAGACGAGCTTCTCAGAATCTTCCTGTGATATACTGGGGCCAGAGTTTTGATGCGATTTCCAGTGGCGAAAGAAATCTTGCAGTTGTTTTAGTTAGTCAGGTGGGTCCTAAGATGGACCAGATGGACAAGGGAAACGGGATTTAACTGTGTGTGGAGTCCCAACATGCCGAAAGGTTACAAACATTTTAAGTAAGTACAGACCAGCACAAGGTGCCTCAGACCAAGACATTGTGTGTTATTAAAGTGACCAAAACACCTCTGTGTTAAAATATATTGAGCACAGCAAGTCATATTATATTATTCCGAATATTAACATGCTTACATGATTTCATAACAATACCATACAATACATTTCTTCTAAAAAAATAGAACCAAATCATACCACATGGCACCAATGGAGAACCTTTAAGGAATCTACTGGTCTTTGAGTTGCTTGCTTGGTTACTTTTCCAACATCCACACTTCCAGCTTGGGATGCTGGCGAGGAAGGAAGTCGTGGCCTTCAAGTTAACCAGCTTTGATAGTCTCCCTAGGAAGGGAGAAGCCTCCGAGGGCTGGAAGCATTATAGCAGATTATACAAAGTCCAGCTGAGCACAGCAGGGAGTTGCTTTACTGAAAAGAGATGTTTCTCTATTTGTGACAATCAATATGCCTCTTGTGTGGTCTGCAATTTGGCAAGGCTATGGTAGCTCGTAATCAATGATTTCCCATAGCGCGATTGTGTCTGATTGTAACGATTTAGCTACATCAACACAATGCAGCAACTCAATTTGAAACTCTTTGAAACATAGATGGTGGACAGTCAGGGAGACAAGTCCTATTTTTCTAGTTTTTCCACTGTGTTTACTCGTTTGTAACCTTGATAACTGTTGGAGGGAGAATGATTAAAGGTTTCAATTTGATTGTTGTGTGATGTGTAGGTTACGATAGGAACCTCATCTTTGACTCTATGTGAATTCAAAATCTAAATCTGGAGGATTGAATCCTCTTTAATGGTCACATACATGTACACACAGTAAATTTGTTCCTCTGCATTTACCCATCCTAGTAATCTGAGCAGTGGGCAGCTATTTTTATATACAGTGCCGCAGGGAGCAGTGTCGGGGTCTGGTGCCTTGCTCAAGGGCACCTCAGCAGTGCCCAGGTGTATGGGGACTTGAACCGGTGACCTTTCGGGTTCCCAAGCCAAGTCCCAACAGAATGAGCTATCCTGCCGCCCCAATTAGAAAGTATACCCAAGTTGAATATGTGAAGAAGGATTACATCAGATAATTATAGTTATATAATAGTTATTAATGAGTGCTCAACTGCTGTGGATGTTGACATTAGATATGTTGCTGTTAGCGCAATGCTTTCAACAGCTTGGTCATTGAAGGTTTGGCTGGGACTTAGTTTGAGAGTAACTACTAATTGAAGTGAAGAAGTAAAAAAAAAAGAAGACTAGCTCATTTATACCAACACAAGTAGAAGAAAAGGTCACATTTTTGGGAAAGGTTTAGTGTGCCTGAATTAAAGAGATCTTTCAGACCGAAATATATTTCATGTTACCCATTGGTAAAAATAAACAGCTTTAATACTGTTGAGTTCACTTTAAATCCCATTATGTGAACAAATTGTCTGTTGTTATTTAAATATGAAGACGTTTAAAATAACATAACAATATTAACCAGAAGTTACTGGGCTAGCTATGATTTTCTTTTTTGTTTCTAAATGACCTGAAACATGAGTAACATTTTGCAGATTATATGAATATCTCAAAAAATTGAAGAATTACCATGGCATTATAAGCAAGCTTTACTTTGTGGCACACAATGGAAACCCCTGCAGGACGAAGCTCAGAGTACAAGATGGATATGTGGGAGTTATTATTCAGCAAGAGCAGCGATCAAATCCACAGCTTCAAAATAGTGTATGCAGGACGCATGTTATAGTCACACAACTCCCACAAGACCAGGGCTTTACCTGAAACCTTCAGCTCTTCCACCGTTTATGTAACGATCAATTATTACACTGTTTATCTCTGTGACAAACGGGGCCATTCTCCCCCTCCATCTGTGTGTGACTTTTTACAAATACTGCTGATATACCACATCTTCTTTTGACTGTGAGGGCTTCCCCCGAGGGAACGTCTCTGCTAACCCCCCTCTTCTGTGGTAACTCTCAGTGTCTGTCAATAGGCATGGCCGGCCTCATTCTCGTCTGTCTGTCTTTCTGTCTGTCTGCCTTCTGTCCATCTGTTCGCCGGTGGCATTCCTACCAAATAAATCATGCATGGAAGAAAACTTTTATTACAACACAATACCATTTGTTACAAAATGTGCACGATAAAACCAACATGTTAGAAGTTGCATGAAATTTTGCTTGTGAAATTTCTTTGGTTTCTGGATGCTTTGGTTGCTGGGGCTTTGGTTGCTGGGGCTTTGTCATTCTCTAGGTCTCAATTCTTTTCGATGATGATTAATTCCGCACTCCTTTTAACTACCGGTACTTCATAATCTAAACCCTCTGGATGTGTATGTGTGTGCGTGTGCGTGTGCGTGTGCGTGTGTGTGTGTGTGTGTGTGTGTGTTTGTTTGCTATCTATCTATCTATCTATCTGACAAAAAACTGAAACAGCAATTGGTTTATGTTTTCAAGCAGCAGGCATTAAGGTGCCTATCCAATATTGACATCTGGAACGAAATACTCAATTAAATGTTGTGTTACATAGCTGAGGCATATTCATCATATAGACCTACAAAATGTCACAGCATCAGATACACACTGTATGTTTTACATCAGTTTTTACATCTTATTTAACCACTGTACATTATATATTACCATTTTTACGTCCCTCGTCCTGGGTCGTAACAACCATGCACTTTACTGCAACATTTGCACTCTTGTTGGATGCCAAATTATTTTTTGCTGTACTGTATTTGTGCTGTGCAATGACAATAAATGTATCTATGTATCTAATCTATGTGTATTAATGATACAATATTGAAGGATCTTCTTAGATCCTTCCGAAAAACTACCAGGCCCCTTTTTCTTTAAATAATCAAAACACCCAATTTTAAAAGATGTTCTGAGTATGCAGATTGCGGTATGTACAGCTTCTGCATGCCTCATCAGGACCATTCTCAGCGCCCTCAATCAAAGGACGTGTCAAACCTGATGGATCACTTTCTCTTTCGACCCACATGCATTTTTTTTCTGCTGTGCTTTACAATGGACCTTTTTGCCCTGACAGCCATCACTGTTAAACAACAAAGCTCCAAGGACAGTGGCGTCTGAAGATGAGCCGACCTGGTGCTGGGATGTCTCCAGTTTGCATCAGTTAATGCTTCCTACGGTTCCCTGATGAGCACGCACTGCTCTCGTATGAGCATGATAGGTGTTCTTGACAGCGGATTCTGGGAGATACGGAGGGAGGCTTGTTTTAAGTCTAGTATAGTGTATAGTGTTTGAATCTACACAATGGGGGGGGGGGGGGTGTTGGTGTGGTGGGTGGGTGGGTGGGTGGGTGGGTGTTTATTAAAAAAATGAAAGGAAGTATAAGCAGGCTCCTTGGAACCCGGATGGTTGCTGGATCCCTGGGCCCCCTGTCCTCTATAACTCATGAGAGTGTTTCATCACTTTTCTTTGATTACACTCTGTGTGGCGCGGCGGGTTGCAACGGGGTCGGGTACCGTATCATGTGTGAGATGGAAGTGCAGCTGAGGCTGGCGTGTGCAGGTCGATAGATATCCATACATTGTGGACATCTGCCAGTTTGGGGTCAGCTCTGTCACCCCCACCCACCCACCCACCCACACACCCACACACACACACACACACACACACACACACACACACACACACACACCCTACTGTTTTGTATTGAGTATTTGTATCCTGCAGCCCTGTGTTTTTAGTCCTTTGATGATTTATGATACAAAAGCCCAAACTGGGGCAAGCATCCGCCTGTGTGTGTGTGTGTGTGTGTGTGTGTGTGTGTGTGTGTGTGTGTGTGTGTGTGTGTGTGTGTGTGTGTGTGTGTGTGTGTGTGTGTGTGTGTGTGTGTGTCTGTGTGTGTGTGTGCATGCGTGAACAACAACTCTGGCCACATCCACTATGAATGTGGTCTACCAACCTCAACCTTATTCAGCCGTTGGTTCAAAGGGAGACCAAAGAGCGGTCATTATGGAACTTGTACTCATTAGTACACAACTATTGCACATTGATCTTCCGTTTAATTTCCACAGCATGTATAGCCTATTAACTATCACAAGAAAAAGTATTTGCACTCTATGTGTGATAATCTAATTAACTATTGACCTGGGAAAACAGGTCAATAATTAATGACACTGTATTTCACATCTCCATTCTGGATTAATGTGGCAGATATTCCAATTATTCAAACAATAATTATTTTAATAATTTAGTGTCAGGATGTGCACCTTATTAATAATCGAATAACGGAATGAAAACAACATTAGTGACAACATTATAGGTACATTATTTTTTAATGTTAAAAATAAAAATGATAGCAAGGGGGATTTTTTTACCAATAAATATATTGTTCTGCATGAACTGAGTACCACAGACCTTTTTTTCATTTTTTCAATTCATTTTATTTGTATTTATTAAACACAAGTTTGTATTTATAATGCTCCATATAAGATAGTATGTGCAGTAGAACTAGCAGTCTACTCCACATACAACTACTTACAGAGTACAACTCCCCTCTGTGTATTTAACTAGTAACTTCGTTTTTGGTCCCTCCAAAAAGGCACCAAAGGATGCAGCATCAACCATATTGAAATTGTCTGGCTGTCCTGGAATTAGGTATTTAGAGAATCTAGAAGTACATGACCTTTTAATGTTTGTTGGTGTGTTGTGTGTGGTTCGTGCATGTAACCTGTAATCCGCTACAACCGCTACGTCATACTGTTGCCAGGAGTGGTTTTCAAATACTTTACTCCACATTCTCTCCAATCAAGTCAGTCCAATCAGTCATAATTGGGCACATAACAATAAGAGGCTATATATGTATATATAATTAAAACAAGGGAACTGATGCTAACCCCAAATGATTGAATGAATGATGAGATGCTTAGGCTTTTTAAAAGCATGGTCTAATTCTTACATGCATTTGTGATGTCAATAGTGCATGGCGTTCTTCAGTGATTTAGTGTATGTTTGGGCAGAAACGCTTTTTTCAGAGAGAGAAGAAAACAGAAAAGTTTAACCGACTACTATTTATGGTTTAGACTACATTACATTACATTACATTAACACAGTCATTTAGCAGACGCTTTTATCCAAAGCGACTTACAATAGTGTGTTTCAACAAAGGAAGGTAAGAGAACATCTCGTCACTCGTCAAGTCAAAACTGCATTTAATTTCTAAGTCTCAAAGGACTGAACAAGTGCTCAAGTAAAAATACAATACGTTCAGCTAAAAGTACAGTAAGGTAAAAGTACAATAAGTTGGCAAGCAATATAGAACAATATCTACCTAACAATCGACTTAGTAAGACACTAGTAAAAGTGATAAGAGGATGCGCTACGAGGGAGGATCCGGGTAGTGTGTCCTGAAGAGATGGGATTTCAGCCTGCGGCCGAAGATGGGCAGTGACTCTGCAGTCCTGACATCCATGGGGAGTTTGTTCCACCAAATTGGGGCCAGGACAGAGAAGAGCCGTGACCGCGTAGATCGGCCACAAGGGCCCCTAAGCGAGGGGGCAAGCAGACGGCCCGAAGAAGCAGAGCGAAGTGGACGGGCAGGGATGTAGGGCTTGACCATTGCCTGGAGGTAGGATGGAGCAGTACCTTTTACTGCCTTGTAGGCTAGCACCAAGGTCTTGAACTGGATGCAAGCAGCTACAGGTAGCCAGTGTAGAGACCGAAGGAGGGTAGATGTGTGAGAGAACTTGGGTCGGTTGAACACCAGGCGAGCTGCAGCTTTCTGAATGAGCTCCAGCAGCCTGACGGCAAATGCCGGGGCGCCAGCAAGGAGGGAGTTGCAGTAGTCCAGCCGGGAGATGACAAGAGCCTGGATGAGCACCTGCGCATCCTTTCAGTGAAAAAAGGCAGAATCTTCCTGATGTTGTAGAGGAGGAATCTGCAGGAGCGTGTCACCGAGGCAATGTTTGCTGAGAACGACAGTTGGTCATCCAGGGTCACACCCAGATTCCTTGCTGTCCGAGTAGGTGTCAACACAGCATCATCAATGGTGACAGCCAGGTCTCGGTGTGGACAGGGACTACAGGGACTACCGATTGGAACCACTATCGCAACAACTTAGGGATTCATGCATATCCCTAGTCATTGTAAACTTTCTACACCCAAGTAAAAGGCTCCCACTGGAAACAAGACCATTAATCATTATTCAGTCTGTCTTCACATTGCAAAAAAACCTATGTTTTTTACAGCCAATTTCTGATACTGAAAACACACTTTACGTTAGGAAATAGAAAACTGGCCTTATCAATACAATAACCCAAACAATAACTGTCAGCAGCTACCATGCTGTTGCCATAACCTCTCAATTCTGAACCCCACCATAATTGTTTTCCTGGCATACGGTCTAATGGTAAACAGAATTCCCCTGCTGCAAGTCATTTCTTTTTCAAATGATTTGTTGTTGGAAATGTCATAACACACGTTAGCACAGATAACACAGCGTTCCCAACGTTTTGTGAATTAGACGGTGCTCTTAATTATAATGTTGTGCACTCTAGTGGGACAGACCAGCGCTGCCTGGTCTCGACGTGACTGATGCTCTTCCTCATCCCCATCCATTGTCTTCTCTTCAATCCTGCAGGGCAAAAACTTTTCTCTGTCTCCCTCTCTTTTATATATATATTTTTATATATATATATATATATATATATATATATATATATATATATATATATATATATATATATCATATATATTTATATATATATATATATATATTTATATATAAAAGAGTGAGAGAGACAGCAACCCAACGTGGGTTATATATATATATATATATATATATCTTCACCCCCACCCGGTTCAAAAAAGCTTTTACATCAACAAAACCAGGGGTTAGCTTATTTCATCCCTAGTTCCAGTGATACAGCCCCAGGTGTCATGAGACGGAGGAGACCATGAGGAAGAGCACTGCCCACGAGGGACACTGTGTCTGTCCTCTTTAGTCTCTAGTTTGGAAAGGTACAGAATTAGGATAAACCATGTCGTGAAGAAACAGACAACCAAAAATAAGTAAAGTACAGATGCTCCAAATAAAACTGCTTTAAAGGAGCTTAATGTAACAATGCGACACATGAGCATCCAAAAACGGGAACTGCAGTGCAAATTCACAATATTGAAGAGAGTTGTCTCCGCCGCCGCCTCCTCCTCCTCCTCCTCCTCCCCAGACTCGGAGCTCACGTCGGGTTGCCAGGTCGAGGACACTGAACGAACACGGACACAACTATTTATGTTGAGACAATTATTCTATTTTCTAAAATGACGAGCAATGGTCCTATACTGGAAGTTGATCAGCTGATGCACGTTTGCAATTTATTGTTATTGCAAATTATCAACCAGCTCATGTGGATTTTGGGGATTCTGTCAATGTTACAGAGTGATGACTGCGTTCAACGTATACCGCAGTGTAATTTATTCATCTGCCTTGTCTGGAGTCAAGGTGGACGGACACCTATGCTTCTTATCACCGTGACCGCAAAACAACACCTACCTAACACTCAACGTACGATGTGAGGAATGGAGCACTCGGACATGAATATGACATGAGTGATGACTTGAACGGCCTGCTAAGCGTAGCTTCTGGATAATGGCGTACTTACCTGTCAAGAGCGTATCAGGACCTCTTTTCATCGAAGGACCTCGTCGTAAGATCCCGGTGTGGTTTAGCGAGCAGCGTTCTCATTAGAGATTCTGCCAAGAGGAGTTGAAAAATCATTCCTGACTTCGTTCATCGGTTGACCTGCAGCCATTTCTAGGCTGGTGTTTTTTCAAGCTTGTGTTGCAAGTTCAATTAGAATTTGAGCTCGTCAGCAGCAACATACAGGAAGCCCTTAATCAACATGAGTAGTATGACTTTAAGATAGAAGGGGGCCAAGTCGATCAATCTATTGGCTCGGACTCAGGTCCATCAATAGCTATCCCGGCACCCTCTCTGCCTCTAGTCAATAGCAGAGCATTGATTAAGACACGATGAAGGATGAATGAAGGGGAGGGGGAGAGGGGGGCGGGGGGGGGGGGGCATTATGGTGATTTTGCAGATTGGTGCAATGCCAAAAGGAGCATAGAAAGTTATTTTCAAAGACACATGCTTGTAATAAAAGTGTTCCATCAGCAGAGTACTATTCAGAGCAGTAGTCTAACAAATCAGACTTTAGACTCCTATCTGGCATCTGAGGATGGCAGACAAGCTCAAACCTAGGTGAACTGGGCGTCACTTTCTTTCGCTTCATTTTTTTTTCTCTTTTCGACCCAATCATGTCGCTAGATCTGGAGGCACGCAATTGGCTGACAGCAAACACAAATGTGGCCAGCACAAGTCAACTGTAAAAATGTTTGTAGAGGTTTCAAATCAACACCGTATAGACATTGTCGAAATACACTTACAATTAAAATCCCTTTCTGAAAGCTTCCTCCACTCACACGGATGACTTTCTCTTTGGTAGAACATCTCCGTAATGAAACAGGAAACAAGGCGTAGCTACACCCCTTTCAGTTTGGGGTTTCTGGCCCTGGCTCTGTGCCATCTCCCTCCAGAAGTTTTGCTCTAAAATGGTAGGACTGCTAGATCTGAGATTACATGAGCACTAATATGGTATTTTTCATAGTAAGACACCTAGCAGTCTTATTAGTAATGTACTGTAAGTAGTGTTAGTAATGTAAGTAGTGACATTAAGACTGCATATCGTTAGGACCACTAGCCCTTTGCGTAATTATGGAAACCATTTACCGGTTTCTACGGACATACGTCCACAAACAACGTATTTGGATTACTTGTAACCTTTTTAAACCATCTTAGACCAACCACCAAATGTATTCCAGCCGCACAATGTTCCAATGAAGCTTAAATATATATCAGACAAGAGTCAGGATTATGCAGTTAGATGGTCTACTATGGTCTGAGAGAGAGAGAGTTTCATCTGGTTTATCGCCTGTTAAACAGAAAAAAAATGTGATTTCCTTAATCGAAGGCTGATGAATGTGCTGCAGTTACAATGCAAAAAGGACCACTAATGCCTTTTTTATCAATCACATGGCAATGGCAACTATATATTTAGTGCGTAATGGAGAAAGCCCATTTGATTTAGACTGAAACATAGTCTCTGCAAGCAGCCCTGCATCCAATCGGAACCAACTAACTTATTGCATGATCGATATGGAATATCTTTGTTCTAGCCAAACAAACACAATCTGCACTTACTACCAACATTTGCATCTATAACTATCAAGTCATGTACATTTGCTTTAAGGTTATACAATCAGCTTAACATAAATTGAATTAGCGACTATTCATTGTACTATCCATTCGGAGGTTGACAGCTAATTTCCAATAAAGTTCAGCGAGGAGTCCTTTTTAATATTATGCTTATTAAACACAACTAAACATGTATTGTAGGCTGGTGTGGTAAAACCCCAGTGTGATGCTAAATGGTTTTCCACTCTCAGAGCCTTGGCCTCAGAGCTGTTTTTACGGGCACTATCTCGCTGTATATCCGTACAATGAAGTTTGTTTTGAATTTATATTGAATTTCAACGGATTCCTCCTACCTGGCCAAGACCCAGTAACTTGTACTAACACTTGTATGGACACTGTAAACAACATGACAAGCTGACGGATTGCCCTGTTCTTACTGTCCAAAACCACAAGCCATCCATCAGCGCCTTGCCGCGTCAAAGTCTGTGTAACAAGTACAATACGATGCCGCTTGGTAAGGCTGCAGGGGGCTCTGCTGGTCCGCTTGGTTGCCTATAAAAGGCTGGTGTATTTGGTCTTAACGTTCATATGTACATTAACTTCCTCACGTCCTTTGTGCTGTGCGGCAAGTAAGACACTGTCTTACACTTGCCCCCCCCACCCACAACGACCCCCCCCCTTCTGCCACAAATCAAATCGGTTGAAGGCAGCATCATGCTTCTGCTTCTCTAGCAGCCATTAACGTGTTGTAATTCAATCTGTTCAGCCCCCAAACTAAACGTTGGGTCTGTTGCAAGCATCTTTCGAGCATGAATATCCAGTCTTCGGATCAGGATAATCGAGTCTAAAGTAATTGTAGTAGTGGTAGAACGAGTGACCCGTCTGTTTTCCCCACATGTGTTAGTCAGTGGGCCAGTGTATTAAGAGCCAGGGCCGTCCGCAGCCACCATCTGACAGCACTAAACCTTGTTGTTCTGAGACATTAAACAGGCCTGGAGGAACGGCGTTCCACTAACAATAACAGTATTTTGTATTGATTTCCTGTCTCTGTGACTTCGTATTCACATAAAGCAGAACCAGCTCATCTGAGCTAACGCTTTTGTGCACGCACGCACGCACACACACACACACACACTCACACAAAGATGAACGCACCAAGCCAATGTGCACCACACACACACACACACACACACACACACACACACACAGACTAGACCTTCCGGTATCCAGCTATCTGGTTTGTTAGTTGCGGTAATGAAACAAGTGGTGGCTCAGGCACGCTGTAGACTGTGATTAAAGGGAAAACCGCCATCCACAAGCAACCCTATTGGACAGTGGAACTCTACAATGATCTGAGACTGGAAGTGAAAACAGTTGTTTCAACGTAATCGATACCCATGTGTGTGTGTGTGTACTACTGTACTACTTTCGAAAGGCGGGGGGGTGGGGGGGGTCTCTGACTTCCCTTGATTCCGTCCAAACGCCAGAGCGATAGTTCGGAAGACCTGCAGCAGATTGTACACTCTGTGCATAACGCTTTAGTGTGCAGCTAAAAGCATTTCCCGTCTCTGTGGGTAGCGACGGCGGTGAGGTAATTAATGAGGTTGAATTGCTCCGAGAGTTGCAGCAAAGCCAGAGTGGATACATTATGTGTAATGGTTCCAACACACGGGGACGGGAGTTACATTGTTTTTCTATTGGGATGAATCGTGGTTACTTAACTCTGACGGTTGCTTAACTTGACTTGCGTCACTCTTTTTTTTATTTTTTATATGATTTATGTAAAATCAAACCTGAAACGGTGTCATTAGAATGGATGGCCCTTAAATATCCAATACACCACACCAATAGAAACATATACACACATATAAACACACATAAGTCAGGTGCATGCTTTGCACATGCACATCAACACATACAAAGTCACACGCAAGACACAAACACACCCACAATGTAAACTGTTTTTCCTCTACAATTTGACAATAGACAGCTGGGAAAGTAGGCTCCCTGTTCAGACCTTTTCAGGTGTATATTTCAATACACACCTGCCGAAAAATGGACAGCAATGAATCTTCTGAAGGGCGGTAGACCTGAGTATTTGAGATGTTCCGGTCAGGGCACTACTTTTTTACATTAAAGGGGTCTGTGGAGTGTGTGTGGTTGGTGGCTGGGTTTAAGCAGCTAGCCTGAGTTAGACTGATTGGCTGGTGAGGCTGCACACCTGTGGGTCATTGTTAATCAATGCTCACAGGTTAAGACATCCACCACCACGCACTCTGAAATAAGAGCTCTCGTCTCATTGGTATTTCGAAGTAGTAGTTTTTGTTTGTCTTTGTTATTATTATTATTTTTTATTGTGTTCACATTTTGAATGCCGTTTGAGTCTGTCTGTTGCTGGAAGGGAAACCGTCTTCTGTCCTTATTTCACTGTTTGTTTTCTTCATCCACGGCACAAACAGCAACTGCTTCCCTTTCGTTATTCTTCCTTCCCTGCTATGGACCTCTCTCTCTGTCTTCTGCTGCACTCTATATCTGTCTATTTATCCACTTTTGTTATAAAAAACGAATACATTCCTATAAGTACTCACTTATAGGACTGCACTGTCTCCAGGTTGTTGTTGTTGTTTGCTCTTGCATCACTTGGCATAGTTACTCCAATTGCAATGCTGTCATTCAATGATGTGATTGTTCCTCAGCAAGTCAGGAACAATCCTGACTTGCAAGTCACCTTGGGTGAAATCTTCCTAAATGACTAAATCTCTCTCTCTCTCTCTCTCTCTCTCTCCTCTCTCTCTCTCTCTCTCTCTCCTCTCTCCTCTCTCTCCTCTCTCTCTCTCCACAGGAAGGAAAACCTGTGGGTAGGGGGTGGAAGATGGGACCAGTAGCGGTCCTCCCCCGGGTCCTACCCCTGCTGGGGTTCTACCTCTGCGTCACGGTGGCAGTCACGTTGACCCTTAACCCCGATGACCCAAATGTGTGCAGCCACTGGGAGAGGTCAGTCCCCTTTTGCTTCCTGCCTCCGTCCCCTGGCCACTCCCCTGGAGTGTAACACCACTCATCATCCTGGTGCCATACTCAGCTAATGGACCCCCGTTCACAAATCAAGGCTGACTCTTTATCAATAATCATAAGTGTAACAGTGGGTCTGGGGCCGGTGGGGCTGGACTCCTGGGAATAGATCCGGGCTGTAAATTCAGTGTAAATGGGGACGGCATGGTGAGTGGTCTCCATAAGCCCACTGGTACTCTGAGCAGAACCTACACTGTCACTTCTGATGAGCAGAAGAGGTGTTATGATCAATAAACTCTCTCTCTCTTTTTTCTTTCTCTCTCTCTCTCTCTCTCTCTCTCTCTCTCTCTCTCTCTCTCTCTCTCTCTCTCTCTCTCTCTCTCCCTCTCTCGCTTCATCTGATTTCTCTCTCTCGCAGGCTGTTTCTCTGTTTCTGTCTCTCTCTCTCTTGATCTGTGTGTGTGTGTGTGTGTGTGTGTGTGTGTGTGTGTCTCTCTCTCTCTCTCTCTCTCTCTCTCTCTCTCTCTCTCTCTCTCTCTCTCTCTCTCTCTCGTGCTCTCTCTCTCCCGTGCTCTCGCTCTGTGTAGGCAGTAAATATTGTGGAAGGCTTGTGTAAGGCTCTCAAGACAATTCAAGTTTAGCTTCAGGTTTTTTTTGTTGTTAAAGCTACACTGAAACTAAAATGTCAGTTCTACTACATAGGACATAGGACTGAAATGCATTGTGTGCAAATGGGAGGTATAATGTGTTTGTTCTTCCAGCTACGCGGTTACCGTCCAGGAGTCCTACGCCCATCCTTTTGACCAGGTCTACTATACCCGCTGCACAGACATCCTGAACTGGTTCAAATGCACCCGACACAGGTACAGAACCCCCCCCCCCCCCCCCCCACACACACACACACACACTTTACCTATACATTCGAGCAAGACTTGGATGTATACTGTACTATCAATTAATCCACTATATCAACTCACACGGTATAAGAACACCAAATGATGGTCATCCCTTTTCACCAGATTCAATTTCTTGTCCTCACTGCCGATTACTCGATTATTAAGGATATCTCACTTTATTTTAGCACACTGTTTTAAATGCCTTAAAGTAGAGTGACCAGACGTCCTCTTTATCCCCAGAAAAGTCCTATTTTGGGGGATTTCCGGCGGGGATTTTAACAAAATCTGCCAAAATGTCCGGGATTCGGCTTTTGCTTCAGTCAACAGTCATCCTACACACATTTCTCCTTATGTCCCGCCTTCTTGAATGCCACCATTGGTCGGTCATGTAGGTTACCCCGACAAGGGGGTTGTCCTCCCCCCCCCCCCCCCTTGTCGGCCCCCATTTCTCTATCCTGTCCTCTTTTGTGAAAACCTAAATATGGTCATCCTTATGTCAACAGGCCTGGCTGTATCGCTAACACAGTGTGTTAGCAAAAACTGTCGAGGTGTCCTTGAGGAAGACACCCTAACCCTAACTGCTCCCCGGGCACTGTATACATAGCTGCCCACTGCTCCTAATACTAGGATGGGTTAAATGCAGAGAACACATTTCACTGTATGTTTACATGTATGTGACTAATAAAGAGGATTCAATCCTCCAGATTTGTTGTTTAGCAGCATTAGCAACAAGGTATATATATGCTGGATGCTATTTTATAACATGTAGGGTCTGACAGAGACATATTATATCATTGTATCATTTTACGATTCAATGATACATCATGTCATCATTTAATCATTTTAATGGGCCAATGTTGACAAATGGACTTTATGATCCTCGTAAGATGTACGGTTTACACTGCTCCAGTTAAGAGTAGAATGTCACTGAAGGTCACTGAGGTGTGTGTGTGTGTGTGTGTGTGTGTGTGTGTGTGTGTGTGTGTGTGTGTGTGTGTGTGTGTGTGTGTGTGTGTGTGTGTGTGTGTGTGTGTGTGTGTGTGTGTGTGTGTGTGTGTGTGTGTGTGTGTGTGTGTGTGTGTGTGTGTGTGTGTGGGTGTGTGTGTGTGGGGGAGTGTGTGTGCGTGTGTGTGTAGGTGGGGGAGTGGGTGTGCGCATGTGCGTGTGTGTGTGTGTGTGTGTGCGTGCGTGTGCATGTGTGTGTGCCATCCTCGACCTTGCTACAAACACCTCAGCCAGCTTGTTTTAAACAGGGTGAACGCCAAATCTCTGACACGTTTAATGCTACGATGCAGGAGCCCTGCTGCCCTGTTGTTAAGCATAAATGTGTGAATATATGAATCATAAATAGAATGGAAACTGACCTGAACATTTTTTCTGTCCTGGAGATACCAATATACCTGGACTCCTCTGGCAGGTTCAACTCGCTGTTACTCCAGCAAATTGTAACTGATTCATGGCTACTTTTGTGTACAGTATTTTTATAGTGTACCGTATTTTTATAGTGTTCAGTATTTGTTATTGTATAGTGTTGGAGTGAATGGGGAGTAAGCATTCCATTGCATAGGGCAAATACAAATCTTAAATCTTGAATCTCGTACACACACACACACACACACACACACACACACACACACACACACACACACACACACACACACACACACACACACACACACACACACACACACACACACACACACACACACACACACACACACACAGCAGGGCATCGATTACAGTTTGTTCCACAAGGATCTTAGGTTTGGGGATGAAACCCGCAGAAGAGACGATGACTGTAATTGAAAGTGTGCTCCTGAGTGCTTCCAAACCCAGAGATGGGCCAACATTTGCAGCTTACATCAGAACCTCTTGGCTCTTCAAGGAAAAACATTTATCTGTGTGTGCGTGTGTGTGTATTTGTGTGTGTGTGTGTGTGTTTTTACAGGATAAGCTACAAAACTGCATACCGGAGAGGTGTGAGGACCATGTACAGGCGTCGCTCCCAGTGCTGCCCGGGCTTCTATGAGAGTGGAGACTTGTGTGTTCGTAAGTGTTGACAGTTCGTTTTTAGTTAGTTTCATCTCTCCAGTGGGGCTATCCCCACCGCCGCTGCCGTCAGAGGAAGTGTGAGGCGTTTCTACACAGTACTGTAAAGTCACTGTCTTTGGGAAAAGTCATCTCATGTCATTTCACTGCCGCCATGTCTTATCTACGGAGGGTTAGAAGGTGCCAAAAAACGAAATATATAAATAAATATATAATACAATTAAAATAATTATATGTTGAAGCGCTTAAATAAATGAATAAATATGTCATGAAATAATAAAATGCTTAAATAAATGAACAAATAAATAATTATATAATAAAATACTAAATTAATGAATACTTAATAATTATGTTTTTTTTAATGCTTAATTGTTTTACATTAATGTTTAGGTTTATTTATTTATTAATTTATATATACCTTTATCATTACTCATCACATTTATACTCACATCCATCAAAAGCCAGGCTGCAGGATTTAGTTATACAGTATATTTAGTTTAACCCTCCATACTAATCTGTACCAAATAAAAGACAAGCCGGCAAGATTCACATTTTAAATAACCTGCCAAAGAAACCCACAAAATCAAGAATGCAAGGCTCACTCTTTTCCGAGGATTTGATTGGATTAAAACAGGTCACTGTCTGAACGGTTATGACACATGTAGAGTTAATGCATGGCTGAACGTTTAGATCAAAAAAAAAATCTATGATAGTTGACATTTCAAATCGTTGACATTTATACATACGGTGTCCTCCAAGGATCTTCCAGCCATCATAACACGATCCACACTAGAGAAAAGAATATAGATAATATAGAAATACTGGCTTCCTGCTGCCCAGTCAAATTTCTCAGGCAAACTTGGTGACTACATGGACACTCATCTTTTTTCTCGCACTAAGCCTTTTCTTATATTACTTTACTGTGGAATGAAGCAATCTTTCCAAGCCTTGAGAAAACACCGGTCCTTGGACCTAATATTGTTCTCTGCCAACTTATTGGATTTACCTTTACCAAACCCTGCTGCTCTCGTGGGTATTTGGTCGAAAGACTACATTTTTAGCTACCGCTTTAATTTGTTTTTCCAACAAGTGATAAATAAGTCCTACTTATTTCTATAGTCAAATGCAGGGACTTAGAATTTTGGTTATTTTATGGAAGCAATTCAATCAAAAGATATTCAGGGTAAAGCTGGTGAATCATTTTTTAATGAATAGTACATCTAGAATTGTGCTTCTGTGTTTTTTTTGTGTTTACGAAGTGTGTTTACGAAGGAATTATCTTATTTACTTATTAGGATACTCACTATAGGGAGAACTATAGGGTGCAATCTTTCACAATCAAGGATTTTGTCTGATGTCTTTGAGCATGATGCTCTACATCTCAGCATTTTGGGCATTTCTAAAATCGAATCTTCAATAACATTGTGAAAATGTAAATACAAGTACACAAATAAGTAAGTACACAAATATGGGAATTGTGTGCTATGTATGTTTGGGAAGTTGTCCCACAAATGCAGATGTATGTTGTTTTTTTACTTGATGTACTGTATCTTTGAGGGTGAGAGGGTGCTGTCAATGGCCTTGTTTACATGATATCTACAGTATATTCTACAATAATTTTTCCATCACGAGTCTCAAATCTGTTCACGTCACACAAAGGGCACAACATGCTCACAATTGCCTCAGCATGTGTTGACGTCGTAGGGGCTGTTTAGAGACATGCAGCCTTCATGTTCAGGGCATAGCAGCATAGTGTAGCCTACATATGTTTGTGCTTAATAATAGAATTGCGATGGCTAGGAATTGTTTATATCTAAAAAAATGTTATTGTAGGCAGAGCACAGTTTTGTATGTTAAAGACAAAAATCTGCATACGACAACACTCTTGCTTTGTATAGGTGGACGACCGGTGAGGTATGAGCTCAGCACGTGACTTGACAGCGTAAGAGATGCTGTCTCTACGAGGACTCCCTAGTCAATCTAGATTGAATGTGGCGTATGCTATACCTCCAGACGTTTGTCTCTAGT
>CM051000.1:9345071-9400071 GCA_027704905.1 Muraenolepis orangiensis | reverse complement strand
TTTAGTATAATATTGATGAAGACATTTTTTTTTTTTGGAATATACAAACATTCAGATATTTCCGAATTACAAATGCGAAATTCCTTAATTTGTCTTTCTGACATGAGGGCCTATAATAAAGAGTCAAATATAAATAGTTATTTGCAAACATTATTTTTTATAAGTAACAAACAAGTAATTGAAAGACCATTCACAATTGCACATATAGCATATGAATGCACTTTCCTCAGACACCGTTGCATGTGTCAAATGCATGTATCAATGGTGACATTGATACTGCAGTGTGACACTCCATATCTTTAGGTTTAGGCTGTCTATTATTGTAACAGCAAAGCAGTTGTTTTTTACCCAAGTCACACACATATATATGTTTTAGAGATTTGTATTGAGTGTGTGTGAAACAGGCTGCAGCAGCCACTCCACTACAAAGACCCACAAAAGAACACTCACACAGTCGCCAACAGGAACGCTTCAACGTGCCCGGCTAAAAGCTTGACAAAGCTTGACATATACACTCCACATTAGACATTACAGTTAAGGTCTCTTAAGTTGGGTACTCTGTTGATTCATGCACTCATTATGATTACTGGGCGGGTTGTTGGGCGGCAGTATAGCTCAGGAAGGTAGAGCGGTCGCCTCACAACCAGAAGGTCGCTGGTTCGATCCCCCGCCTCTTCCTAGGAAAAGAAACCTGACGAGGTGTCCTTGAGCAAGACCCCCTAACCCTAACTGCTCCTGGCGTGCTGGCTGACTCCTTGCATGGCTGACTCCGCCGTCGGTGGTTGAATGGGTGTATGTGAGGCATGACTTGTAAAGTGCTATATAAAAAAAAAAAGGCAGTCCATTTATTGGTGTGCAGTCTTAAACCATCAGTTTATCCTGCAAAATACTGTAACTGCAGCAAAAATAAAACCTCTATCAGGGTATGATTTATTAGCAACACAAAGTGCTAGACATTCTCTCAATCTCAACGGCTGCTTTTAATGGCCATCTTATTGACCATTAAAAGTGAGGTTATTTTTTAATCTCATGAGTAAGTATCCCAGGTGATAATATCTTTTTTTTTTAACTGTGTAGCGGGGCAGATGAAAAAAAAAGTGTAATGTCACAAAAAGCTACACATCAAATCAAGTGCATTGCATTTGTATAGCCCTTAATCACAGTAACAGCCCTCAAAGGGATTCACAGGACATACATTTATGACACCCCCTAACCCTGGCAATACAAACTATATCGGATTTCTAAATCCCACACAAAATCAAATCAAACTATTAAAAAACACAACAGCGTTGTTCTATTTATTTACAAGAACAAAAAAAAATACAATCCAATGTGAACACTATTGAAATGTGTTATTTATTAATTCATTCATTAATTCATTTATTTATTTGATGAATATTGTGTTGAATGTGTTCTCCTGTCCCCCTTTCCTCTCAGCCCTGTGTACGGAGGAGTGTGCCCACGGACGCTGCGTGTCTCCTGATGCCTGCCAGTGTGAACCGGGCTGGGGAGGGTTGGACTGCTCCAGCGGTGAGTAAGCGCTCGGTCACTTGTCTTTCTAAAGCGGTCACGTGATCAATTATCCATAAGTGCCCTGAAATTATTCTTTTCACATTGGCCATTTTTCAGTTGGAAAACATTCATTGTTAGGTATTTTATCATTGTACTTTTATATTTTTATATATATATACGAATACGATCTTTGCTATTTTATTTATCCATCTTATTTATCTATCTTATTTATCTTCTCTCTCTGCGCTATCTTATTTGTCTTCTCTCTCTTTATTTATGTATCTTATTTTTTTACTACATTTGTTTCTTTTTTCTGTGTTCTAATCGTAGAGAATGTGCACTTCAGTCATTTAAATTCAGTTGCGGTCAACAATACCACCACCATAGTCCAGTCTATAGCCTTTAATATGCGGAAGCTAAACAAACAACAACTACAACCGGTGGGAAAAGGCTTTGCATGCCATTCCATACGGTGACTATGACACGGTCACACCCTGAGACATGAGATAGAGCCGCTATGCATCATGGGAGACCTTGTTTGTATCGTGTTTATACGCGTGCGCCTTTCCTTTGCATTGTGACGTGTGGTGGTGTCATTTGTGTATTTTGCGGTGGCTTTTGGGAATGCTTTTGTTTGTTGTTGTTGTTGTTGTTGTTGTGATTATGGTTTTTTAACCCCAAACATCATTTTTTTGTCCACTATTTAGTGAGTGAATAAATAAATAAATAATTGAACTCGACAAGGCCCTTGTCGCAAACAGAACCCCGACTGAACCGAGTGCTGGTGTTAACTATATGAAGGACAATGAGCCGTGTTTTTGCGGTGCCGTTTGATGTTGAAGTGGGTGCTGTTTGAATTGCCATGCCGTGTCATAATAGCAAGTGGAGCTATTGTTCGGTGTTGCTGTCGTAATGCTGCTTAACCTACGTTCCGTCATGATGTTTCCCTGCTGTGATGAAACCCCGTCTACAGCCTTCTAGATACTTGTGAAGCTTTCATCTGTACCCCCTGCTGAGCTTGGTTCTTCTGTTCTGTTTGCTGGGTGTGTGTGTGTGTGTGTGTGTGTGTGTGTGTGTGTGTGTGTGTGTGTGTGTGTGTGTGTGTGTGTGTGTGTGTGTGTGTGTGTGTGTGTGTGTGTGTGTGTGTGTGTGTGTGTGTGTGTGTGTGTGTGTGTGTGTGTTTGTGTGTGGGTATGTGTGTGTGTGTTATTTTAGTTATTGCTTCCCCACTGTTTACTCGTGTTATTGCTGCTGAGGGACAGGGAGCCAGTAATCCAGACTGAGTTAAACCAACCGCCAGAGTGAGTGAAAGAGAAGGACGAGTCCAAAGAAAAAAGTGATATATATATATATATATATATACAGGTTGATCCAAGATGCCACGCTTGGATAATGAGTGAAGAAGTAGCACAAATAGTTTTTGTTCCATCTGTGACCTACCAAACCGTAGACATACGGTTGTACCAAGATGGCACAGGAACATGTGATTAAACCTTGCTCTCGGTTTGAGGCGTGTGGATGCCCTGCTGTTCTCAGACCCCCGTCTGCAGTCTTCCATATGAATGTCTGGCCCTCGTTAGTTTGTGTGGGGTTCTTCAATCTGAACCAAGGATTTACATTTCGAAAAAGTGCCACACAATTCAATGGAAAAGAGAAAACCGGTTAGAAAGGGGATTTTTAAGGCTAAACAACACAATGATACAGTAAACCAGTGCCTTGTGGTATATATATATATATATATATATGTATATAACAAATGTGCTTGGAATTGCAGTCCCTGCTGTCTGTGGCCTTGTATATGTACACAGCAGGAACAATCTACAGGATGGGAAAGTACAAGCACAAATGGAAAAGGAGAGCAGGAGATACACTTGGCAAAAAAAGGCTCTTTCAGCCCATAACAACAACAGCAACAACAATCATAATCCACACCACAATGTAAAAAACACCCCAATGTATGTAGATCTTATCAACCTATAAATGGTCTAAGATGTAACTTTAGGTCAACTTTAGGTCCCCACATGCTGTGCATGTGAGGATAGGAGGTTATCTCCTACTACTCCACGCACGTCTACAAAGGGATTTACTATGTGACCGAAGACTTCCATCCATCATAGGGTGGGCTGAGGTATAGCAGAGGGATCTTTTTTGATTTGTATATATCATTGCCACTGTGCCCATATGACGGAAGGGTTGTCACAGGGTTTGTTGTCTTTTTGTTGTGTTGTCGTGCAGGTAACAGGATTAGCCAGCGGAGCAGAGTGTGTAAGCCCTTTGGCTGCTCTTTCTTCTCCAAACCTCTCCTTCGCTAGTCCGGTTAGGGACAGCGGCACTTTGTTGCTGTGCCAAACTATCCAAACAGCTGGAGTGTGTTTAGACAGCGAGTGAAACACAACAGAATGGAGAGCAGAGGGGGGGGGGGGGTGGTAGAGAGAGAGAGAGAGAGTTGGGGATAAGACAACAAAAAAAGAGGGAATGGAAAAGGATTGTAGGAAGAGAGAAAACAAAGTAGGACAAGAAAATGAAATAGAGTGGCGAAATTGTCTGATGTTTTTCAGTCACGGTTACAGGGTGGAATGATGGATGAGGAGGGTTGAAGTTCACAGAAAACATTTTTCTATTCCCCTGTGCCATGGTGTGCAGATTGAACTTACTAGCTTCTAGCAACTGTAGCCGGGGCAAAATAACATATGATAACATGCCTTGTCCAATACAAATGACACAAGAAGTAGCCAAGGGTGGCCAAGGAGATAAATAATAAACAATGACTTCAATGAATTCAAACTTTACCTCGGAAAGTCTTCATCTCGGAAAGTCTTCATCCTTAGTAGTAGTGAGAGATTTCAAGTGGATATTTTTATATTTATTGTTGTGTAGATAGACACAATTAGCTTCCATCTGCCATTGGAACACAATTGTGGATTTGGATATGTGTGTACAGAAATAAAGGTTATGTTATAGCAGTATTCCCCTAAGATGATGTGTTGGGACACAGAGATGGAAGAGTGTCATTTTCGGTGGTTCTCATTGCATGCTTGGAAGAATGGAAAATAAGGGGTCCATGCCTTTAGGCAGCATCAAAAGTCACTGTGATATGTTTCTTGGCACTCCTACTGAATATGAAGATAAAATCTATTATCAACAACACAAACACGTCATGCCAAACACAACAAGCCGGAATGTGTTTTTTTCCGCTACTGTTAAAAAAACATTCCGGTGTCTAACTACTTCTCTATCCTTAAAGTAAAGAACATTTATAGATATATGCTTTATAATAGCCTTCTTTATTCCTCAGTACAATGTCCATCATCTAGATGCTGGCTCATTAGCAGTCCAATATAGTTGTGTAAAGTGCTTCAGATCCAATCAGACCCCCGGTAGATACAGTTCTATCGGCGTAGGACGATGCACTTCATCTGTCTAGTACGGTGTTACCCAAGGGTCAATTAGAGTAGCCTTGTGAGGTCGGTCCTGATCTCACCAGTTCTCTGCAGATCAGGCAGGCCTCCAGCCCTTAGAACGGCTCCCCAAGAATTGAAAAACAATAGGACTAATCAGTACTAGGGGACGGTGGGTTCATCTTTTAACATTGTTAAAAGATGAATAGCAAATGTGCACCTAAAGGAGAATCAGTTTTTTGCTTTACTTCTAACTGTAACCGGCAAGAGCAAAAGACAGCAAGAAAAAAAGAAGGTTATTTTACCCGTATATATTTTTTTTTTTGAACAACTTAAGGCCAATTGTGGTCCAGTCAAGGCCAGACTAAGGCAGTAAAGGCCAGAATGCATACATAATATTTCTTAGAACATGAATGTATTCATGGTATCTCTGTAGTCTGTAGTCGAGGACACTGATCATTTATACAGATATGGACAGATAAAGAGTGCTGAAATGCATTTTATCTTCATAGAGACGGCGATCTCTATGAAAATATACTCTCACTGTAGTGTACTATTATTCAAGCTCTCAGTTCTCTGTTTATTTCTATATACCATTATTCAAAAATGGAAGGCATCATTGTACAAACCCTCTCTCCTTGTCCAAAACAATGAGCTGGCAGCATGATCGACAGTTGTTTGTTGAAGTGAGTTTTTTAGTTTGATTTCGAAGAGACGCTGTCGTGACAATGATCCTGTTTCTACCTGTGAGAGTAAAACTGTTCAGAATTCTTGTTAAAGCAAATCAATGTAGTTGATTGACGGAGTCTTTTACAGAGTTGATCCTTATTGCCTTCAGTTCCTTATCAGGATGCAAATTGCATTGGAATGCAAAATTATGAATGAAAGGCGTTTATTAATCTCTCTCTCTCTCTCTCTCTCTCTCTCTCTCTCTCTCTTGCTCTCTCTCTGTTTTCGCTGTTCTCTCTCTCTCTGTGTGCTACTCTCGCTCGCCCACTTGAGCTGCTAGAAAGCTGGACATGTGAAGTCGGCATGTTCAATTAACTGGCTGTCCAATCAGCACACAGCAGCACGGCGGCATTCCTGATGCTGCGATACAGGCAGTTTGGAAGGACTGTTGGTGTGTTTCATTTCTCTTTGAGTGCGTGTCAAGTTAACTGAAGTTTGGAATAACTGGCTAAATTGGCTTGCTCAATATGAGTGCTTTATGCTATGTAGCTCTGTAGGCTTGGGTAGAATATTGTATTAGTACGTTACTTCTAGTCCTAGTAATAGTGAGTGAGTTGTATGTTAGCCGTTAGATGCAACCAATGTTAACTGGTTGCTTCTTCTTACTGTCTGTTGTGCAGACTCTCACTCATCAATCAACCTTCAGGTCACATATAAAGAGTGTATTATATATATATATATATATATATATATATATATATATATATATATATATATATATATATATATATATATATATAATATATAATAAATATAATAATAAATAAAAAACTCAACACCACTTCTTGATTGGTTTGCAGTAGGCAACCCTATCACACCGAACACTTTTCAGTTTCTATCAATGTTATCAATGGGAACCAAGGGTTTTGCTCTCTGCTTTTGCGCTGCTGAGCTCCTCAGTGTGAGCTCCCCAAGTTGAACAAATGTTAACTCTAGAAAAAACTGTCCAACGTCATTGTAGGCTCAGCGGCCTTCCCATCCAATGGAGGAGGTGAGGCTGCCTCTGGTTTCATGAATGTTTTCAGTGTGATCTGGCAACTTGGAATGATGACTCCCTCTCTTAGGGTTGTGTCTCAACTGCCAGGATGCTTCCTTAATATACATAACCTTGACACCTAATTAGGTAGCTTCATAGGATCGCGTGACACCACGTTGGGTGTAGGAGGCCTGTTTGCTAGGCAGCGTGATGTCAAAGTCAAGCTATGCTAGCTGTTCGCCGCTTTTTTTCTTTTATTCCCGTGAAAACAATTCAATGAAATTTGCTGCGGTAAAGAAGTATGCCAGCGGTCAAAATCAACTTGTTGGATTGACAAATTAATTTCATTACGCCTTAGATGTTTATAAGACACAGTGGTCCTTGTGCCGCCTGGTCATATGGGCTATTTTTTTTACTTCTTTAATTCTATTCTGTTTTTTATTTTTATTTTTATAACTGCTGTCTGTCGTCGGGTATTGCACTTAAGATTTTCACTCACTGCTTTTTACTTGTTAACTGTGAATTGACAATAAACTTGGCTTGACTTGATATTCCATCTGATGCTTCCTTGAAAATGGAGTCCTACACCGCCATGTTGCTACCTGGTTAGACTGTCTCACTTTGTGAACCACCACGTCCACAAAGAAGGGAGCCAGCGAGGAAGCTTCCTAAAAAGGTATCGAGGTGGTAGGAAATATCCTCACAGTTGAGACACAGCCATAGACTTATAAAGTAAGTACCTAGTTTAAAACACGTGCTATTGCATGCATGACGTGTGATTGGCTGATGTGATTTTTTTTTGTCATCTGCTGATTGGGCCTTGATGCCGCTGATTGAAACTGAACGTTAGATAGAGGCTTTTTAAAAGGGGAGCCTTCAGCCCTGCAGCTCCAGAATGAACAAAACCTGAAAGAAAGGTTTTAAAAGCAGGGTCAGGGGGTTTGGCTCCCCTTTAACTCAGCACTCTGTTTCAGTTCTTACCGTACACCCTACGGGAGAGTGCCAAGCCTTTTCCGCCCCAGTTAGATTCTACAGTGACGCTTGACGGGGGCACCAGAGAGCAGGAGATAACACTGACTTTGGTGGGATTGTGGGCTGATGGCATTACATTGGCTTACATTATGCAGTCCACATTGGCATTCATTAGGGCAGGACCACAACTGATGCATGCGTACACACACACACACACACACACACACACACACACACACACACACACACACACACACACACACACACACACACACACACACACACACACACACACACACACACACACAATTACTCCTTCTCTCCCACATGCTGTTTAGATGCATCAAATGATTGCCATATTATAATTAATGACTTTAACAATATTTACCAACCATAAACCAATATTATAATGCCACTTTAGATTGGGGAGGATATTGTGACATTTTGTAAGACCACTTCACTGAAATAAAAATCCACAGCAGACACTTCTCAGAGGAGAATCCCTGTAATTCCTATTGAACAGGGTTATCGAAGGAAAGAACATTTACCGTTTGTCTTTCATACAAAACCATGCCTACTTAAATAGTGGCAGAGATGGGAGGACTGACAATGGTCTCATGAGGAGTCTAGAGAACTATTGACAACTACAAGCCAACCCATCCGTAAAAGGTTGGTAAAATCATATCTCTAAAATCAATCAATCTCTGTTGTCTTCTTCTTCTTCTTCCTCCTCTTCTTCTGTGTTGATGTTAATTTCCCCTTGGTATGAATAAGGTACCTATCAATCTAAACCAACTGATCCATAAACAACATTTATAATGCCATATATGTAAAAAAATTCTGTATACATGTTTATGGTTCTTACGTATCACTGCCGTTTGCATGGAACACTGAAACCATATCATTCGGTTTCTTAGAGATTGAAAGAAATAATCGTGCCTTGCTTTGACAAAAAAGTTTTGCATGAAAATGATGAATTCCCTGCTGTCTTCATTAGCATGAGTTTGTGAGCATGTTCATACCTGTTCCCCAGCAGGTTAGTTCCCCAGCAGGCTAGATGGCTATAGGGGGGGGGGCAGCCATTAGCTAATGTGTCTTCAGGGTATTTCCCTGCTGTGAGCTTCACTCAGGCCAGTGGATGACCAAGTTCAATATGGCTTTAAATCCAGGGTTATTACTGTATTCAAATCAATAGGAGAGAGAGAGAGAGAGAGAGAGAGAGAGAGAGAGAGAGAGAGAGAGAGAGAGAGAGAGAGAGAGAGAGAGAGAGAGAGAGAGAGAGAGAGAGAGAGAGAGAGAGAGAGAGAGAGAGAGAGAGAGAGAGAGAGAGAGAGAGAGAGAGAGAGAGAGAGAGAGAGAGAGAGAGAGAGAGAGAGAGAGCGAGCGAGCTATTGTGTCGTTGGCCATTCTTAGCGAAGTGTGCTGCACACTGACATAAAGACACACACACACACACACAGCCCTGTGTTCAGTTCAGATAAATCTAAGGGAAGCAGTCCTTCAGGGGTCCTTAGCAGGGGCCCCATCTTTGTTCAGAGCGCCATGGAGCCCAGGGGCCCCTTCCTTCCACCACTGGCGGTGACCCCGCTGGAGGCTACCGGACCCTTGGTCGTGCTCCTCCCATGTTTTAAACATTGGTGACTTGGAGAATTCATCCTCCAGCTAGTTTTTGTCCGATACCTTTTTTATTTCTAGATGACTTATGAACCAAAAGGCGGTTTGGTTTGTTGCAATCGAATACAGAATGTCAATGCATGGTCCATCCATCCATCCATCTTCTCCCGCTTATCCGTAATCGGGTCGCGGAGGTAGCAGCTTCAGCAGGGGACTCCAAACTTCCCTCTCCCTGGCAACATCGACTAGCTCTGACTGGGGGATCCCGAGGCGTTCCCAGGCCAGTGTGGAGATGTAATCACCCCACCTGTACCTCGGTCTGCCCCGTGGTCTCTTCCCAGTTGGATGTGCCTGGAAAACCTCCCTCGGGAGGCGACCAGGAAGCATCCTTACTAGATGCCCGAACCACCTCAACTGGCTCCTTTCTACGCGAAGGAGCAGTGGCTCTACTCCGAGTCTCTCACGAGTGACTGAGCTTCTCACCCTAGTGGTGTGGATATTTAATCGAGAATAATGTCTTGAAAATGTCATTCAATCCTGCGATTGATACTACATGCAAGAGTGTTGGCCGCATCGATCTCCATAGAGCATGCCTTCATGATAGAAGGCATGTGCATATGACAATGAGAGGCAATAGAAGACCAACATTGAAATTCAGGTTGAAAGCATAGACAAAAGATTGACAACACATGGACTAAGATTTGTTGTACCGTTAACTTAATTCACTTAATTGCAAAAGCTAGGGATGGAAATGTGTAACGTCCACTTAAATATAAGAATTACTTTTTGAATGTATTGCGAATGACCAAGAGAAAACTTAGCTTACCTTTCCAAACATTGACATTGACTGTATGAAATTGGCTAGCTGTCTTGTACCCATACATTTAATTATTGATTGGCATATTATCATATTATCATAATTTTATGATCATTGTTGATATTTTCAAAAAGTTACATGGACAGGCTGATGGTCAATGAACAACTAAACCACAAAAGCCATTTTCACACACAGTTTTTCTTTACCCAGTTAACTAATAACTGGTAATTAACCCAGTTAACTAATGCTAGCCCTCTAAAGCCCTCTGTCATTTATTTATACCGTGAAATGACATCACTGACTCGAATGTCTCGAAACAAACAATAGCACTAGCACACAAACGATAGCTATGCTACATTAGTATGCAAAAGAAAGACAAGAAAGACTTATCACTCAGTTTTTTTATATTATTAAGGCTTTACAAGGAAAAATGCAACATAATACTGTTCATACATTGGATACAATGTGACTGCAATAGTCTCCTTGCATGGCGAACACCGCCGTCACTGTGTGAATGGGTGAATGTGAGGCAATAATTGTAGTAAAAGCACTCCAGTCCATTCTTGGTAACAATACGGTGTATTGCCCCATCGCTGCAGGCGCATCCAACCATGGGGAAACCCATCCACATATAACGTAACGTCAGGAGAGAGGAGTCACCTTGTACGGCTGTTACAAAGCATCGCTAGACAAAGTTCCCATGGGGCGCCAGGATAGCTCAGTCTGTTGGGCCTTGGCTTGGGAACCGGAAGGTGGTTGGTTCAAGTCCCTGAAACACCTGGGCACTGCCGAGGTACTAGAATGGGTTAAATGCACCAATAAAGAGGATTCAATCCTCCAGATTTCGATGTGTCTCACGATGTAGGGACAACATGCTGTGTCGGTGCCAGTCAGATTCATAATTGATTAAGGGTGAAAGAATGCCAGGGGACTTTGATTGATGACCTTTTCCCCAAGTCATTGTAATTTGGCATTCGCAACAAGAAAACCTTGTTTTCATCGGGCCAACTTTTCCTTTAATTAGCATCAACATAGTGATCCACATGTAGTCATATATTATGTCCACCGGAAGAGTTCTTGCCTATAGTGTGTGTGTGTGTGAGAGATATGCACACGCATATCATGTTCAGCTTAATTGACACCTGAATCTGGTTGTGTTGTGGTTGTTTGTTACCATTACCCTCGTTTCCAAATAACTAAGAGCAGGGGCTGATGGTTTGGTCAGGTGTGTGTCATCTCACCATCCAGCGGAATCCTCGAACCTCATTCACTTCCACCGCTCAAAGTTCAGCAGACATGTTAGAAGCATGAGGGTATCCGGGAAGTTCCCAGCCGGCCCATTATGTGCCTAATTTCCTCGCGCTAAATGTAAAATCGTTAGGAGAAATGTTACTCATCCACGCAGTATTTAGCCGTGCAAACAACACTCTTTGGCTTGGTACGACATCAATCTATCAGGTCAGACAGTGTGTGTGTGTGTGTGTGTGGGTGTGTGTGTTGTGGGGGGCTTACATTCTTGGTTAGCTATTTTCTTTCTAATGCCACGCCAGCCCACTCTCGCTGAACCTCATGACAAATAACCCATTAAGGCTATAATGACCTGCCCACATCTCTCTCTCTCCTTCCCCTCCTCCTGACTCCTTTACAGCTGTGACATTCTATCTCTCTCTCTCTCTCTCTCTCTCTCTCTCTCTCTCTCTCTCTCTCTCTCTCTCTCTCTCTCTCTCTCTCTCTCTCTCTCTCTCTCTCTCTCTCTCTCTCTCTCTCTCTCTCGCCTTCTTTCTCTCTCGTTCTACCTCTCTGATTAGTTTTTCAAGGAGCCTGTTTGTGCCCGACCCCTCCCCCCCTTTTTTTCTTCCGTCCAGAGTGGCACCGCGGCTTTGTTCTCTGTCCCCACATGGCTGACCTTGTCCTGACCTTGGACAGGGAACAGGAATAATTCATCAGCCGCCTTCGAGTGTTCTTCTGCTTCTTCTTAGCCTATCTACTATTTGCCTCAAGTGCTGCGTGCATAATCACGTGCCCACCATCGAGCCCGCCTCTTTCACATATCCACTTATTTCTCAAGGAATTATTTCTTTTACACTTGAATCTCTCTTGAGGGGGGGGCCTCTAGGGACCCGGGAGGGAGGACGAGGGGGAGGAGGAGGTGGGGTGACCTCCCCGGGGCGGACATGAGAGAGGCCCGGGGCTCGTGACCAAGGGAGGGAGTGAGACGTCGCTCAGCTTCTCTTCACCCGGTGGGGCACTTGATCTCGTGATCGACAAAGTCCCCAAAGTTTCCTGTGGGATGTGGGTTGCGGCAGTAGCTCAGGAGGTAGAGCAGTCCTCTCACAACTGGAAGGTTGCCAGTTCGATCCCCCTGGCTCCTCCTTAGCAAAGTGTCGAGGTGTCCCTGAGCAAGACACTCTAACCCTAACTGCTCCTGACGTGCTGGCTGTCTCCTTGCATGGCTGACTCCGCCGTCGGTGGTTGAATGTGTGTATGAATGGGTGAATGTGAGGCATGACTTGTAAAGCGCTTTGGATAAAAGCGCTATATAAGAAGCAGTCCACCTCTTCCCATTTACCATGTACGCTATATGCGGTGTACGCTAAATGTACTCTGTGTTATGTACATCACAATGACGTTCTGTGAGTTAATAAAAACCCACCCACAACCAAAAGTGTGAGAGCGCGGTAACGATCCTTCCTCGATGACGATGTCCTTTGCGCCGAGATTGCCTACCTATGTTGAACGCACTATTGTGAGTCGCTTTGGACAAAAGCGTCATGACTAATGTAATGTCATTTAATGTAATGTAATGTTCTCAACGCACCAAATGGTTATGGAGAAAGAGATCTGGGTGGATGAGTTTGATTCTTAAAGGGGAGGTTTAACCAACGATCCAAAGCTTCTATTGCATAATGGCGATAGAAGTGTTTTTTTTTTCTTCCTATCCAGGCATCATAACACTCTCTGACGGATTCATTGCACCGCTTAATTGTGGGTATTATAAACGCTCTTCTATCACCGGGTGATGATGAGGCTCATTAAAAAGTTAACGTTGAAGCTAAAGCGATGAAGACCGCACCCTTCCCACCTCATCCTCGGCTGAGGGTTTAATGGACTCGGCGAAAAACCTGTAGATATCACTCAGGTTATCGGTGGGCGAGCAGCCGCCGACTTAAGTGCATCCACCTGAAGTCGGAGATGTCCATTGTTTTTTGCCGAGGAGCGGGCGTCATTAAAATGGGATTAGCGGCGCCGGTGCCGCCGCACCGGGCGAGTCAGGCAGGAGGAGTTCAACCCGGGGAAAAGGTTGACGGTTCTAATGCATCATTCCAGACACAAATGGGACTTCTAATGACGGCAATTATTTGCCGTTGCAGAGGCAGGTAGTGGGTGAGGAGTAGCAGAATAAGTACAGGTTCTGGCGTTCTGGTGTGTGCGTGTTTCAACCGCAGACCTGCTCAGGGCCCCGGTGTCTCGCCTCTAGACGCACGGAGTGTGCTTAAAGGGATAAAGGGCACGTGGGCGGACTGGCACGCACGCACATACAAACACACACACACGAATACGCACATATACAGACACATCAACGCAACAGGCAATACGATGACAAGAGGGACACCCAAGCATAACACACATCTTCAGGAACGTGTGTGTGTGTGTACAAGATACAATATACAAGATATTTGTATCAGCCAATTGCCAACAGGTACATTGGAATGCTTACTCCCCATTCCCTCCCGCAGTATAAATCTCAAAAACAATACTATAAAAATAATATGTACAGTAAAAATAAACCAAAAAAAACAGCAAAGTGACTGATAAATGATATTTACATGAATGAAAATGTTTTTTCTTTTACAAAAATCTTTAAAAGCATTTAAAGTGCTAGTAGTGCAGCAGTATCATGAATACAGTGCAGTAACTATGATGAGTCCAGAAAGTCCAGCAAAGTCCAGTTAGTGTAATGTTAATGACAATGTTATGAAAGTGAAAGTGGCAGCACTCCTATAGCAGTTCAGTAGGCTCACTGCCTGAGGATAAAAACTATCCTTAAACCTGGTAGTCCTTGTACGGATGCTGCGCAACCGGCGACCAGGCGGGAGGGTGGAGAAGAGATGGTGCCCAGGGTTGTTGCCCATGGCCTTCTTCCGACATCTGGTCCTAAAGATCTCCTCAATGCATGGAAGTGCACACCCGATGATCTTCTCTGCCGTCCTCACGACCCTCTGGATGGCTTTCTTGGCCTGTGCCGTGGTGTTGCCGTACCACACAGTGACGCCACTCGTCAGGACGCTCTCTACAGTTCCACGGTAGAAGTTCACTAGCCACCTCTAGCCTATTCCGCTTTTTCTGCGGCACCGCAGAGCGCAGAGGCGCTGGTGTGCCTTCTTCAGCATGACCTCCATGTTGCGGGTCCACGCCAGGTCATCCAAAATCTGTTGCTCAAGGAAATGGAAGCAGCTGATCCACCAGTGTCCCCGTCCAGGCTGATGGTAGAGTGGGTGCCCTGGTGGCTCCTGAAGTCCACGATGAGCTCCTTAATCTTGCTGACATTCAGTGCGAGGCTGTTGTCCTCACACCATCGCGTCAGCTGGACTAACTCATCTCTGTACCCCGTTTCGTCGCCCTCGCTTATCAGGCGGATGACTGTGGTGTCGTCTGCAAACTTGATAATCATGGCAGTACAGTCATGTGTGTACAGCAGTGGCGAACCATGTCTATCACAACTGGACCTTCTATAGACCCCTGTTGTTCTAGTCAGACGGACAATGCAGATGCCGGAGATGCAACACTGTGGCAAAACCAGCAAAGACAAATTAGTCTCACTCACCAATGATGTTCACTTAAAGAGGCCAATAAAACAATAAGCCAATCGGGTTTATTGTTGCGGGACCTCCAGGGCTCCAGAGAGGGACCGGGACTTTGCCCTGAATGTGTCTGACACAGATCACCCCCGTCGGACTAGCAAGAGCGATGTACCGCTGATTTGCCCGACTTCCATACACTGACTCTCTACTATACTTAGATCGATGCACAATCTAATTGTAATAAACCAATACAACTTTTAATTAATTGCTGCGTAGCACTAAGCTAGATCCTCTGTCTCGTGAACTAACGGGTCTTCTAGCGCAGGGGTTGGCGGTGGTTAGCGGCCCGGCGGTTGGGGACCCCTGTTCTAGCGTACCCTGGAACCTTGGGGAAATCTGAAAGAATGCGTAATGCATGGACCTAGAAAGACAAACAAATCAACGTCACACCGTAATATTACAGGTAAACAAAACAGATACGATTCTCATTTATTCATTTTATAAAAATTGTATTACATTTTATTTATATAATTAATTGGATTTTTTTTGTTTCATCTAAGGGTTCCAGGGTCTTCTCTGAATACCTTGTGCATACCTTCACCACTGGTGTACAGCCGAGTACAGCCGGGGACTGAGGCAGCAGCCTTGGGGTGCTCCGGTGTTGAGGACCAGAGTGGATGAGATGTTCCCAATTTTCACCACTTGAGGCCTGCCCGTCAGGAAGTCCATAATCCAGTTACAGATGGGGGTGCCCAGACAGACCTAGGTCCCTCAGTTTCAGGACCAGCTTGGAGGGAACGATGGTGTTGAATGCATGTGTAGTGCCAGAGGGAAATGGCGTTGTCTACAGACCTGTTTGGTCTGTATGCAAAGTGTGTGTGTGTGTGTGTGTGTGTGTGTGTGTGTGTGTGTGTGTGTGTGTGTGTGTGTGTGTGTGTGTGTGTGTGTGTGTGTGTGTGTGTGTGTGTGTGTGTGTGTGTGTGTGTGTGTGGTGTGTGTGTGTGTGTGTGTGTGTGTGTGTGTGAGAGAGAGAGTGTGTCACAACAAAATGGTTTTAATGTTCAGTCTGAGCTTTTAGAGCAGTAAACTGTGTCATCCACAGCTGTTTGACGGCCAGCCCCTACAACCCATTGACCCACCGCACAGCCTGATGTACATTCTACCGATAATGACGATAATGATAAAATATAGGTAATCAATAGCTGACAGATTAGACCCGACAGACAGACCTGTCTGTCTGTCTGTCTGTTTTGACCCTGACTTTGTTTTGTTGTTTCTGTATTCTTCTCCTGGCCGCCAGGTTTTTTTGGTTGTTGTAGCGTTGGTTTTTGGCCTTTATTTGGATGCAGATACTATACCAGCACTTAGAAATGGAGAGCGTTGGGGGGGAGAGAAAAAGACAGAGAGAGAGAGAGACACAGAGAGAGAGAGAGAGAGAGAGAGAGAGAGAGAGAGAGAGAGAGAGAGAGAGAGAGAGAGAGAGAGAGAGAGAGAGAGAGAGAGAGAGAGAGAGAGAGAGAGAGAGAGAGAGAGAGAGAGAGAGAGAGAGAGAGAGAGAGAGAGAGAGAGAGAGAGAGAGAGAGACACACACTCACGGAGAGACAGAGAGATAGAGAGAGAGAGAGTTGAGGGAGGGAGGGAGAGCGGGAGACACCCACTGCGCCCTTTAATGAAAAATTGTTTACTCGTTTGTCAAGGGAACGTGGAGGCAGTGGGGCTGTCAGGAGTTTGCTGATAAACAAAGTTTTAGTCATGGTAGCAGAGCAGTACGTCCCCGAATAAAGTGGTGCTCTGCTGGGCCCTGATCCGAGTGACCTTGGATCATATAGGGCTCTGTTAAATGGCCCGACTATAATATCAGGGCCGGACGGCCATCCCTCAGGCGGGAGGAGCTGTTCACACAAGAATCCAGTTGAGTGTGTCCTGCTGAGCTCATCTCTTTGTCACTTTGGACGCAAATGAATCGAGAAACTCTGTTTGCGAGTGTAAGCCATGCTTCAAGTTTGTGTGTGTTTGTGTGTGTTTGTGTGTGTGTGTGTGTGTGTGTGTGTGTGTGTGTGTGTGTGTGTGTGTGTGTGTGTGTGTGTGTGTGTGTGTGTGTGTGTGTGTGTGTGTGTGTGTGTGTGTGTGTGTGTGTGTGTGTGTGTGTGTGTGTGTGTGTGTGTGTGTGTGGGTGGGTGGGTGGGTGGGTGGGTGAGAGAGAGTGTGTGTGTTATGTTTTGTGCTTGTGTGTGAGAAGGATAGTTTTCGAGGTGTGTGTGTGTGTAAGTAAGTAAGTAAAGTATATTTTCTAAAGCACATTTGCAAGGAAGGTCCCAATGTGCTTAACAAGAGTGCAAGACCTCAATCTTTTTTGCATTTAGCTGTGAAAAGTTGTTAGCCATAAGGTCTGCAATTCTGCAAAGAAAAAGTCAGTTGGTCAGTCTCATTAGGCCTCAAAATTCCGCTTGATATCATCAGTATAACAGTGATAGGAGATACCATAAAATTGTTTATACCAGAAGGAAGCATATAACAAGCGAATGATATAGGACCCAAGACAGAACCTGGAGGCACACCACAGGCAAGATCAGTAGTTTCAGATGTGTATGGACCAAGCAACACAAAAAAAAAAACTATTTTTCGAGAGATAGGAGGAGAACCAGTCGAGGTTTCTCCCAGAGACACCCACCCACTGCTTGGGCTTTTCAGTCAGGATGCTGCTATCTACAGTAAGATCCAGCAGCACCCAAACAGAGCATTCACCCGCGTCAGAGGCCATCAGACACCTACGTCAGACTGCTGTTTATTGACGACAGCTCGGCGTTCAACACCATTGTTCCCTCCAAGCTGGGCCTGAAACTGAGGGACCTAGATCTGGGCGCCCCCATCTATAACTGGATTATGGACTTCCTGGCAGGCAGGCCTCAAGTGGTGAAGATTGGGAACAACATCTCATCCACTCTGGTCCTCAACACCGGAGCACCCTAAGGCTGCTGCCTCAGTCCCCGGCTGTACTCGCTGTACACACATGACTGTACTGCCACGCACAGCAATAATCGGATTATCAAGTTTGCAGACGACACCACAGTCATCGGCCTGATAAGCGAGGGTGACGAAACAGAGTACAGAGATGAGGTAATCCAGCTGACACGATGGTGTGAGGACAACAGCCTCGCACTGAATGTCAGCAAGACTAAGGAGCTCATCGTGGATTTCAGGAGGAGGAGGAAGTCATCAGCTGCTTCCGTTTCCTTGGGCTACAGATTTCCAATGACCTGGTGTGGACCCGCAGCACGGCGGTCATGCTGAAGACGGCACACGAGCACCTCTATGCTCTGCGGTGCCTCAGAAAAAGCAGAAAAGGCCAGAGGTGGCTAGTGAACTTCTACCGTGACACCGTAGAGAGCGTCCTGATGAGTGGCGTCACTGTGTGGTACGGCAACACCACTGCACAGGACAAGAAAGCCATCTAGAGGGTTCGTGAGGATGGCAGAGAAGATCATCGGGTGTCATTTGCATGCATTGAGGAGATCTGTAGGACCAGATGTCGGAAGAAGGCCATGTCCATCATAAAGGACTGCAACCACCCTGGGCACCATCTCTTCTCCCCCCTACTGTCTGGTTGCCGGTTGCGCAGCATCCGTACAATTACTACCAGGTTTAAGGATAGTTTTTATCCACAGGCAGTGAGCCTACTGAACTGCTAGGAGTGCTGCCACTTTCACTTTCATAACATTGTCATTAACATTACACTTACATACTTTGCTGGACTGTCTGGACCCATCACAGTTACTGCACTGTATTCATGATGCTGCTGCACTTATGGCACTTTAAATGCTTTTAAAGATTTTTGTAAAAAAAAACATGTACATTCAACAAATATTTTGTTTATATTTATTGTACATATTATTTTTATTTTTATGGTATGGTTTTGGAGATGTATACTGCAGGAGGGAATGGGGAGTAAGCATTCCAATGTACCTGTTGCAATTGGCCAATAAAAATATCTTGTATCTTGTATTACACCCTTGGAGACTGACAAGAGCTGTTTCAGTGGAATGCTTCTGACAGAAACCAAATTGGAATTAATCTAAAATGTTGTGTGCCGTCAAGACAGCAGTGAGCTGTTTGGCTGTCAAGCTCTTTCTCTAATATTGTTGAGATAAAGGGCAGCTTAGAAATAGGCCTTTTTTGGTAAGGAGTGGATCAAGGTTAGTTATCTTCATAAGAGGCCATAAGTTCACCAGACCAATGAGGTCTGAGGACAGTTACCCAAATCCTTATTTGAAAAGACAGGTACATCAAGGAGGAGCTGGAGGGACAATGTTATAACTAGTGTCAAACAAAAAAAGTAACCAGGGAATAGTGAATAGTGTCATTTCACCAGGGGATGAATAGTGTATTTTAACCAGGGGAGTGTATTTTAACCAGGGGATGAATAGTGTCATTTAACCAGGGGATGAATAGTGTATTTTAACCAGGGGATGAATAGTGTATTTTAACCAGGGGAGTGTATTTTAACCAGGGGATGAATAGTGGCATTTTACCAGGGGATGAATAGTGTTATTTAACTTGGGGATGAATAGTGTAATTTAACCAGGGGATGAATAGTGTAATTTAACAAGAGTGACGAATAGTGCCATTTTACCAGGGGTATGAATACTGTCATTTAACCAGGGGAATAATAGTGTATTTTAACCAGGGGATTAATAGTGTCATTTCCCCAGGGGGATGAATAGTGGCATTTAACCAGGGGGATGAATAGTGTAATTTAACCAGGGGATGAATAGTGTTGTTTGACCAGGGGATTAATAGTGTCATTTAACATCACATTAATAGCACGTGTGTGTGTGTGTGTGTGTGCATCCGTGTGTGTGTGTGTGTGTGTGTGTGTGTGTGTGTGTGTGTGTGTGTGTGTGTGTGTGTGTGTGTGTGTGTGTGTGTGTGTGTGTGTGTGTGTGTGTGTGTGTGTGTGTGCGTGTGTGTGCGTGTGCTTGTGTGACTGTGCGGTATTCCAGCGGTGTGTGTGGTGGTGCCTGGCCGAGGAGGCGTTGTTTCCCAATATCACGCCCACTGGAGTGGGAAACGCGGGCCAAGCCAGTGGCAGAACCCGCTCAACTTTGTCATTATTAATTCATTCTTGTTACAATCCATTTAGTGTCTCTTCTAACTTCACCAGATAAACATGCTGCAGTCGCTGCTGCTGCTGCTGCTGCTGCTGCTGCTGCTGTTGCTGCTGCTGCTGCTGCTGCTGCTGCTGCTGGGTTGATTGTTGTAAAGCGATCCAAACTGGAGAGGCAGACTGAGCTGTCGATTAGGGATTTCATACCCTTACACTAAAGTCAAAATGACCCATCTCTTTTATCGTCTGCATTTGGCTGCAGTGCAGCCAAGACAAGATGAGATAAGGTATCACTTTATCATCTGTTTTGTTCAGAAAATGTCCCTGAGTCACACACACACACACACACATATATATACACACACACATACACACACACACATACGTTTGGTGTCCGATCACAACAATCTATCGTCATCTGTGTGGTGGCATTCTTGTCTGGTCATCATCTGCCTCTCTGGATGTGTTTCCCAGGTTAGCATTGATTTTGGGCCGCGAGACTAGAGCACCAAATGCTCGCTCCAAAGCCATGCTGTACAGCCTGGTGCTTTATAGCATCCAGCATTATTCAGATTCCACCAGAGTTGTTGTTCTTCTGCTCCAGAGGCGTGGTGTGGTGACTTTATAGTCGCCTTATAGTCGGACCGGGACTAATTAGCTGGAAAAGATGAAAAAACATTAAAAAAGTTAGCTGGCCCATCAGACCCGAGATCATATGCCTCGATGGTTAGATCTTTTTTTGGGTTTTTTATAAAATAATAATGTGCTTCTGTAGCTGTCTAGTCCCAAAGTAAGTTATGGTATCCCAAACGTGTTATGTTCTTTTGTTTTGTTTTGCTAGAATGCCCTCAAGCAGATGGAAATCCATGGCCTCGTGCAGTGCACTGTTTGCACTCTAGCTCATCGTGAAGCAGTTCATTCCGTTGCACTAATTGCTCTCATAAACCCAAAAAAGGGGGACCAATTACGTTGCTGTGACCGCTTACACGGAAACATAACGACTTTAGAATATTATCGATAATGCGTTAAATGAACATATTTAACCGGGTATTTGTGAAGATGTTGGTCGTCCATTAGAGGGCCCTTCAAAAAATATGAATTAATAATTTCTGCTTAATAAGGCTTTGCTTTTGCTGTGTCTCTGTGGATATTGCCTCGTGTATTTTTCTGGGGAAAAACTGGGTCTGAGGTCGGGGTGTGTGAATCACAATAAATCCATGTGTGGTGGGTGCATAATTGCCTTTTTCCCTTTGTCTTGCCCGGATATAGTTAATTATAATTTTGTGACACGTATCTCCATTATTATCAATTTGTGCCGCTGTTGCATGGCTATGAAAATGAACGGAAATCCTCAACGGCTGCAGTCGTTTCCAAGGTAGAAATAAATGTTGTTTGTGGTTTATATATATATATATATTTGCTGACAGGGCCTGACTAATCATGAATGTCTCAATTCATAATGGCTGGTAAAGCATCCGTTCAGCTGTAGCGATGGATGAAATGTGTTCACTCATCACATGGGGTCCTTTGGCCGGAGCCCTCGGGGATCAGCACGGCTCCCACTGAGCCCTTAAGTCCTCACTCCCTTCCGCCGGTAGACCTCCAGGAATAGACCATCCAACTGCTTCTTTTTCCTTTACACACTCCTTGTCTTTTCTCCTTCTTCAGCACCTCAACGCTCTCCTTTCTCTGTCTCCCTTCCTCTCTCTGTCTCTCTCTCTCTCTATTCCTCTCTCTGTTCCTCTCTGTCTCTGTGTGTCTCTATTCATCTCTCTCTCTCTCTCTCTCTCTCTCTCTCTCTCTCTCTCTCTCTCTCTCTCTCTCTCTCTCTCTCTCTCTCTCTCTCTCTCTCTCTCTCTCTCTCTCCCTCTTTCTTTCTCTCTCTCTGTCCTCTCTCTCTCTCTCTCTCTCTCTCTCTCTCTCTCTCTCTCTCTCTCTCTCTCTCTCTCTCTCTCTGCTCTCTCTCTCTCTCTCTCTCTCTGTGTCTCTTGTCTTTCTCCTTCTTCAGCACCTCAACGCTCTCCTTTCCTGTGTGTGTGTGTCTCTCTCTTTCTCTGTCTCCCTTCCTCTCTCTCTCTCTCTCTCTCTCTCGCTCTCTTGCTCTGTCTCCTTCCTCTCTCTGTCTCTCTCTCTCTATTCCTCTCTCTTCCTCTCTGTCTCTGTGTCTCTATTCATCTCTCTCTCCTCTCTCTCTCTCTCTCTCTCTCTCTCTCTCTCTCTCTCTCTCTCTCTCTCTCTCTCTCTCTGACCGAGGCAAGAGATCATTGTTCAAATTGTACAATGGTTCTCTGACATTATGAACTAATGTGCCTTGTTAGTAAAAAAGACCCTCTGGCCGAGTATGTAAGAATCATTTGATGATGTTTCAGACCAAAACGTCATAAAATCAAAGACTTTTCCAAGGTATCCAACACGCCTTGTTTTAATAATGTATAGACCTTGATAAGCCTCAAGGTTAATGAATGCAGAATTATCTTTGAGGTTTTGTCATCACAATGACAGCCAATAAGCAGTATGTACTGGACAGAACTGGACACCGCCTGCTTTGGTCTCACCACATTAGTAATTATTTGTTAATTACATTCAATTATTAGTTGTTAATTAGAAGATCTCTCTCGTCTCATGCATCTTTAAGGAGATAGCAAAGGTAGAGAGGCAAGAGAACCACTAGTCACCAGAAGTCATAAATGCATTTTCTTCTTAACAAGGCTCCAAGAGCAGAACCAGCGCTCAGGTAAAAGCACAATAAGTTGGCTCCCTATAGATTTTACACAATAAGTACATCAAACCAAAATGACAAGCTAATATGCAAAAGCTAATAAACAATATATTGATATTATTTTGATATTGTGATATGAGACTAGATATCATCCTGGATTTTTTTCCTGGTTTAAAAGGCAGCATTATAGTGCAGTGATGTAATTTTTACATTTTCTTACCAGACTGTTCAAACTATTCTATTGTTTGCCTTTACCCTTAGTCATTATATAAACCTACATTACTGACAATCACATTGTGTAAATATATTGGGAAAGCACTAGCAATAGTCATCCTAACAATATCAATATTGAGGTATTTTTTATTTATTTATTTATTTATTTTAATTGTTTAATTCTTCTTCTTATTATTATCATTATTATTGTTATTGTTTTGTTATTATTATTATTGTTATTATTATTATTATTATTATGGTTATTATTAGTAGTTGTAGTATTTTATTGATTTATTATTATTAGTAGTAGTTTTTTTTATAAATAAAGAAATACATAAATATATGGTTATTGCGATATTAAATCCCTATATCAACGTTTTTGGCCTCTATCTCCCAGTTGTACTTGTAAGAGAACACCGTCCCATGTATGTTTCTTTAATTTCATGTTCACTTCACAAAAAAATGTCAAATCATAAATCTATCACTTACCTCAAGCCTAAAACCGGAGGAGCTCTCTGGAGTTTTTATTGACGATCAATTGAAGTTCCATCCACTATTCCAGACAACAGAATCCAAAAATCCCAAAATATGTTTTGCGATACTAGATGTTTACAAAAACAAGCATTTTCTTTAGGGAGCACACATACACACAGACGTCCACTCACTACCAATCTAAGATGCTAATAAGGAGTGCATTTTTTTTTTGACCTAGTAGACAGATTTTTACATCCCATTTAACCACTGTTCATTGTATATTACTATATTGCACTTTACAGTTACATTTGCACTCTGGTTAGATGCCAAATTATTTTCCTTGTACTGTACTTTTGCTGTGCAATGACAATACATTTCAATCTAATCTAATCTACTCTTATCTAATCTAATATTGAGCTAACTAACTCTAACTTGGGTCCATTGACACAGAAGGGTCCACTGAGAGCAGGGAAGAGCAGTGGAAGAAAACACTGGAATACTTCCCTTTGTGCCAATGTTTATTATTAAACCTTTAATTTAGTGAGGAAAGTTCAGCATGGTGCCCAACACGCCTCTTGATCAAAGTCATTAGTCACTTGATTTGGGCCCTTTGCTGCTGAATAATTGAAACCTGAAGACGATAAAGAAGTCGACTCTCAGTAGCGGTCTCAGTAGTTAAGGAACGCTGGACCACTTCTGTCTTGGATAGACGGCAAGATAGGAAGGAGAGAGAGAGAGAGAGAGAGAGAGAGAGAGAGAGAGAGAGAGAGAGAGAGAGAGAGAGAGAGAGAGAGAGAGAGAGAGAGAGAGAGAGAGAGAGAGAGAGAGACGGAGAGAGACGGAGAGAGAGAGAGAGGGGGGGAGGGGGTGGATAGATGGGAAGGAGGAGGTCATTTAGAGAAGGAAAGAAAGAAAGAAAGAGGGACAGACAAAGAAGGAGGGATGAAGAAAGAAGAAGGGATGAAGAAAGAGAGAGAGAAAGAGAGATGGAGGGGGGGGGGCAGATAAGTAGGAGAGACTGATTTATGCCTTGTCTTCTCGTGGCTCCGTCGACCACTTGGCCCCGTATCGATGAAACATTTAACACTGTGGTCTCTCTGTTAAACCCCACCCTCAACTCCGTCAGGGATACGAAAAAGTTCCACCAGACTGGAGGTAGTTTGCAAACTCCTGGGCCGCTAACTCTGACCTCCCCTCAAGACATCGGCACACGCCTCGGGGCTTTGCATTGTTCAGACAAACTAAGATCAAAAAGTCAAATGTTGCCTTTGTTTTTTATTCCGATGATTCCCAAGTGTTTGTTTGTGGGCGAAATATTTTAATATTTATTTAGCAATTTAGCAATCAGCTATTTTGTTGCACACACTTTTCTTGATAAAATTGTGTTTTGATTGAAGCTCACAGTTCGACGAGGCAGACAAGTTCAAATCTGGGTGAACAGGCCGTTTCACTTTCTTTCGCTTCATCTTAGTTTTTTTTTTTTCTACCAATCATGTCGCTGGAGGCGGGGATCTGTAAGCGTGTAATTGCCAAACACAAACTTGGCCAGCAGGAGTTAACTGTGAAAAGGTGGCTGCAAAGGTTTCAAATCAACACTGTGTAGACTGGCCACTGTAGGAATACACCCAAAAATCCCCTTCTGAAAGCCTCATCTACTTCAGTAGAATGTCTCCGTAACGGAACAGGAAACAAGGTGTAACTTTATGGCAGTTTCTGGTTTCTGGCCCAGGTTCTGTGCCGTCTCCCTCCTCAGAAGTTCTGCTATACCATAGTAGGACTGCTGGATCCAAGATAACCCTGCAAACAGGCAATAAGAGAACCAATCAGCCATTTAGCTCAGTATCAAAATGATAATCTAATATAAAGGTGCTTTTGTCGAATTTCAGTCCATTCTTCACTTCACTACAAGGTTTGATGGTTGGAGACAATACAAAATAAAAATGTTAAAAAGATAACTCAGTTTATTCTGATAGTACAATATGATAGCAGCGTAAATAAGTGAACCTGAGGTCAGTCTCTAGAGTCAACACCTAAGCAAAACGTGCGTGTTCATAACATTTCATTCCTCTGGGGATGGCTGGTCCGCCTTAAAATGAGAGCTTCTCCTGATTGGCTCCTATGAGTTGACACTGTCTGTCTTACACAATGGGTGTTTGTAGGGGGGAAACCTTCAAGGGGTTCAATCTGGTTTCAATGGACACTATCTTCTCGTTCTAACCCGTATACCCAGTGGGTGTTGAGCTCTTAGTGTTAAACCTCTTTGTGTTTACCTCTTGGCCTGATGGCCTGCATGACATTAACTTCAACCGTCTGTTCTATGCCCCCTTGTCCTCTGGAGAACCTCTTGGTCCACAGAAACGTGTCCATATATCATCATACTATAGCAACTAGACATCAGGTACTAACCGAGTAAGCTTAGATTTTATGGCATTCCAGTGATAGTGTAAAGACCAATTTCTTCCACTCTTTATTGAGCTTTAAAAATATGTATTGTTATACGTGTAAAAACAGTTGCATGCTGTTGTGATGTAATATTCAACTGTATTAATATAAGGCTAAGACCATCTGAAATGGGTATTTAAAAATGATCAAATTATCAAATAAATGAATTATCCATTCTGTCTGCCAATCCTCACACCTTAAAAGCCTGGCAGAATTGATATTGTATTTGTGCACAAACACACACACACACCACCCCCACACACACACACACACACACACACACACACACACACACACACACACACTTAGACTTATAGCAGACATAGGTCTGGTACCTGGCAGCCAAAGCACTTAGGTGATGGAGAGTGTGGTTTCTCTCTCCAGTACCGATTTGTGTATCTATCTTGAGTCCCATACACCCATCCCTATGAAATGCCACCATTATGTGTGTGTTATGTTCCCTCCCGGGCCAGGCTGCGGGAGTGACTTCTGGGGCCCCCACTGCAGCAACCGCTGCCAGTGCCAGAACGGGGCCAAGTGCAACCCCATAACGGGCGCCTGCGTCTGCACGGACGGGTACCAGGGCTGGCGGTGCGAGGAGCCCTGCGAGGCCAGCTTCTACGGGAAGGCCTGCCTGCTGGAGTGTCAGTGCCTCAACGGTGCCACCTGTCACCACGAGACAGGCCGCTGCCTCTGTGCACCGGGCTACACCGGGGTCTTGTGAGTAGTCCCGTTAATATCTTCTGTGTTCCTTTAACAGGGTTTCTTACTTTCTCTTTCTCTCTTTGTTTCTCTCTTTGTTTCTGTGCCGGGTTGTGGGACCACTTGTCAGGGCGATTACTATACTCAAGAAATAGTGTTGGGCTTAAATAAACCCATTTTTGTGATTGGAAGTGGACTCTAAATCTGCGTTTCTCGGCTGCACTTTCGCTTTCACTTTCGTACATAAGTGTTGGGAAATTATATACTGCATAATTCAAACCGCTGGTCCTGCATATTCGAATACAAAGATTTTCGAATGACCATAGTGCAGATTTCTATATATATCATATCCAGCACATCGGTTACGATCAGTAGAGGCGGACCCAAACGCAGACAATGCAATTTGATAATATAAAATGGAGTTTCATTGCAGGGGGAACAGAGAACGAGGATGGTAGGCAAGGCAGCCAGTGGACGAGGAGGATGAGCAGGCGGGCAGATAACATAGTACGACTATAAGAGAACCAATCAGCCATTTAGTTATGGTGTGTAATCATACTTTGCCACCTATAAAGCATGCCCAAGTAAGGGCACTTTAAATACCCATTAATAAAGACTCATTCATTAAGCTCATTAATTGTTCTACGAAACGATATGAATCTGTATAGTGGTGGTAAGAGGTGAGTTGTTACCTGATGTCAACACTAACAGGATAGTCTCATATACATACAGGCGTGCAGATAAACAGGCGGGCAGATGAACAGGCGGGCAGATGAACAGGCACGCAGTCAGGTAGATGAACAGGCAGGCAGGCAGGTGGAAAGATGAACAGGCAGGCAGATAAACAGGCAGGCAGGCAGGCGGGCAGATGAACAGGCAAGCAGATGAACAGGCAAGCAGATGAACAAAAAGGTGATTATTCATGCTGTGGCACAGGGAGATGAAGTAAGTAATGAGCAAAGAATTCACGCGGGAGACAAGCTTGACTCCACTATTCAAATGGACTCTATGCACTAACCACTGGGGCTGAGACAGAGAGCTGGTGAGGAGTAAGAGGACAGACTTGGGGGGGGGGGAGGGTATGCTGAAGAGCAGATGAGAAGATGGACAGCAGGTGAATGGGATGAATATCATTTAAGGAGCTGGGAGGGAGAAAAAAAAGACCACAGACCAAACACCACACACCACACACCACACACCACACACACCTAGAGAGGGAGACAGGCAGGGGAACTCAGGGGACACAAGGGAAACACAAGGAATAACTGGAGACACGGCGAGGCTGTGACAATATCATGATCATTAGAATTATTCCAGTGTCATGTACTGCTATCAAAACTGGAGTCTTTCTCTTATTGGAATCTTCTTTTTTTTATCTCATATCCTTCTTTAACCCCCCCCCCACTCCCCTACCCTCGCCTCCACACACACACACACACACACACACACACACACACACACACACACACACACACACACACACACACACACACACACACACATACAGTTGTGAGGAGCAGTGTCCCCCTGGCAGCCATGGCGTCCAGTGTGAACAACGCTGTCCGTGCCAGAACGGAGGAACCTGCCACCACGTCACAGGAGAGTGCTCCTGCCCGGGTGGTTGGATGGTAGGAAAACTGTGATCCCACATTACTACTCATACCTTAGTAAGGTTTACGTGCTCTGATCAGACCTCAGAGGCCTGTATTACGGAGCAGGATTTGGGGTGAGCTTCAGGTTTAAATTAACCCTGGGTTTTCAGTGTCACAACGGTGGTTTGATTCTCGCCGGGGTGAGGAAAGTGACGCTGCACACCTAACCTGCTCCGGAGCATCATCGGAGGTCATGTTCAAGATAACGGGTGTGGAGTGTATAAGCAGCCTCATCTGGCCGAGTTAGACTGATTGGCTGGTGAGGCTGCACACCTGTGGGTCGTTGTTAATCAAGGCCCACAGGTTACCAACAGCCACCACCACCACACACACACTCGACTAATGCCTCGTTTCCACCAACGCAAGCCTAGTTCTAGGTCTCGGATGGCGCTAGAGCCGGTTCGCAGTTGGTTCAACTGGCGAGCCGTCAAAGAACTGGTTTGCGTTTCCACCAACTTTTTCGCCGAGAGAGCCACGTCATGACGCTCCTTCGCGGTGGAAACGCAAAGAACTGGTTCGAGATTAGGCACAAGCTCCGAACCAGCCCTCAAAACAGCTTGGTGGAAACGAGGCATAAGAGAGCTCTAGCATGTACCATCTGCTCTGTTTGCCATTCCCCTGTGTCCTTGTCTTCGGGAGATGCCCTCAAGTAGCCATTTTCGTCTGCTTCAAACTAATCAACACGTCTACGCCTACTGACCAATCAATTCCTAGAAGATCACCGCCAAGACCGCCATGCACAAATAGTGAGAGGGTCTCTAATGACAGCATGAGTTTTTAGAGGCAGACGAAACCTATATATAATATCTAGATATAGATTCTCAGCGGAGGCAATGGCTTATCTCTGTCAGCTTCTTGAGCCTATGTTGTCAGACACGTAGTTTGAATTATGTTTTTATATTTATTCTTTATTTGCTCCCAAGACCGTTTGCCTCTGCCGGGGTTTCAAGATTCAAGATTCTTTATTTTTGCCATGTGTAACAAGGTATGCAGTATGAATTATTTACAACAATGACAATGGAAGTGGAACATTTTCACAATAAATTAAACTTAAAAATATAATAAAAAAATAAAAAGTGATAAATAGCAATAATAACAATAAAGAACAATTGGAAGTGTCTAAGTAGGTATATATGGTGGCTGGTGCTAAACCTTATTTGTTATTGTGGCGCCCCGGGCTCCACTGGGAAGCATTCTGGGCAACCCTTGGGGCAGGTGGTAGAACAGCGGTACTACACCGCTGAGCTCCTAGCAGGATTGGCACCACGGAGAGCTCAGACGGTAACCGCCCACTCGTCAGGCCGAATGGGGAACACCTGGAGCGGCTCATCAGGCCTGACGCCGTGCACCTGGAGGGGGCCACTCAAGAAGCGGGAGACAGGAATAAAAGGGAGAGCATGAAACGAAGAGAAGGCGAACAGTATGTGCCTTAACCCCTGGCGGCGGTGTTGCTGCCCTAACGGGAGCATCAGGAGGCGGACCAACACCCCACGAGCCCGGCCCAGGACAGCTACCCCGGAACGACCGAGAGAGTGGGAGATTGTACCCCAACCGGGAGGACCGTTTGATTTGCAGTTATTCCCTTTTCCCCTTACCCCCACCTGTTTAAACAAATAAATCCTTTGTTTTACCACCGCAACCGCTGTTGTCCTCCCTCCGCCAACGGGTGCATGCCACAAAATATATAATAAGGAACAACACAACACATTAATTTAACGAAATACACAATTGTCTTTATAGTCAGATCTACTTGTGCCTTACTTTCCTTAATTTCCCACGGGATAAATAAAGTTACCTTGAATCTTGAATCTTGAATCTTGAATGATAGGGCAGTAATATTGATTAACCTTCCAGTATGTAACTTAAGCAATCACACAATCGGCACAGTTTTTCCCAGCTTTCCTTCCTGCTTTTGGCAGCAGCAACTGTTTTGCTTTTAGTCTGGATTATATCTTTAACTTCTTCGTATTTGTTTGAATATTACAGTTTGCTAATTTTGCTTAAAATATGCAGCTCTTGAACTTGTCCATGCTTGTGATTGGTCATATGGTGCGAACCTGCCTTTTACACAAACACGCTCATAGCTAACCTGGGTTCACTTATCAAGTTGATAACCAGTTGATAATAATAGTATTAACAAAATAATAATAATATTAATAGTAATCATAATAATAATAATAATACATTTTATTTATATAGCGCTTTTCTAAATACGCAGATGCTTTTCAAAAAAGAGAGATGGTGACAAACAAACATGTACAGAAAACACAAGAAGGACAAAACTAGGAATAGATAAATGATATCCTGGGTATGTTGAACTTGCTTCATAGTATAGGCCTCTGGTTTGCTGTTTACTACTCCAAAGACCACAGCAATTATTAAGCTAGGTTATTATTATGATCAGCAATATTTCACATCTTTTTTAAATCCGGGAATTTACATTTCAGCGTATTCCAACATTATGGAATACTAACTTATTGTACTTTTACCTGAGCACTGGCCCTGCTCTTGGAAGGCTTGTTAGGAAGGAAAATGCACTTGTGACTTCTGGAGACGAGTTGTTCTCTTGCCTATACCTACGTTGAACACACATATTGTAAGTGGCTTTGGACGAAAGCATCTGACTGTATTGTAATGTAATGTAATGTCATGTTTCCTTGTGTCGTGGGACAGGGCTCCGTGTGCGCCCAGCCGTGTCCCTTCGGATCCTACGGAGTCAACTGCTCCCGGGAGTGCACGTGCCGCAACGGAGGCCTGTGCGACCACATCAGTGGTCAGTGCCAGTGCATGGCGGGCTTCCTCGGAGAAAGGTACGGGTGGCACGCTTGATAAAAAGGACTTAGTCTAAAGATCGGGGCTCCCTCCAGCGGAAAGGATTATCAGGGAGTCCGGATGATAACCCCTCTGGCAGAGGGGGGACATTCATCACTTTCTTATTGAAACACTTTCTTATTGTTGGTTTTTATTATTTTTTTCTATTTGAGACAACATGGTGTACTAGCTCTCATCGCTACTGCAAACATTGTCTCCATGTGGAGGGAATACCTCTCAGCCTCTGTTTACCCAATTTGGCTGCCGCTTACCATCTTTCTCTCTCTATCTCTCTCATTCCAGCTGTCATTATTTTCAATTTGCCAAATTACCTTCATTTATTTAGGTTCTCCGACAGGTGAATTAGCCTACATGGAATATTTTTCTAGACCGGGTAATTTCTCCCACACTTACACATGGTAATGGGATTAGCCCAGATAAGGGCCAGAGGAAGTGAGCATTCCTTGAGTGTGACTCCAAACAGATGCCCACAAGGAGCCCATTTTAATTGAACAATTTGTCTATTTCTGAATGGTTCTCCGCACAGACGTGTGGAGAATGACATTCACTCTGTGGCTCTCGCCCGTCACATGTGTTCACTCGCCTCCCCTGCCTTGGCTACGTGTTGTTCCCGCCATCATTCATAAAGACGTATAAAGACGTACTCTTAACCGTTCAAAGTGCTTCTGGGTATTACCCCAAAGCCTGGGGACCTTAGAAGTAGTACACACACACACACACACACACACACACACACACACACACACACACACACATCCGCAAAGAGAATCATGTTTTTTTTATGGTGATATTAGTCACACAAATAGAATAGCGTAGCCATTGGCGATAAAACCACCAGTTAATAAAATCGAGTTAAGTCCAACGTTTAAAGTAATGCTATTAGTTTATTGGGAGCTAAATCCTCCTTAGTCAGACTGAGGTTATTTATTTTTGTTCACTTACAAAAGTGTATAAAAAATTGTACGAACTATAACGAAACTAACGTAAAGCATTCTGATGATACACTTCAGAATTCCTTAATGGCGCCTCCGGTGACCTCCAGTGACCCCTGACTCCGGTGACCCGCTCCTCCTCCTCCTCCTCCTCCTCATACCCCCCCGCCCCCTGTCCCAGGTGCCAGGAGGAGTGTCCCCTGGGCACCTACGGGCCGCAGTGCGCCCACAAGTGCGACTGCCGGAATGGCGCCAGGTGCTACCACATCAACGGCGCCTGCCTGTGCGAAGAGGGCTTCAAGGGCCCCAGCTGCCAGGACCGCTTCTGTCCCGGGGGCCTCTATGGCCTCGTCTGCGACAAGTACTGCCCCTGCCACGCCCCAAACACCGTCAGGTAAATGCCCCCGAGATCTGCACCGTCAGCACCATCAGCACCACCACCACCACCACCACCACAGCAGCAGCAGCGTCTCTCTCTCTCTCTCTCTCTCTCTCTCTCTCTCTCTCTCTCTCTCTCTCTCTCTCTCTCTCCTCTCTCTCTCTCTCTCTCTCTCTCTCTCTCTCTTCTCTCTCTCTCTCTCTCTCCTCTCTCTCTCTCTCTCTCTCTCTCTCTCTCGTTGTTGTTTGAAGAACATCTGGGGACAGTGTTTCCCCCCCCGGGCGTCTTATGTCACACTGCTGAGGTCTGCAAGCGTTGCATTACCTCCGGTTCTATAGGGCTATTGTGGACCCGTAGCAGGTACACTCGTTTAGGGTGATTTGCAAACGCTATTGGTATATTGTCCACTTTGATCCACCGAGCTGCTCACTAATGGGATCATTTTATGCCGCCGCCACTGCTGCTGTCTTTTACTGTCCCTTCTTCTTCTGAGAGCTTTCTTTCATTGTATTATGTTCGCACCGCGAACCTCGATTTGTTTCGTTTGATTCGATTTGTTTTGTTTGATTCTGAGTCTGTTTGGGTTGTGTGTCAGTTTCCGTATACAGCCTATATGAACTGTTACGAGTCACCGCTGAGCTGCAAAGCGCATAATGGACCAGCAGCTGCAAGAGCTGCGTGTCTTCTCTGTGTGACTGAATGAGATTCCATCTTTTGAAGTATTGGAGGGCCCAGGCCATAGCCCAGTTATCCGAAAATACAGGATAGGAAGTTATCCTATGTCAATCCTTTACCCCTGTTGAAGCATTGCCTGAACAGTGAGTAACAAATAAGTTCAAGTTTTGTACTAATGACTGCTTACTTTATACTAACTAACGACAGCTTATCTTTTACCAAACGCAAAACAAAACAAAGGTGACCTCCTTCAGCCAAGGCTATTATATTCACACTTCAGTCATACTTCTTTGCTGGACTTACTGGACTCATGACTGTTCTGCATTACCGTTGCTGCACTGTTCTGCAACTGTACTGTACTTTTATTATTTATGATGGTGCTACCACTCACTACGGAGCTGCACTACGGTCACTTTAAGATACTCTTTCCACCATCCACCATATGTATATATCATCCATTATCCACTTTATTGTTGTTGTTTTTTACTGTGTATAGTATTGCTATAGTGTAGTGTTGTTTATAGAATATAGTAAACATCAGATAGTATATAGTGTTGTTTATAGTATAGTATTGTATAGTATAGTATTGCATAGTATAGTACAGTGTAGTATAGTATAGTAGTGTTGTTGTTGAAATTCAGAATGTGGGGGTGAATGGGGAGGAAGGATTCCATCGTACGTTCATTGTTACACATGGCGAAAATAAAGAATCTTGAATCCTGAATGTTGACTGTTGAATAACACAGCAGCGATGTTCTCTCTTCCCGCCAGCTGTCACCCCCTGTCAGGAGAGTGTGGGTGCGTGGCGGGCTGGGCGGGGCTCTCCTGCAACGAGACCTGTCCCTCAGGTTACTATGGAGAGGACTGCCGGGAGCCCTGCCACTGTGACAACGGGGCCGACTGTGACGCCATCACGGGCGCCTGTGTGTGCGCCCCGGGTTACATGGTGAGTGCGGCTCAGGTGTAGCGCATTCGTCGTTTATGCATGCGTAATTCCTGTGTAGTTCGTGTGCAATTCCTATGAAGTTCATATGTAGTTTGTATGTAGTTCCTGTGTAATTCCCATGAAGTTCATCTGTAGTTCCTATGCAATTCCCATGAATTGTATGCGTAGTTCCTATGTAGATTATATGTAGTTCCTGTGTAGTTCATATGTAATCCCTATTACGTTCATCTGTAGTACCTGTGTAGTTCATCTGTAATCCCTATGATGTTCATCTGTAGTGCCTATGTAGTTCATATGTAGTTCCTATGTAGTTCCTTGAATGTAGGAAATCAAGGGCACTGGATCAGGGTTATAGAACCCCATAGGTTTCTGCCAGGATTTCTTTCAGAACGTTTGGCTTCATGCTTTGTGGCCATGATACAAACCAGAAAGCATTGTCCTGATTGGAGTGAGTGCAGTAGTGTCATAGGTCTAACCATGGGCTGTGGTAGGTGGGGGCTATGGGCAATTGTCCCCTCATCATCACTCACAAACAATTAAAACATGAATATATCTGTATTAATCACTAACTGAGGGTGTTGTGGGTCGAGATCGGCTCAAGACGATCAGAGAAGAAGAGAAGAGAAGAAAAAAGACCGACTCTGTGACAGAGCAGATCACAACATGGAGAAAGATCTCTCCCCCTCTTCGTGTATTGAAAGTGAACTTGGTCTCTCCCACCACAGCTGGTTTTAGTCATGGCCAATCCATAACTGTCCTGGACGGTCCCTTCCCTCATCTTTTTGTTTTGTTAAGATCAGAACTAAAATCCTTGGTTGTTACTGCCCACGGTGTGAAAGAATCCCTGTAAGAATCATGTACACCCAAGCCACACAATTTGCTCTGTGTCTTCCAAAGAAAAATGACTCAGTTACTCACTCTCAGTCGTTCATTCCTTTACTCACCCTCACACTCACCTGCTATCAACACTGCATCGGCCACAGTAGCAGTAGCAGTCGCGGTAGCGGTAGCGGTAGCGGTCGCCGTCGCAGTAGCGGTAGCAGCAGCAAAAGCAGCCCTATGACATTGGAGTCAGCAGTATGAATGGCTTCACCAGATGCAGGCCCTTCCTGATCGGTGTGGAGTCTTCATCGTTGCAGGTGCAGAGTCCGCTGGTTGCAGTGTGCTTCATTTGTTCATTTGTCAGAAGGACCCAGTCCAGGTTACATTATTGAGAGCACAGCTTGTGTGGTGGAAACACAATCCCCCCCCCCCCCCCCCCCCATTGCAGCTGCAGTCCGAACTCATGTAGGCCAGTGAACGGGTACATTGAATTGAACTTTCAGTGTTTAAATCCCTCAAATCGGCAAACATGTTGGGAGTACATTTGGGAGTACACGTTTAATTTGGGTTAATGACATAGTACACACTTTTAGTAAGTAAGTATGTTGTATGTATATACCCCCTTTCAAGTGCAGGGCTCACAAAGTGCTTCACAAAAGAGATGAGCCCACACACACACACCCACACAGACACACACACACACCACCATATTACATTATAATACATAAGCTAAAATCACAGGCAGTACAGTGACAAAAAGGGAACGCAGAAACCCGATTAGTTGAACAGTCTGAACAGGTGGGTCTTCAGAAGCCGCTTAAAAGTGTCCACATTGTTGGCAAATCAAATGGCCAGACGACAATGATCCAGAATGTAGCTGCATGGGTGAATAGTGACAATCACTTGCGGTGTCTGAAAAGTTATCCCAGTTATTTACCGGGAGCTATGTGTGAAAGATGCTTTATATAAGCTTTGCTTTCCCTCATTCATTTAGAGGCCATGTCTCAAGTGCTTTCTTCCTGCGCTGCTCGGAGGCCGGGGCTTTGCCCGTAGTTTTGAAGCTCAACATTCAGCCTTGTGTGGTCCCCTCTAAGAGAACCTGCATCTGCATGTAAAGAGCTAAACAATGTCCATTCTGATTATACATACTGCTTTTTCATGCTTACTTGTGGCAGATTTTTTTCTTCCTCAATGCCCAGATGCTAAATAAATATGAATCCTTTACGCATACCAAATCTTCCACACCCTTTCCCTCTGGGATTAAGAGAGTATTCCATGAAAGAAGAAAGTTGAAAGCGGCTGGAGTAATTAGAGGCGTTTGTAAGTGGAAGTATCTGATCAGTTAGCAGAGATTAGAATGGATTTCTCTAGGTAGCGCAGCATGCTTACGGCCCCCAGCAGAGTGTTGCATTTCATTAATAACAAGCCGTCTATCTCCAGAGTCCTCTACTCATTAGACAAGCACAGATACTCGGATACTAAGCACAGATACTAATATCTGTACCAGTATCCCACTCTGAATAGGGACTCCAATCCATCAACTTAACCGCTAGGTTTAGTGGAGGGATGAAGTAGGTTTAAGAGAAAGTTCTTATAACCACCTGTAGCAGACACCTCTGCCCCACACCGTTAGAATAGTTTTCTCATTCCTCATCACCCTGTGTTCTTGTCTTCGGGAGAAGCCCACAAGAGGCCATTTTAATGCCGGTTTAACCTGTGGGCCTTGATTATCAATGACCCACAGGTGTGCAGCCTGACCCAGCTACCCCAGACTCTAATCAATCTGACTTGGGCCAGGTGAGGCTGCTCAGACCAGCCACCAACCACACACCAACCTCTACACCACCCTTTTCAGAGGAATTAAGTCCTTAAGACATTAAGGAGACAATTCAAATAACTACCATGTTAACTTGTCATTACAGGCAATCAGACTTAAGCGACTTGCCATCCAACTCAATCACAGAACAGAGAGTCAACTCATCAGTCACCAAGAGGAGTGCAATTTAATACGCACATGTTTCAATCCATGGCCGAGAGTCATATACAGAAATATGAATGTATTACATGTACATGTAATACATGTACAACCATACTGAACTGTACAGGCAGTTCTTATTTTCCATAGTGCATATTTGACCTCTCTCTCTCTCTCTCTCTCTCTCTCTCTCTCTCTCTCTCTCTCTCTCTCTCTCTCTCTCTCTCTCTCTCTCTCTCTCTCTCTCCCTTGTTTAGGGAGAAAACTGCTCCCTCAGCTGTCCTCCTGGCTTCTATGGGACCAACTGCTCCTCCTCTTGTTCGTGCCACAATCAGATCTCCTGCTCCCACGTGGATGGCTTCTGTTTCTGCAGAGAAGGTACTGTGGCTATCTGACTATAGCACTTCTGGTTTCTCTGGAACTGGACCTTGGACGGGGGATCAGTTGTTGCTGGCAGAGGTGTGTGTGGAGGGTCAGTCGTGAGTGCCCCAGGATCCCCCAATGCCCCAAGATGTAGACTGTGTGTGTGTGTGTGTGTGTGTGTGTGTGTGTGTGTGTGTGTGTGTGTGTGTGTGTGTGTGTGTGTGTGTGTGTGTGTGTGTGTGTGTGTGTGTGTGTGTGTGTGTGTGTGTGTGTGTGTGTCAATATGAATACTTGTGAACTGCTGTATTTATATGTTTGCGTACCCCAGTGTTATACTATTGTCTGCTTCAACTAATGTACACCTTGTAAGTCGCTTTGGATAAAAGCGTCTGCCAAATGCCCTAAATGTAAATGTAAATGTAATGTGTGTGTGTGTGTGTGTGTGTGTGTGTGTGCGTGCGTGTGTGTGTGTGTGTGACACACAATGTAAAGTGCTTAGTTTGAAAAGTGCTCTATAAATGCAATACATTCATGATTATAACTTCTTTGGAGGAGCGATCCTCCTGCCAGGCAATACATGTACACTGATAAAGCGTTCTTAGCCTGCCTAAGGCAATTGATTAACATGTCATGTAAACACCTTAGGCCGGTTAAGTGCAATGTTTCATTCATCTAGACCATAATGCGTTTAAAGGAAACTTGATCATTACCCAATGCACTTCCAATACAGTGTCATGTATACACCTTAAACGTATTGTTGTTGTGAATTCAGTTTGGTGCACGTGCACCAAAAAAGGTCAGAGATTCGCATCACATCCACCAAATTCACCAAATACACGAACGAGGGCATGCTAAGTGTTAATTTAAGCCTACAAGAGAAAAAAATTCTGTGGGATCAAAGGAGGTCTCTAAACATCTTGACATACAAACAGTGCCACAACTTTCTTAAAAAGAAAAGTAGCAAAATCACATCCCAAAAATGTGTGAGACCTGGTGATCCATCACAATCACCGATATCCTCAGCCTCAGTGCTGTTTGTTTGCTTGTTTCTTTATATGTGTGTGTGCGTGTGTGTGCATGGGTGCGGTGTGTGTGTGTGTGTGTGTGTGTGTGTGTGTGTGTGTGTGTGTGTGTGTGTGTGTGTGTGTGCATTTGTGTGTGTGTGTGTGCTTGTGTGTGTGCATTTGTGTGTGTGTGTGTGCGTGTGAGATGTGTGTGTGTGTGTTGCTATGTTTGTGTGTGTCTGTGCATTTGTGTGTGTGTGTGTGTGTGTGTGTGTGTGTGTGTGTGTGTGTGTGTGTGTGTGTGTGTGAGATAGTGTGTGTGTGTGTGTGTGTGTGTGTGTGTGTGTGTGTGTGTGTGTGTGTGACAGATAGTGTGTGTGTTTATGCCTGTGTGTGTGTGCCTGTGTGTGTGTGCCTGTGTGTAGGTGTACATATGTGTGTGTGTGTGTGTGTGTGTGTGTGCCAGTGTATGTGTGCATATGTGTGTGTGTGTGTGTGTGTGTGTGTGTGTGTGTGTGGTGTGTGTGTGTGTGTGTGTGTGTGTGTGTGTGTGTGTGTGTGTGTGTGTGTGTGTGTGTGTGCCAGTGTATGTGTGCCAGTGTGTGGGCGGGTGTGGGCGGGTGAGTAGGTGGGTAACACCAGGACTTTATTTTCCTCCAGCGGAGAGATGACTCTCCTGAAGAGATTACCGATGTTCAAGAGGCCGTGTCTGTCCAGCGTTGAGCAAACAGACAGCGGAAAAATACAATATCAGAGATCCTCCCGCCCATGAGGGTCCTCGTGGGTCGCTTATCAATTGATGACTTCACTGCGAACATAAACTCCCATTGGTAAACAATACGCAACCAGTAAACAATGGATTTATCTCCGTTGTCTCCTCGACGTTTGCTGCCTCACCAATTAGAGGCTGCAGAGGCTTTTTTAGGGATTCCAGCTTTGTCCTTTTAATATCGCTCCATGTGAGCCTCTTGAAATATTCATGTGCCACAGAGCTTTCTGGGGAACATGGGTAATTAAAATGGAGACACACATCAGGGAGACGGAACGAAGGGACGTTGGGAGTCCTGGTCAGCCTTTTACAACCCCTTATTTATACGCTTCTTTCCAAGATACGGAGCCTTAGCAAAGCTAAGGCGGAGTTTGTGGGGCATTCGACAGAATCAACACATACTGTATGTTACAAAAACTGAAAGTCTACAGTCCCAGTGTATGATATTTGCGCTATTAGATATTATTACTATATCCATCATACGTTTACTCTACTACATGGATCCCATATTCTCCAGCGTTGTTGTTTATTCTGCACCGGATAGCTGTCTCATGCCTATTGCATTACCCATTGACACCTGAGACATCTTCAACACCAAAGTAGCCTTGTACTGAAGAGACGCATGCCCATTCATCACTCCCTTCATGAGATTGTCCTCCAGGTAGACACAGTTAGTTGGATGAGCTAACTTCACATCCACATCCATCACTCGACGATCCTCAACAATAAACCTCCGGATGCAGTCGTGGTAGTTTACGATACGGGGTCAAACGCAATTCTAAAGTGTTCTCACAAACGGGAATTAATGAATTCACATCAAATACACCATTGTTCGGCTACTACAGAGCGCACACATGCACACTTGGTGACCCGGTATTTCAGCGGGTGTGAACCAGGTGTGTGTAGAGATAACATGGATGGTCGCTCTGGGGGTGGATGATGTGTGTGTGTGTGTGTGTGTGTGTGTGTGTGTGTGTGTGTGTGTGTGTTTGTGTGCGTGTAGGTTGGCAGGGGGTCGACTGCTCCATCCCCTGCTCCAGCGGGACCTGGGGGCTGGGCTGCAACCAGACGTGTGTGTGTGCCAACGGGGCTGCCTGCGACCCGGTCAACGGGACCTGCACCTGCGCTCCCGGGTGGCAGGACGAGTACTGCGACGCGCCGTGTCCCGTGAGTGGCCCTGTCCTAATTACGTCTGATTACGTTGGATGTAGTCCTGAGGTGTGACACCCCCCCCCTTGCATGTTAACATTGACTCAATGATGACGGGTGGATTGAATTGACTCCTACCTGCTTCCACATGGAGTTGTTTTAAGGGTCCCGTCGAGGACGATGTGGGTCGTCCATGATTGGCCGTCCTCTCCTCTTGTGCTTGTTGTGTCGTACGCTGTTGTTAGATTTGGTAGCCGCACGCCAATGAGTGTGATAAACTCGACCACTCTGGAAAGCACGGCTCCGAAACTGTATCTTCAAGTATGTGTAAAAGTGTAAAATATTTATTCAGCAGGATAGGATAGGATAGCACGAGAGTTTTCACTATTCCACAAATGTAATATTATTCTCCACCAGCTTCTCTCTTGGTTTTATACAGTCGTTTCCTCCATTCCGTCCACAATATCTGGCCTTGCAATAGCTATGACGAGAGCGCTGCCTGGGACATTTCCCTGGCTCTAGCAACAGAACAGCCAAAGGGCGAGGTAACCTCCGCCCTTCGGACCAAACAGAGATCCTCCGGGAAGAGTTTTGTTCTATCACAGACCGTTAGAAGACATACTCATGGAATGTAGGAGTAAAGATACCTCAGGTAAAGATACCTTGTGTTCTGTCTCCAGAACTCAAGGACAGGGAGTCTGAGCAGTACACTTTGAGTTGAGTTGCATTCGAATAGGTTTCAGTACTACACCTTAAGGGTGTAGTACTGTGAATACTACTCGAATGTCCCTCATCTTTAACAACCCATCTTATCTTTAGCAGAAGTTAATTTCTGACATTGTGTCTCAGTAGAGTGGTCCTATCTCCCTGTGTCCAGGAGGGGACTCATGGGTTGGACTGCGGAGAGCAGTGTGAGTGCGTCAAGGCGGACGGCTGTGACCCGGTTTCCGGCCGCTGTCGCTGTCTGACGGGATGGACAGGTGAGGGACACCACCACACTGCTTCTCTGCCTCACACATTGTCAACAGTATCTGTTAGATATTTTTCTGGTTGTTATTACATTGTGTAAAATGTGAATGTGGATTGTGGAGGCCCCAAACCAACGAGGCCGGGTCGGAGAAGACGAGAGAGGACATGTTCTAAATGTTTGAGTCCCATACGAAGCCGGCAGGAAAGATTCACTACATGCTAATACAAATACGCTACGTATCACACTCTGTGTGCGTTGCTTCCTTCAAAACAATATGATGGTATGGGTAGATATGTACCATTGCAATGTGCGTAGTATATGTTAAGGAACATTTGACCAGCGTGCAGTTTTGCAAATTTGTTCAGCAAAAGTCTGCCAGGTGATGCGTATAGCATCGCTTTGCGTCATATTTTGCCAGCTTTAGGGCTGTTACCTCGGCCATCAAAGATGGGGGAGGGTTATGTTTTTCCCACCCCTGTTTGTCTGTTTGTCTGTCAGTTTGTTTGTCTGTTTGTCTGTTAGCAAGATAACTCAAAAAAGTAATTGCACAAAACTTGTTAGATTAGGCCCATCAATTGTTAAATTACTTATGGGCCAAGGAGAGGTTCATTGTGAGATGATTGGCATAGATCTGGATATAAACTTGGTCTTAAACAAGCTTTTTTTTAAGAAGTATTTCAGGTTTAATTGGCCAGAGCCGATTAAGGACTGACGAGGTTCAGCTGTGCCCTCTAGTTCCAACTGTTGTCCAACTGGTCATGTAGCACCAGTTCTCTAGGGCTGTTGTTCCAACTGTTGTTCTCTGGTCATCTAGCACCAGGTTGAATTGTTGCTGCATAGACAGCCTTGTTTTACGAAACAGGGCTCCCTGCTAACCTACAGCAGAAAAATACTTCTTTAAACTGTAGGTGCACCACGTCCCTCGAGCAGAGACAGTACATGAAGATCCTTGACGGTGGAACAAATGCCAAATGGGGATGCTTGAGCTTTAATGACTGCAAAAAAAAAAAAAAGTAAATTCCCTATGAAAAGTTCAATACATATAGATGACCAACTGATGTTTATTATCCACCAGGGAGAATATTGATTGCTTGGCTGTGTAAATCTTGTGAATCGTGAATTATTGCTGCATTTGGATTGAAGCACTGCCTAGCTCTAGTTTCCAATCGGTTTGACTGTGGTGACAAATGATCATTATAAGAGCTGATGAATATTGATGTTTTAATTCATTGCTAGAGGGGGAACTGGTGAAATGTCTTGAAAATGACAATTGGAAGTTGGTGTTAATATATGCATTCATTTAATCATTCATTCATTCAAGTCAAAGGTCAAAACCTAAATAAGCAGCAGAAATGTAATTTGAAGTAGTTTTGTTTTGGTTCATGAGCAATTATATATTTTTGAATATCTACATGCATCTAATATGCTTCTTCCTCCTGTGATGTTCAGTCTGCTAGCCTCATATTTGCCACTCCAAATGATGTTCCAGTGAGAATGTACCCGTTTCTTATCAATAGAATAACCATGCACACACCCACACACACCAATATTGTTTTCCCTGTGTCTATCCTCCTCAGCGTTATGACTCGTCATTAGACGGCCCATATTGTATTATTCATAAATAGCTAAAACAATTCTGTATTATCTTTCAAATGTGTGTGACTGAATCAATATTAGTGCTTCTAACACCGTGAGATTGGAAGGTTGTCATTAACTGTGGACTTGATCTAAATGAACCACGTATTTTGAGTGGTGAGGAGTGAATTGTTTTCACACTGAGAAAAGTAAGTGGTGCTTGGTTTGTTCAACTGGATGGTGCAGAGACTCAATAGGGATTGGTGGGAGTCTGTGCATTGGATGTTGTGGTCCGTGGATGGTTTGTATTGGTGGGAGTCTGTGCATTGGATGATGTTGTCTGTTGGATGGTTTGTATTGGTTGGAGTCTGTGCATTGGATGATGTGGTCTGCTGGATGGTTTGTATTGGTGGGAGTCTGTGCATTGGATGATGTGGTCTGCTGGATGGTTTGTATTGGTGGGAGTCTGTGCATTGGATGATGTGGTCCGTTGGATTGTTTGTATTGGTAGGAGTCTGTGCGTTGGATGATGTGGTTGGTGAAGGGTTTGTATTGGAGGGAGTCTGTGCATTGGATGTTGTGGTCCGTGGGTGGTTTGTACAATACGGATGCTGTATTTAGACAGTGTCTGTACGTAGATGAGCTGGCCGCTTATTATGATTTGATATACTTTATTAAATCCCTGGGGAAAATTCATCCTCTGCATTTAACCCATCCTAGCTAAGGTGCCGCTGTGCTGCAAGAGAATAGGGTCCAGGGAGCCAACTCCAGATGCAGTGCCCTTGCCTTTGTTGTGGGCAGGAGTGTTAGCATTAGCATTTTTTGTGTGGTGTGGGTGGAAACCCACTTGTGCCAGTGACGATCACGACAAGTGGCACTGTTTATTTCATCACGGTGCAGGCGGAAGCTGATCCGTTTATGAGTGATGTCTCTCTGACGCGTGAGTCAAACCGGCCTTGAAAGTCACCTGACTTCTCCTTTTATTAAAACTGTCAAAAACAGGACCGGCGAGGGATCCCAATTTTGTCCATGAAATCCGACGACCCCAGTGGTACTCAGCATTCAGTCCACGGCTGAGTGTCAAAGAGAGGGCTGAAGGACGATCATTAGGGGAGCTCTTGCCCTGTTATTCTCAGAATGTCTAATAGATTCAGCTTGGGCCAGGGCCCGCTCCTCTGCAGCTCTGTGTCGTTAGAGGGGTCAAGGGTCACTCTCTGACCATATTAGGCAGGTTCAGGACACTTGGATAATGGTGATATAAAACACTTTGTGCTTTGAATGGCAACACAGTGGCCCCTATCGCGGCCTCCCAGAAGAGAACGCAGGTAAAAAATATTGAGAATCAAGTTAGAATTTAAATTCTTGTGTTCATTTATGGCGGTAATAGATATTTGACAAAACATAATAATGTATTTATTTGTACTTTGTTTTAATCACAGAATAGAAACCAATGCTTGAGTCCAATTATATCATCACCAAAGAGATCAATCATTAAGTTATGCTCAAATGCAGTTTTAATTTATTACATATTCAGATACCTTTTTGAAGTTATTTCCGAGCTTCACAAAAAAGCTTGTCTATTGAGTGACCTTGAAATGTCTATATGCACATCACATCCAAAACCAAGTAATGCTAATAATTCCATGCAAATATCCAGTCTACCGCCAATGCTAATGCTATGCTAATTTCCGGTCCTGATTCCCAATGTATTTTTGTGTTCTTAGGGGCCAACCAGACAGTGCTCAGTTGGCCTCCAGCCGCTGGGGATCCAAAGTAGAGATTTGGTGGCTGCTGATACAAATGGCTTGATAGTATTGCTCTGTAGCACGACCACCATGATGGTGTTCTCCACCAGGTATAGCATGGTGGAGAGTTTATGCTGAACCTGAGCGATGTTTAGACACCAGGCTGTGTCCTGGGGAGCGCTTCCTCTGGACCAAAGGGTGATGGCTTTTGTTTTCATGTCCCTTGGCATCCCTCCCTCGGCTCATTGACTGAAGAGCCTGCACAAGTCAATGTCGTGCTGTCTTAGTAGCACACCATTAGGATTCACATTCTGCCTTGGCTTAAGCCTGTAGCCCTGGCTCCCTGCTTAATCTGATGGTCAATAGCCATGTACTTAAGGAACCTTAGTGTGAAACCAATAGTACGTGAACTGCATACTTTTTCCAGGGAAATATTACAGTATGCATCACTTGGACATAAATCTCCCACAATGCAGCGTTTGCAGTAGTGATGACAACATAATGGCAGACTGGCATAACGTTAATGTCGCTAAAAGCCTTGTCTCTACATTACAATAAAATATAGAAATTTATTGATTAATTAATTTTAATAAAAATTCTACAAATTAATCTGATACTCCTCCGATTCGCGCCAACATTGACGTTACTGTGTCAGCTTCCGTGGTAGTAACAGTTTGCTGTGCTTGCTAGCTAGCGACCAACTTCATAAGGTGAATATTTTGTCTAAAAATGTCAGAAAAACGTAAAGGAGATGACAGCTCATCTGCAATCAAAAAGAAAATGAGGACCTACCTAGAGAGCTATCTTAACTTAGGTTTCATGGAGGGAACGGACAAAACCCGCCCAGAGTGTGTGATATGCAGAGAGAAGCTAGCCAACGACAGCATGAAACCCTGCAAAATGAAGAGACACCAACAGACCATGCACCCAGAAACGGTCGGGCGTGATCGGGACTTTTTCATAAAGAAACAACAGTTTGTTAGGGCTGGCAGCGATGTACAGAAGGCCACCGAGGCCTCTTTTGAATGTGCACTTTTAAAAGCAAAGGCAAAGTCCGGGGGGGGGGGGGGGGGGCGCAAATTCCAACAGGAGTCATTTGGGGGGCTCTGGGTGAAAAAGGTTGGGAACCCCTGGTGTAGAGGGAGAAGACGCTTGGACTTTGCTTGTCGGCCCAACTTTTGTCTATGTTTTGTTGTGTTTCTTCCATTCTGTTACCGTTAAAGCGCTGTTTTTGTACCTCATTTTTGACGGTTTACGATAAACACAGCTCAAGGGTATTTTTAAATGGGGGTTGTCGGTGGTGTATTGGCTCGTGTTCAAACAATCACCATACACCTACGTCACTAAAGGTTCCTCTTTGCTGGTAGAGAACCTGCTCTGGTCGGAGCACGGGAACTAGGATGATTCCTATTTCCTGTGGTGCGAACACAACAAAAAGAGGACAGTTCCTCCAATAGTCCTTAGAACTTTGAAAAGGTCCCGGCGGTCCGAAAGCACCTTGCGTAAAGGGTCTAAGGGGTCATCATCAAGCTACCCTACGGAATCACAAATGAAATATTAGCCTTCATACATCCAGGCTATTTACCACCACAAGGACTAGCTGAAGTAATTTTCAGTCCTTTGCTTCATATTGCTGAATTTCCTCTGGCTTTACATTCTCTCAAATGTAAAGTGTGCAGCATGAACCCATCTTCCAGCTGCTCTCCACCTGCGTCTCTATGCGGGGGGGTTGAGTTATTAATTGATTTGTAATGGCTGCCCTACTCTGGTATTCTCTCATATGCTCTCTTATTCGGTGTCAAAGGACGTTTCTAATGAGGCGTGGATCGACTGCAGCGATGGAGAGACACAGAGACACAGAGAGAGAGAGAGAGAGAGAGAGAGAGAGAGAGAGAGAGAGAGAGAGAGAGAGAGAGAGAGAGAGAGAGAGAGAGAGAGAGAGAGAGAGAGAGAGAGAGAGAGAGTTCAGTGTGTGTTTGCAAACTACAAACGCCGCTATTTTCCTAATGACTAAAGGTGTGTGTGTGTGTGTGTGTGTGTGTGTGTGTGTGTGTGTGTGTGTGTGTGTGTGTGTGTGTGTGTGTGTGTGTGTGTGTGTGTGTGTGTGTGTGTGTGTGTGTGTGTGTGTGTGTTATGTACTGACTTAGTTATGTAGTGGTGGCCATGTTGCTGGGAGTTAATGTGATGCGTCTCTTTTTCCCCCGTCCGTCTCGATGGATTTCTTCGTGCTCTGATCTGTTCTGGGGTTCAGATTTAGCCAAGATAGACTCCTGTCTACACACACAGTCACGTAAGACTGATGAAAGGCAGAGACATTTTCACAAATGATTAAAGAGCAAAAATGTCTGAGGGAGGCTTTGGTGGGGGAAAAAAAACTGAATCCCCAAGTTATGAATCCTGCAAGTGGCATACAGTATGTCATGGGTTGCTGGGAACGCAGAGATTTCCCAAGTGTCCCATTTGTTTAAGCCTGTGTCATATCACTGAATGCTGAATCTTTGACAATCAGCTGAACATTGATGGACCATTTCAAAGAGATGCATGTTGTATAATTCACCGCAAGCAAAGCATTTTCATTATACCCAGACATTTCATCAAGGGGGGGGGGGGGTCATCGTCACCTCTCCCCCAGTCTGTAATTGGATCTCAGTTTGGGATTTCCTGTGTCTGGCTTGTCCGAGACACTGTGAGGAAGACATAGCGGGGGTAAATAAACGGAACGTGTCGCCTCTGGTTCGTCATTTATTCATTGGTTTCCCGTCTACTGTTCAGGCCACACAGGTGCCTGTGATCATAACCTGGCTTGAACTTTCATCTGATCTCACTGCTCTGTCTCTAAAGAGGCTGTTTGTTTTTCTAAAGGCCTGTTTTATATATGTTGTTTATACGTGTGTGTGTGTGTGTGTGTGTGTGCTAGTTTTGTGTGAGTTCTATGAAATAAATTGTATATGCATATTGCAGTGGTCCTATGTACAGTAGGGTATGCTCACCTGTGTGTGTGTGTGTGTGTGTGTGTGTGTGTGTGTGTGTGTGTGTGTGTGTGTGTGTGTGTGTGTGTGTGTGTGTGTGTGTGTGTGTGTGTGTGTGTGTGTGTGTGTGTGTGTGTGTGTGTGTGTGTGTGCGCGTCTGCGTGTTTGCATGCGTCTGCATTGTGCAGGTGTCCAGTGTGACGGTGTGTGTGACGAGGGCCGCTGGGGCCCTGACTGCTCCTACAGCTGCACCTGTGAGAACGGAGGCTCCTGCTCCCCTGAGGACGGGTCCTGTGTGTGTGCTCCGGGCTACCGGGGGACCAACTGCCGGCGCAGTAAGCTAACACCATCCTACACCCACACAATATGATGACACGTACCTAAGACCTACACTTACACAATATGATGACACGTACCTAAGACCTACACACCCACAAAACATGATGACACATATCTAAGACCTATATATCCACACAGCATGATGAAACTTACCTAAGACCTTCACACCCACAAAACATGATGACACGTACCTAAGACCTACACCCACACAACTTGATGACATGTACCTAAGACCTACACAATATGATAACACGTACCTAAGACCTACACACCCACAAAACATGATGACACGTGCCTAAGACCTACACACCAACAAAACATGAGGACACGTACCCAAGACCTACACACCCACAAAACATGATGACACATACCTAAGACCTATATATCCACACAGCATGATGAAACTTACCTAAGACCTTCACACCCACAAAACATGATGACACGTACCTAAGACCTACACCCACACAACTTGATGACATGTACCTAAGACCTACACCCACACAACATGATGGCACGTACCTAAGACCTACACCCTCACCTACACAACATGATGACACATACCTAAGACCTACACCCTCACCTACACAACATGATGACACGTACCTGAGACCTACACCCACACAACATGATGACACGTACCTGAGACCTACACCCACACAACATGATGACACATACCTAAGACCTATACACCCACACAGCATGATGACACATACCAAAGACCTACACCCTCACCTACACAACATGATGACACATACCTAAGACCTACACCCTCACCTACACAACATGATGACACGTACCTGAGACCTACACCCACACAACATGATGACACGTACCTAAGACCTACACACCAACAAAACATGATGACACGTACCTAAGACCTACACCCACAAAACATGATGACACAAACCTAAGACCTACCCCCACACAGCATGATGATATGTACCTAAGACCTACACCCTCACCTACACAACATGATGACACATACCTAAGACCTACACACCCACAAAACATGAGGACACGTACCTAAGACCTACACCCACACAACATGATGACACGTACCTAAGACCTACACCCTCACCTACACAACATGATGACACATGCTTAAGACCTACACCTACACAACATGATGACACGTACCTGAGACCTACACCCACACAACATGATGAAACATACCTGAGACCTACACCCACACAACATGATAACACATACCTAAGACCTGCACACCCACACAACATGAGGACACGTACCTAAGACCTACACTTACACAACATGATGACACGTACCTAAGACATACACCCACACAACATGATGACACGTATCTAAGACCTACACCCACACAACATGGTGACACCTACCTAAGACCTACACCATCACCTACACAACATGATGACACATACCTAAGACCTACACCCTCACCTACACAACATGATGACACATACCTAAGACCTACACCCTCACCTACACAACATGATGACACATACCTAAGACCTACACACCCACAAAACATGATGACGCGTACCTAAGACCTTTACACCCAAACAAGATGATGACACAAACCTAGGACCTACACCCACACAATATGACGACACGTACCTAAGACATACACCCGCACAACATGGTGACACCTACCTAATACCTACACACCCACAAAACATGATGACACCTACCTAAGACCTATACACCCAAACAAGATGATGACATGTACCTAAAACCTACACCACAACATATGTCACACACACCAACTTAGTGGACCACCAGCCCTGTGGTTCCTGTGTCTAACGGAATGGATCAGACTTTCATTCAAGCGGGGATTGGTCATATATACTGTGTGTGTATATATATATATATATATATATATATATATATATATATATATATATATATATATATAGGCAGATGGCGGAATTCAAGGTTTTTTTATTGCTCCAGTGAACAAAGCAGCGCGACACTGATTGTCAAACGAGAACAGCTCTTAATGGGAAAACAACGCTGCTAACACAAAAGACCCGGCGGTTTAGACTGCGCCAGTCACACACGCAGCTCGAGGAAAGGCATGGCGGCTCTTCCTGATCCAGCCTTAATGTGGGGGGGAAAGCAAACACACATGAGTATACAGTATATATATATATATATATATATATATATACACATATCAAGTCATTGTTAGTATACCACCCGCGGCTTCGCCAATCCCGGGATTTCGCCGCCCCGCCTCCCTCGTTTGCAACCTGACCAACCGATAGATAGATAGATAGATAGATAGATAGATAGATAGATAGATAGATAGATAGATAGATAGATATTGTTGTTCCTAACATATACAAAGTAAGCTCAATTATGAAAGGGAATAATCCAATTGCTCTGCACTCTGCTGTTCTCAGTTTTTTCCATGGGTGCAACGTGGAGAGCAATGTGGGCACACAGGCAGCTCGGATGGGCTCTGTGTACAGACACCATGTGCCTGTTCCTCCCGGAGGCCTGTTTGCATCCAGTTAATGATGAGTGAGGAGGACGCACAGTTCACCGTTTCGGCAATTACCTTAATTACCAAGGGGGAGCGTGTAAAGCAGGGCAGGAAACATCAGGACGGATCCACAGTCCCACTCAGGCAAACATCGATTCAAGTGAATTAGAAGGGTTAGGGTATTGGCAAGCGGCTGTGTGTGTGTGTGGTGGAATCAGACTGGGCTTACTAGACAAACAAGGCAGTACCAGAAACACAAACATCAACAGAGCACAGCACGTTCTCCGGCACAAACCACCCGCACTTCACGGGTTTCAATCGTAAAAACAACTAAATGTTTGTGTGTGTGTGTGTGTGTGTGTGTGTCCGTCCCCTACCAACCAGCCTGCTCTCCTGGCTTCTATGGCCAGCGTTGCAGTCAGTCCTGTCCACAGTGTCTCCATAGCGACGGCGCCTGCCACCACATCTCAGGCCACTGTGAGTGTCTGCCGGGGTTCTACGGGTCTCTCTGCAATCAGGGTGAGTACGCTTTACCAGTGCCCCCGTGTGTGTGTGTGTGTGTGTGTGTGTGTGTGTGTGTGTGTGTGTGTGTGTGTGTGTGTGTGTGTGTGTGTGTGTGTGTGTGTGTGTGTGTGTGTGTGTGTGTGTGTGTGTGTGTGTGTGTGTGTGTGTGTGTGTGTGTGTGTGTGTGTGTGTGTGTGTGTGTGTGTGTGTACACATATGTGTGTCTGCGTAGGCCCATATCTTTGCCGTTTTCTTCTTATTTCTTGCCATTCATGTATTATTTGTGTTGCCATGGACAGGCTCGACAGAGCACATGGGGTTGGGGCAGGCAGAAGATGAAGCATTTTTTAAATCTGAGAGTAGCAGGGCATCTCTCCGGGTGAGACCGGGAACATTGTTTCCGGCAGGCTTCCGTGGTGTGGGCCTGGGGCGGTCCTGATGCTGCGGCGTGTCTCCGCATTTAAAACGTCATCCTCGTGAGTGTGTGTATTTTGGTCCGATGAATACAGCTATGAAAAGAGTGTAACTCGTCCACATCTATCATTTAGCGTGATTATCAGATTGTTGACAGTCTGTGGCGGTTTAGCTTAAGGTTTGGAGTCCCTTGATTCTTGCCACCTTTTTATGAATCTTTAAACACTTTAACGCATCTCATGTTTGAAGTCAAAGCTACCGACAAAGCCTTATACACTATATCATACTTTGATGAAAGAAGCACGGTGCATTATTAAGTATGTGAAGTGCATTAGTGTACCATGGGATTCAAAAATTGCTGCTGTTAAGCAATGTCCTATATCTACCTATATGATTGACTGTGGATTAGGTTGGTTAGGTAAGGTTAGTACTTAGGTTAGTACGTGTCGTATTCTACTAATAAATAGACATTTTCCTCTGTTCTATTCAATTGATTCCTCTACGCATTAAGCGGTTCTCGTACCGCTTCAGCCAGGAAAACCTCAGAAGGACACACAACAATCCATGCGCACTCCAGGAGTGCTTAAATATTCAGTCAGTCATTAAAGGACGGAAAGCACAATCTTAACAAGGGCCTGCTCTACGTCCGCCTGATCTGCTGCCCACTGCATCTTTGAACGGCCTTGCAGATAACTGGACGCGCCTCGATAAATCAGGTGGCCCACAGCTTAGGAAGAGGGGCTCTTTCACCTCCCTGTTATGGCAGCGTGCCCCGGCCCCTCCAGTCAGGTGCTGGGCTGTAACACATCAATGCTGCTATCGACTTGGTCTCCCTTCACAATGCCTAGCTCAGATAGAAAAAAGACAACACGTCGCGCCGTTCTGTGTGTGTGTGTGTGTGTGTGTGTGTGTGTGTGTGTGTGTGTGTGTGTGTGTGTGTGTGTGTGTGTGTGTGTGTGTGTGTGTGTGTGTGTGTGTGTGTGTGTGTGTGTGTGTGTGTGTGTGTGTGTGTGTGTGTGTGTGTGTGTGTGTGTGTGTGTGTGTGTGTGTGTGTGTGTGTGCGTGTGTGTGTGTGTGTGTGGGCGGGTGGTGCCTGCATTGCCTGGGCGTGTTGGACAGGATAAATGGATCAAAATTTCTTTGAATTTGTTTTTGTTTTTTTGCACACAAACACACACACACACCAGCTAGGTGGCACACCTATCTTTCTTTGGCATTGAGTGGTTTTCCTGGGGTGTTGCTTGGTTATAAAATGAGTATGGAATGCTTTTACCAGATTTTTATTTAAGGAGGTTAACCTGGTTAATACTGGATGTATCTTGAGTAGGTGTGACCACCCCCACCCCCCCCCCCCCCCCCCAGAACAGATCTAAAGACATACATTGAAAATCAAATCAAAGTGTCCTTTTTATCAGGGTTCTCATATGACGATGAGACGTTGATGGCAGACATGCCACTGTCAACATGACCTGAAACCATCCATTATCCAAACACAGCAGGTGTCCACTATACACATACAGGGTGCTATGAAACATACTTCATCATAATGCATTGTGTGTATTCATAGGCATGTTGTCATGTAGTCACAATGTCTTAAGAGATTCATTATAATCACATAGAATTACATTTCATAACGTCTTGATACTGCATGATACAATGTATGGTTGCAGTCGCAACGTTTTTATTTAATATATAGATTTTTGTTCTTAAATTGTTAAACTTCAGCTCATTATATAAAGTAAGTAGATTACCTTACATTAGATTGAGCCGTAGTAAAGATTCAACGTTTTTTATTGCCATTTGCAATGGCAAGTACAACGTAAGTACAAGTGCAAGTACAATGGAATGCTTACCATTCCCTCCCACAGTATGAATTTCAACAACAAAACTATACTCTATACTCTATACTCTCTACTATACAATATTATACTAAACAATTATATACTATAAATAACACTATTTAATACCTATGATAACAATAAAACAACAAAAAGAACATTAAAGTGATATAATTGGACATCATTCACACCCTTCAGGCCACCAGACAATTTCATTTAATGTTGTTGAACACAATTATATGCAAAAATATCAAAATATTAATAATACAAGATGTTTTTGTATAACTTTAATTACCTACCTAGCGACTAGAGATTTCTTTATCTGGACAGGAAGTCCGGCCTGGTGTGTCCCGTGTGCAGTACTTTCACACAAGACAGAACAAGGACTGTGCAGTTAATTATCAGCACTAACACTTTTTTTTGTGTCACTGAGTTATCGGGACATAGCAGTGTAGCAGTGTTTTCAAAGGGTAATAAATAAATACATTTCTCCTTGTCTAAGAATGTAATGGGATGTAACATTTATATAATTGATATGACAGAAGACTGTTTATGTTCATTTGTGAACAGTATTTGAAGATTAATTTGAGTGTGCATGTCATTTGAGTATTTTGATTTGTTTTGTATATTTGTGTGTGTGTGTGTGTGTGTGTGTGTGTGTGTGTGTGTGTGTGTGTGTGTGTGTGTGTGTGTGTGTGTGTGTGTGTGTGTGTGTGTGTGTGTGTGTGTGTGTGTGTGTGTGTGTGTGTGTGTGTGTGTGTGTGTGTGTGTGTGTGTGTGTGTGTGTGTGTGTGTGTGTGTGTGTGTGTGTGTGTGTGCCCAGTGTGTCCCAGCGGGAGGTTCGGGAGGGCCTGTGCGGAGGCATGTCTGTGCACCAACAATGGAACATGTAACCCAATCGACGGCTCCTGTCAGTGTTACCCTGGCTGGTTAGGAGATGACTGCTCCAAAGGTACACACACACACACACACCCACCCACACACACACACATAGATACACACACAGAATTGGTCAGCATACACAGCAAAGATTTGAGTGTAACTTCTTGGGGATCCTTGGAAAGCGGCCGCTACACTGTTGACATGTGATGTGGCTAATCATCCATCAATCATGTAAGTTTGTGAAACAGAGCAGCAGTTGGCTCTGAGCTGGGCTCTGTTATGACGGGCTCATACACACACACACACCTGTTAACCTTAACCCTGGGTCACAGTGGAAGTACGCTGGCATTTGTAAGCATAACTGAGGTCTGTGTGTGTGTGTGTGTGTGTGTGTGTGTGTGTGTGTGTGTGTGTGTGTGTGTGTGTGTGTGTGTGTGTGTGTGTGTGTGTGTGTGTGTGTGTGTGTGTGTGTGTGTGTGTGTGTGTGTGTGTGTGTGTGTGTGTGTGTGTGTGTGTGTGTGTGTGTGTGTGTGTGTGTGTGTGTTCAGTGTGCCCCCAGGGCTCCTGGGGTCTGGACTGCATCCATACATGTAACTGTCACAACGGAGCCGATTGCAGCGCTACAGACGGAGCTTGTCAATGCAGAGTTGGATGGACAGGCCTCTACTGTACTCACCGTAGGTTCACACACACACACGCACACACACACACACACACACACACACACACACACACACACACACCCATCATCCTTCTCCTCATCATCATCCTTGTCATCGCAGAAACTCAAACTGATCCCAGTGGTTTGACCAGTTGCTGCAGTTATGTCTTGTAGCTCAAAGCAACAGTGCCATCTAGTGGCTGATAATGAATCTGCACCATTTTGTTGCCGTGTTCCACTCAAGGTGCCATGTGTATTGATTCATGTTATAAAAGAAACATGTATCCAAAGCAATTTTGTCGGTTACACATATCTATCTTGCATCTTCCAGGATGTCCGACAGGTTTCTATGGTGAGGACTGTGCTGAGGTGTGCCGCTGTCAAAACGGAGCGGACTGCGACCATATAGGTGGACAGTGTACCTGTCGGACCGGCTATATTGGACACAACTGTGAACTCAGTAAGTGAAGTCCTACCTTTCTACCGCTATGTGTGTGTGTGTGTGTGTGTGTGTGTGTGTGTGTGTGTGTGTGTGTGTGTGTGTGTGTGTGTGTGTGTGTGTGTGTGTGTGTGTGTGTGTGTGTGTGTGTGTGTGTGTGTGTGTGTGTGTGTGTGTGTGTGTGTGTGTGTGTGTGTGTGTGTGCTTGCGTGTGTGCGTGTGTGTGTG
>CM051000.1:9262571-9340071 GCA_027704905.1 Muraenolepis orangiensis | reverse complement strand
AACGAGCTGGGTCAGTGCTCCTCCAGCAACATACACAACAAACTACCACCCTTCATCACTCACGGTCTATCAGTCTACTCGTCACCATGAGTCATCTGATAGTCCATAGGATCTAAAAGCCAATGCCCTCCTCAGTATTTTGAGTCTTTTTTTCATTTTTCATTTTTTTTTTTCATGGATGGAGCAAAAAAAAATAGATATAACAAATAACAAATCCACCACTGTCCACACCATGTGAACTAACCCTAGCGGAGGTGTTTGCGCTCTGGGTGTGTGTGTAGGTGTGTACTGCCTGGACCGGAGGTACAGCTACCACGTGGAGCAGCAGCGCTACAGAGGTACAAGTGGTGGGCAAGATTAGCTAGACAACCCCCACCCTGCCCCGCCCCAGACCTCACATCCTGCACACCCGCCACCACCACCACCACCGCCACCACCACCACCGCCCCGCAGACGAACACACTGTTCTGCCTCAGCTATTTGCCCACATCCCCCAGCTATTTGCCCATTTCTGCATGTCCTCCTGCACAGCCCTCGGAAGTGCATGGTTTATAGCACCTCTATGTTATAGCACCTCTATGTTGCTTTGGACACCAGTGTTTTAATGGTGTTTTAGTTCACCAAAGTCTAACTATGTATGCATATTTATTGACCCCAATCACATACTCATTTACCAGAATACATATTTATTGACCCCATTACATTGCCCAGAATGCATATTTACCTACCATTTGGTCCCAAGTCAGGTCAAACGAAAGGTTATCCAACTTCCTAATTAAAGGATATACCCAGTGAACATTACTGTTTCGCGCAAAAGTGGCGCCGTTTTGGTAGCCAAATGTCATGGAAATGCCATGACCTTAAGGGTTTGTACAGATTGTGAAGTGAAGTCTGACGTGTGTTATTTTAAGGAAGGTTTAATTGAGCTCCCTCCAGATTCGGAGCTCCCCCCCCCCCTGAACCTGTGTCCTTGCTTGAGTGGGGCCGGTCTGTTGAGATTCAGAAGGAGATCAACAATGCGGGTGACCTATGTGTTGACCTGACTGTGTTTGTCTTTCTGCAGGACTGAAGGGTGTGAGTCGTCTCCTCTGTGTGTGTGCTCCCTTCCTGACGCTCTCACTTACACCCCCTCGACCCCCCGCCCCCTGACGCTGCTACCACTTACTAACAAAACAACTCGACTGGCCGCCACCAGTCGAAGTTGCTGTTGACTTGTCTGTGAACATGAATGGTGTTGGATTCCCTTGTGTCTTGTCCTACTTGCTGTGCATTTCTCCCTCTCTTCTCCAAATGTGCACGGTTCTCTGTGTGTGATTTGTCATTCGTTCAAGTTCTCTGATGTACATGTGTTCTCTCTCTGCAACTCTGTTCAAGACAGAATGAACAGGATGAACAGAAGAGGAATGTTTTTCACTTTGGTTCTTCAGTTATCAGGGGAAATATGGGCGACTATGAAAACAGTTATTGAGCATATTTTATGTTCATCAGAACTACTATGCCATATTGCATTTCAATTTGGATTAAAGAGCTCCCTGGCGAATATTTGGCAATAAGGTACATGAAAGTACATCTCGGAACACAATAATGAATAACAATAATAATCCATCATGTTATAATACACATGTAATAAAGTAAAAATATATAATAATATTGATCAAATATTCCATGGGGGGACTCGGCATACAGAGTATGCTCTGTGGTCTGTAATGTTTCAATCTCCTCACTAAACCCATTTTTAACATGTCGTTAACGTGTCATTTACGCGTCGTTAGCGGTCGTTAACGTGTCCTCGCTCCTCTTGCAGACTACATGAAGGGCTCCTTGTCCAGCAGCTGCTCCCTAAACAGCGAGAACCCCTACGCCACCATCACCGACGGGCCGGGCCGCTCGGCCAGCAAGCACGCGGAGAGCAGCTACGTAGAGATGAAGTCCCCCGCTCGCCGCGACCACGTGGCCTACCGCTGCTCTGCCGCCGCCATCATCACCACCACCGCCAGCTCTGCCACCGCCACCGCCAGCAAACCGGCAAAGAACGTTTACGACATGGGTGAGTCTGAGCGAGAACCGGAAGGGTACCGCTCCTGCAGACCTCTGGCATTAGAGGTGACGTTCTACCTAAAACCCATAGGTCCTAGCTTAATCGCTAGAACGTCTATTTAGGCGTCGGGGAGTGAGTGTTTATCACTGCACAGCACCACCTGCTGGCGTCCGTTACACCCGCACCTCGGCTTCAGCTCACTACTCATTTCACCACAGTCACGTTCATAGCTTCATTTTAAGGTGCTGTGATAGGTCACATGTCACAGCTTTTGTTTGACTGTGATTTGTGGCATAGCTATCCATCAGCAATACGTGAGTTAAATGTGCTGTGAGAGTGAAAATATGTTTCCAGTAACGGAGGGAGTTTAGGCTTTTTACTTTCAAAATCTTGCCTGCATGCTCTGTCCTGGTCTCTCTCTCTTTACCTCTTGAGGCTTTCCACTTTAAGCTTCACGTGGCAGCCCTTCGTTTGGAAGACTCCCAAGCGGTCACTCCTAATTTGTTCCACACAACGCATTGCACCGCCTGGGTTTCTTTAGCCTTGTGGTCTGGTGCTGTCGCTACTTTAGTTGACACTTTTTGTTCTGCTTATTTCCCACGTTGCTTGACTCTCTTTATCTCTCTCTCTCTCTCTCTCTCTCTGCTGCTCTCTCTCCTCCCAGAGCCGACCGTCAGTATCCTCCAGGGTGCCAACGGCATGCCGGTGCCCTGCTACCCGCAGAACCCGTACGACATGCCCAGGAACAGCCACATCCCCAGCCACTATGACCTGCTGCCCATGCGGCCCAGCCCCTCCCACAGCCAGGGCCTGAACCAGCAACCCCTGGCCCAGCGAGGCCACAGCCCCCCCCCGTTGCCCGGCAGCCCCACTAGCTCCCTACTCTAGGAGATGGAGGGAGGGAGGCCACGTCCACGTCCACTCCAAGTACTCTGTCTGTCTCTACGCTGCAAGCCAGATAGGATGGGCTGGGATAATCCCGAGTGAGAATGTGACTTAAGCTCTGTATTTATTTAATGTATTATTAAGTGTTGGATTGTTGCTGAGCACATCCTCCCGAACTGAAAGAACAATCCAATGGGACTTCTGCCCTTGGATGAAAATGATCAGTAAACTATTTTTTTTAATGAACATCGCTCCTGCAGTAAGAGCTGTTTGGGGAGCCTTCTTATAGTGGCCAACATTGGAAGTACAAAGTTAGTGCAATTTGTACAGAATGAACACAAGGGGTATACATACTAACTGATACATAAACATTGGCGACCTAGCATTGCATATCATTGCTATGCTCTGCCGTGGATCAGTTCTCTGTGTCGGAGGACGGATGCACACACACCGAAGATAGAAAAACTAAAAGGAAACGTCTGGATCTGGAAGTATCATGAACTTGTTTTGGTTGTACCTTTGGTTGTGACTGGAATACACATTGATTTGGCCATTGATAACCTGAATAAGTGAATTGGTTGCTCAAACCAGAATACATACCTCAAGCATGCATTCTAAGGTTATTTGGCCCTCATTGTCATTAAATGTATAGACAATTCCACTGGAACTATGAGTATAGTGAAATGGTGAATATATATATAGAAACAGATGCATCTGTTTAAACATTATCACTCCAAGAGAATACAAATACAAATAGATGGAAGACAGGGACCCAAAACTCTATCAAAATGTTGTCATGTAGCCAAATTTAAAGCTGGACAGATACTGGACTTATCTGACACTGACTGTATGATACTGATACTAGTATTTTTTTTAAACATTGATTATTGGTGTTTACATATATAAAAAGATCCTAATAGGGTCAATATTTTCTCTCTGAAAGTGATCCTTTTTCTATGTATTGTTAAGAAAAAGAAAACAAAAGTGATGTATCCCTTGTACACTCTACGAGCGTGGCGTGACTTATTTTGTACTTTGTGACCGTGAAGTTTGAGCCACTTGCATGCCAGATGGATGGATCCAAGGTAGCTCCACTCTGCTGAGGAACTGGACTGGACCCGGGGCGCAACCTCTTGTTCCGTTAATTCACTGTTCTGACATGGGATTGATTGACTGTGATTTAAAAGCCCTTTTGGAAAGAAGAAAAAAACAAAAAACACTGTGTACAAAAAATAAGTGATTATAAGACGATAATATAATGCAGTGACATGTAGACATTTCCTGTTCAACTGACCGGCGTGTCGTAATTACTTTACACTTTTTGTGACTTTCTCGTTTCACCTCTCTCTCCCCCCTCAGTCTTGATCACATGCAAATTATCGATCTCTCGTAAGTTGAAATATGTGCAGTGGCCTTGTGACTGTTTCTATAGTTGTCTATTATTGCATCGCCAAGTACTTTCTATTGTCCAATGCGTCGCCAAGTAGTTTCCATTGTACATTGCCAAGTACTTTCCAGTGTTGTCTTAACGCATCGCCAAGTAGTTTCCATTCTTGTCTAATACATCTTATAAAAGTATATTTTTTTCTATAATTTATATATAATTTCTACCCCTTGACAAACAGCAATAACATAACAGGTTGACAATCAGACGTAGAATATCATTTCAACGCCTCCTCCATTGGCATACTTTGTTTTAATTCTATGTTCTGGTGATGCTTGTGTGTTTGTTTAATTTCCTTAATCGAATAAAGTTTGTCATAGTCCAGGACTATGTGACGTCATTTGTCGCATCATAGATTTTCTTACAGTATTATGCCACTAAGATTATATATAAATAACTAGAGCATAATAATTCATTCCAATAACCAACTAAAAAAAGCAACAAATAATCCAACAAAAGACAAAACAACGTGGTCATTTGAAGGTTGTATGACTGGTGCGCTTTATTAAGATGAACCGATAACTTAAGATATAGACACAATTTAATTAACCTGTACAAAAACATAACACCATTCATGTAAACTCCTCTTGCATCTTTAACCTGCCAGATTCATTGAAATGACGAAACTCCTTAACATTTCCACCCCTGCGACGCCCACATTTCAACGCCAGTTACTTCTCAAATGAGAGAACATACTTATTAAAAACAACAAAAATGGAGGTATATTGTAAAGATTGTAAATAATTTTCCAAAAGCAAAAAGGAGTCACTGCTCAGCACAGACCGGCAATATGTCAGGCGGTTCGGGCCGGCAGGTTCGTCCGTCTTCAGAAAAATGAATGGACGCAAAAGAAAAACACCATTGGACTTGCCAACCAGGCTCCCACCCACACTCAAGAGATACCTATCTTACTTCTGTCTCTCTCTCTCTCTCACACACACACACACACACACACACACACACACACACACACACACACACACACACACACACACACACACACACACACACACACACACACACACACACACACACACACACACACACACACACACAGCATCGTATGTCCGTCTAATTACATCTCACACCGATACAGATATAACGCATTGGTAGTTCAACTATTAACACGCTCTGAACAGCGACTAGTTTGTAAGCAAGGCTTCCGTCATGGCCTAAACAACTCCACGACATAAAGTCAGTAGAATGAACTGCCTGCTAAGGACTATTGTGATCATGTCACAACAGCTAGTCGAACCTTACCAGATAGCACGGACACAGCTATGACATTGTTAGCATAATAAGGCCTTATGACATGTGAAGCGGGATGGGGGGGGAGGGGGAGGGGGAGGGTGTCTTTGCAGAAAGCCATGCATTGTGTCAGAGGCAGCTCGGTGTCCAATAGGCTTACTGTGAAAAGTAACACAGGACAACATAGCCGGGGCTCCAGGCAAATGCTGTGTCACGGGACCTTTAAGGACGCAGTGAGTGTATGGGAGGAGGACGCCTTGTTAGCAGGTACCACCGTTGTTGCTGTTGGACCATGTGGCATGTGAGAGTAGGCACTGTGAAGGGACACCAACTAGACTGTCTGATGCAGGACTTTAAAAGTAGTTCCTTTCAAGTGTTGTCCATTTACAACTCCCTGGCAGAGCTCAATAGACGACACATGTTGGACATGATACACAGGATCATAACGGCTACCAGAAGCAGGTATGCTTATGACCAAAGACAGGAGGGTGGGTATTTTAGGGACTCCAAGCCAGAAGACTGAGACGTAGTGGTGTGTGTCCTCTAAATAGAGGTACAATCAGTGCTGTGTTCTCCCAGATCTGGAACTGTCTCAGTGGTATAATTGTGTTATTAAAACTGTTAATTAATTGTCCCGTCTTAAAACATACAAATAATAATAATAATAATAATACAAATAATAATAATAAATGGTACAGGCGCCCAGGTAGAATTAAGGCTAGAAATATTTTTGGAATAAAAACACCAAAGTGGCCAACTTTGACCAATTGCTTACTTTTTCCATCTGCCATTGAAATGAAGTGTGGTGTGGTGACAATGTGGAAGAATGGCTGCCTTATGTAATGTTGTGGCTCTAGGGACACACTATCTTAAAATCCTCAAACTGCTGCATAGTGACGGCACTATATACAGTACATGTTTGCTGTGAAACAATGTAACAAAAGCCACGAGGATGAATCCTTAAAATGAGCAACAATCTGTATTCATAACAATGTGGCTTTTAAAAAATTTAAATAAAACATATTACAGATGGGGGGCCGGGGGCCGCCCTCCCCCCCTCCCCCATCAACTGTTACAGTCATGGTTTTCAGTGAACTATGAATGGACGTGGGAGTCGTTTTAAATGAACGGCCCAATATGTAGAAGGACTCCTGTCTCTTTTCCATCAATGCTTCAAACTCGACGGTAGTGTTCCCCCATTCGGTCTGACCTGGGCCAGGCGTCTGTACAAACATGCAAAGCCGACCGAATCTCCTCGCCTGGGGGTTTTACAAAGCGGCTACATGCTAGTTGTACGCCTGGCCTATATGAAGCACAGATGACACACAAATGTCATGTGCTATGGTGCTAGCATTATATTCACAGCAATCAAGAGCGATCATAGTGCACTATCGCAGGAGCACCTACTACTACTAGTACTTCTACACTGTGCTCAATACATCCAATTGGTTTTCAAAACAGTATATTGCACTAAGGAGGAGGAGGGGAGCTAGCTTGAAAATGACAGAGGGCGGAGGGGGGGGCTCTAAACAGGAATACACATCAGAGCAACTTCAATGTGCTTCAATTTCATATATACCCATTAGTAAATACAGGACATATTATTAATAAAGAGATTGTTAAAAAACAAACGCAATAAGATCACAAAAATGGAAATAAGAGTGGTTGAAGAAAAAAGAACGAAAAAAAAAGAAAAAAATTAAATAAAATCACATTCATATATTAAGACATTTTCGTGACATGTCAGCGCATCTACAGTAATGAATTTCTAAGTGACAGGAAACACCTGCTGCCTGTCCCCTAGCATTTCCCAGTTAAAGAAGAGGCTTGGAAGAAAACGAAAGAGAAGGGTAATTAAGAGCGGGGGGGGGGGGGGGGGGGTATAGGATCCCTGCCCACACATGGCTTCCATGACTGGGATTAATCAGAGGAAGTGGGTGTGGGTAGAGGAGTAGGGACCAGGGTTGCGGGTGGTGGGGGGAGTGCAAAAATCCGAGGGTTCCAGCCTGTAAGCTACTTATCCCTTTCCTGCCACGACACAGAGTGGACCCAGGCAAGAGGCTATCCAAGGAGGGGGGAACTGAACAGGGGGGACTGTGGAACTATGTGGACGGGGTGGGGTTCTGGGGAGGAAAGGGGGGAGGTGGAGGGAGAAGCACTGGGGGGGGACTGGGGCTAGATGTTTTGACAGCACTGCATCTTTGTTTTGTTCTCCGTGGGCTGCACCTGGATGTTGACCACGTTGTTGCTGGGCGACATGTCGCTCTCCTGGCGTTCCGACATCTGCTTCTGGGACACTATGCGGTAGATCTCTGGTGAAGGGGAACAGGAGGGGCAAAAAACATTAAGTTCAGTCACACAAATGTATATCGCCAAGCTCTCCAGTCCATTAAGGCTTATTAAGCGTTAAGTGTTTTTTTCCCTTTAAATTAAGTACTGTCAAATGCATATTCTGGATTTTGGCCAGAAACGGCCAAATTCAAGTTTTACATTTGACATGCACCTTGCACAACATCCCCATAGTGTGAACAGCGAAAAGCGAAGAATTACCTGTGAGAATAGTCTGGAAGGCCGTTTCAACATTAGTGGAATCCAAAGCTGACGTCTCCAGGAAGGACAAACCATTCTTCTCTGTGGTGCAAGACAGAACAGGAAGTGATCAGAAGAACAGATGTGTGTGTGGGCTGCAAGTTTGACAAATACTTAGGGGACAAATCACGTCACAATAACTACAGACGGCTGACTTATGGACTTCATATTAAAGTCATATCTATGAACAATGCGTATCTCTAGAACTGAGAATGAGCCAACGCCAACCATGAATAGATCAATCCGATCTGAACACACGATCGATTTTAGGTGGGTGTTCATCATGTACATCATCCATCAGTCACTTTATTGTTATTTTTATTATTGTGTACAGTATTGTTATAGTATAGTGTAGTTTATAGTATATAGTATAGTTCATAGTATATAGTGTTGTTTATAGTATAGTATTGTATAGTTTAGTATAGTATTGTTGTAGGATATTCATACTGCAGTAGGGAATGGGGGTTAGGTATTCCATTGTACTTGTTGTAAAAGGCCAATAACAAATCTAATAACTTAAATCTTGTGAGAACCAGACAACGGATCATTAAAAAAAAAAAAAACACACACCGGCGAAGGCCCGGGCCTCGTCGGTGGGCACGGCCCTCAGGTGGCGCAGGTCGCTCTTGTTGCCCACCAGCATGATGACGATGTTGCTGTCGGCGTGGTCGCGCAGCTCCTTCAGCCAGCGCTCCACGTTCTCGTAGGTCAGGTGCTTGGCGATGTCGTACACCAGGAGGGCCCCCACCGCCCCACGGTAGTACCTGCAGCACAGGGGACACACACACACACACACACAGTCCAAGAGAGGGATATTATGGATTGTTAATAAGAACAGGGCCGTCCTACTACTACTACTACTACTTATTCTACTGTTGTTGCTTGAGCAGAGAACAGGGAGGGAGGGTGGGCTGGCTATTAACTGGATAAAGGATGCAATAAATCTATTCATACATCTATATCCATTTTTTTTATTTTTGAGAGATTCATAGATACATTTTTAGATTTACAAAACTGTGATCATTAGGAGTTTCTTCATGTCGGATCCAGCAGTCCTACTACGTTATAGCAGAACTTCTGGGGGGAGGCGGCACAGAGCCTGGGCAGGGAACCAGAAACCGAATGGGTCGGAGTTACGCCTCATAGTTCTTTCTATGACCGATATTCTACCAAAATAAATATCAGTCTGTTTATCAGTCTTTATGATGTTGAATGTACAGATACTTCTTTGCAGTGTACTAGTCCTAGCAGAGTATTTGTTTGCCAAGTATGTGTGAATAGTTCCCTGCCTCCAGCGACATGGTTAAAACAAATATCAAGCAACATAAATTAGATGTAATTAGATTACATTCATCTTTTAAAAAATTACAACAGTCTTATTTGTGAGACCAGGAGTTCATTGGAGCATTGATTGATTCGATTTTCCATAAAGAAACAGCTTATATATTTATATATGTCCAAAAAGCTAAGAAGTTATTATCAACAATGCACCAACAAATACCAATAGTGGATCCGAAGTACAAAGTGCATAGTATGTTTCCAAAGAATGACTAGCAGGCCTCGTTTTGCGGTTTGAACAAGGCGTACAAGATAAGATGAAAGATGAAAGATGAAATACATTGCATGCGCGATTAGTACAGAACCAAATGGAAACATATAGGTAGGTAGAGGTAACAAGGGGAGTTGTACGGTACGCTGCTAATAATAAACTCCTACTCACGCAGATGTGATGGCCCGGTAGCGCTCTTGGCCAGCTGTGTCCCAGATCTGCGCCTTCACAGTCTTCCCATCCACCTGAATGCTGCGTGTGGCAAATTCTACCCCGATTGTGCTCTTGCTCTCAAGGTTGAACTCATTGCGGGTGAAACGGGACAGCAGGTTACTCTTGCCCACACCCGAATCACCGATCAATACGACTGGAATCAGAGTGGCAACAGTCAGGTTATCTGAACCACTTACACGATAGGTGATGCACCTGTATCAGTGGCAAGTGGACAATGTGGTAATACGACCACATGACTTCGTAATGAAGTACTTGTCTCTCTCTCGTTAACTACAACAACACTATAACGCAATCACCGTTTCAATGCCAGTATGTTATTCAAAAATAGGTGACAACCAATAACGTCGGAAACGTTTAACTTTAATAGCAGTTGTGTCTGGTTCTAGACACATGTTTAAAGATCTGGAGCTAGGTGTGTCCATCGATAGCTCTGCTGCTCGCAACGAGCATCACCAACTAAGCTGTGTTATGACAATAACCATGACCAACACAGCCCGACTACTGACGTCGTCCTGTACACAGTGTGAAGGCAGCGGCTGTAGTGGTGTAGCTCAGGGTGTAGTTAACGCATGTGTTAGGCGTTAGTGTGGTTCACGGAGTTAAACGACAGCTACGGTCACTCTGACAGCTAGCCGACCGTCAGGCCTGCTTATAGCTAGCTGGCTAACGTTAAATAGCAAACAAACCAAACATTGAACTCCGATGGTGACAGTCATAGAGACAACACATTTCCTTCTTTTTTTTTTTTTACCTTTGAACAAATAATCATATTCGTCATCTCGAGTGCCCATCTTCTTGTAAATGAATAACCACCCGAATATTTATTGCGATTACAGATACGTGAAGTGCTATATTTATTAGTTATACACAACCAACGGGAGTCAGGATTTCCGGTATCTTCCTCTTTTTCTTCTTCTTCTTCTTTGTGTTTATTGGCGAGGCACCAATGTTGAGGTGCATTACCGCCATCTACCATGTTGGAGTGTGGACCAGAATTATCTATCCTAAAAATGTCATGCCTCAATTATTAAATTATTATTACTTATTGTACTTGTATGGGACCTGTAATTAACTGTTATAACTAATTACAAATCGACATCACACAATATAACCTTAACCCTGCATGGTCAAGCTGCATTTAGCTACTGTATGTAGCCTTTTCACCATCTCACAACACAGAAAATAAATGTCAGTGCCTTGCAGAATTATCTTTTTCATGTACAAAACATGACAAAGATAAACGTTCTGACCCAACACTGACGCAGATGCATGCCTCATTTCCGAGTTGCCCTACTGGATTACACTTAAGCATACATTGGAACGGTGATATTTGATTAACAAAGAAGGTGTGTAGTGCCTTTGTTTGGTTTGTAGTATCCTATGGTACAATGGTATCACTTATCATATCATACCAATGTTATGTTTCTAAGATAAATATAAGCGTAAACATATCAAATAAGTTTTAACATTTCTTTGATAATAAATAAATAATTTAATTCTGAAGTTATTTACTTGAAATAGTTAATTTAGAAAAGGTATCTCAATCTTTCTCTTTCATTTCTTCTTGTATTCAGAGAGGAATTTTGGCCACTTGATATTCTGCAATTACAAAAGAAAATCAGTGGTTAAAAATACAATAAAATAATAATACAAATCTGAATGTACTTTCATACACACCGTTTTACCCACGGTCGGCTTAGAGTTCCTGTTTGTTTTATCTTCCAGTGTTTCATCATGGTTTCCCTTGATACCGGGACTTGCTTCAATTAGCTCATAAGGGTTTTCATTAGAACCGTGGGTGGGAAGGAAATCTCCTTCTGGAACTTCGGTATACAAGTTGACCTTGTGCCATGCCGGAGTTTCATCAACCCATTCGCAGGCCTGGTAAAGTGGGTTGAGTTTGAGGATGTCGTGGTGGTCTACCTTGCTCTGCTGTTCCACAGCCACCCGTGGACTATGGAGGGAGTAAGTGTGGCAGGTGAACTTCTTCAGTGGCTTTTGGGAGTTGGACGTCAGCTGCGTTTCAATTGGGGTTTCTTCACCTGTACCTCTGTCCAGTTTGGGCAGAGACGTGCTTCTGTTTCCCACTGAAGAATATTCATGGTTTGTGTTGTGAGTTAGATCGCCATTGGAACTTCTGTCTGTGTTATAAGAGGAAAAGGGGTTTCCTCTCTTTGACCCCATCCCGTTATGCACTTTTGAGGGTTGCAGCGGCATTGTTGCTCTGGGTCTTTCCCCTCTGTTGATTTGGCTGTAGAGTGTGTCAGTCGGCGTTTGGCTCGGGGAGTAACTCAGAGGTGAGCCTCTCTTTGGAACTGGCGGTACTTCCTGAAATGTAGCGAGATTGGGAGTGCAGAAGATTAGGAAAATTGTATTTTGGTCATCCATTATTTGGTATAAAAATAATACTGTACATATTGTTTTGCATGCATTGATTCACACAATAGACCAAAGTACGAAAGTAAGCTAAAAAATAATACATGGTCATTACATGGTGTTCATAATGATGTGGCCGAACGATGACTTTAATTAGGTAAATTGTATCTAAGCAGTTATGTTCATATTTGTATTCAAATGAAAGCATCTAGAATGTTAACATTACCTGTGAAGGAGACACCAAGTCAACTGACAGTTTTCTGGTATTTGTTTTCGAAGGTAGTGCTGGTGGTTGTACATTGGGAAGAATATTTTTCTGCTGAGGCTTCTGGGTAATCTTCCCATCATTGTTTTTGCGACAGCTTCCGTCACTCTTCTGATCCCATAAAGTCTTCAGCACTTGCACACTCACTCCTGACTTCTCCTGGCTCTCAAATGCCACCACATCATACAGTTCACTGGGGTTGCTCTGCCATAAGAAGAACCAGAAAAACAGTATTGTCAAAAACACACCATGTTTACAACACACACACACACACACACAATCCTTATGGCGTGTCATTAATACATTTCCGGTATTTTTTCATAACAACACTTTTGTTTAATATGACTATATGAATGAGCAGCCAGCAGTCTCTCAGAGGAGCCAGTTACACAGATGGTCTAGCAAGCTGCAGCTTTACCTCACTATAGCAAGAGGTGAGATACTCTCCATAGAGCTGGATGGGACGGCATTTGTAGTGTTCAATCAGCTCTGTGAGGCTGTGGTGGGAATTATGGTATCCTTCCAGAACAAACAGTCCATCATTCTGGTTTATCACAAAATGACGGCATCCGTCCGGTCCCCTGTGGGTTGATGACAATATTATCAACGTTAAATAAATATTTGTATATTTATATATTTTGATATAAGATGTATAACACAACACAATAGTTTATATATATATATATATCTATATAGATATAGGTATCTATATAGTTATAGTTATAGTTATATATATAGATATAGATATATAGATATAGATATAGATATATATATAGCAGAAACTATTGTGTTACACATTTGTATGTGGTATAAATTGTCAAAATGATCAGAAAGCCACCGAGCTGGATCGTTTTATTGTAGGCCTACTGAGTTAGTTTTTTTTATAAAATGTGCAGGGAAAGTTGTTAATTAATTAGGGTAATAATGGTATTAATAGGACATACTTGTAGGAGAGGATGTACCCAAGGACTCTATCACTGAGACGAATGAGAAAACAGCCCATGGTCTTATCGCTCAACAGATCTTCAGCGTCCCTGAGGGAGAGAGATGGGCAGAACAGATGAAATAATTTCACAGGCAAATTGCTGTTTAAAAATAACTCTGGCGTCCTCTCAACCTCCCTCTCTCTCTCTCTCTCTCTCTCTCTCTCTCTCTCTCTCCCTCTCTCTCTCTCTCTCTCTCTCTCTCTCTCTCTCTCTCTCTCTCTCTCTCTCTCTCTCTCTCTCTCTCTCTCTCTCTCTCTCTCAAAGAGGCTACCCTGTATACGTATGTTGCTATGTCAACTATCACCAACTATACATAATCACTCTACATACATTTTTTCTCAGATGATATAGGATTTTGAAAACCAAAAAGTAACACCAATTAGGCCTACATGATTACATTGTGTCATGCCATGTCAATGTTGGTTGTTTTTAGTGTCATTCAGATTCAGATTCAGATTACTTTATTAATCCCGAGGGAAATTAAGGTGCAACAGTTGACACAGGGGGAATAAAAGCACACACAAAAAATACTAATACCTAAGCTAAAATACAATAAAAATTGTATAAACAAAAATATAGTTAAATGAAATCTAAATGTATTGATAAATGAAGATAAATTTACAGTATTATTACAGTAGTACGTAGGTATATACAATACACAACAATACGTATAGTGCAAATTGGCAGAATAATATATTAATAATAAATAAATCAACTGAAAGTGACATGTGTAAAGTGAAAAGTGAATTTGAAGAGTGATTTGCAGTGCGTTGACCAAAAAATAATAATATTTAAGTACGTTGGCCTCAGGTCACTGAGTCGCCACTGTCCCTCTCACGACCCGAGGTAGATGAGTTAAAAAGTCTAATTGCCACAGGAAGAAAGGACTTCCTATGGCGTTCTGTGGTCATGGTACCATAGTACAGACCACATGGTCTCATGCCACCCATAACTACACTAAAACGTGTTCCTGTTCACAGTAGTTCATGCTACTCACAGTAGCACATGGCTACTAGAAACAGGCTTTTTTAACTCTCACTCAGATGCAAGTAATCAGACTCACTGTTCCCAACCTATCAGACCACATCACCCCCTTGTTTTAATGTGTCTGCAATGTATTTAGGAGTCTTGTGTACGGTGTCTACGTACTAAACGTGCTCCCCATTGTCCTTTCCAAAGATAATATATGACTTTGTCTGTCTATCTCTCCTTGCTACTTACTTTCTGGCCATGAAGCCCCTGAACCACGGAGGGAAGTCGCCGTTGTGTTGGATGAGGGTTTCCTCCTGGGTCTCTGTGAACCATCGTAGGACCAGCTCCCTCAGGCCTCCCTCAAGCTCAGTCTGCTCACCAGCTCCCAGACCTCTCTCCATCCTCACTCTCTCCCCGTTGTGAAACACCAGAGCATCCAGGGCCCACATCTCCCTGCGCTGCTGGTCCCATCATGAACGTTATCTCTTAATGTGTGGTGGGACACGTGTCTCATTTGACTATTTACGTACTTTCAACCTGAACAGTGGCATTGTGTGTAAATATATCTACATTGGGCACGTCAGCCACTGCTGTGGATAACAGGCTCATTTGACTATGGCTCTTCCTCATTCCCAGTGGAACAGTGACACAGAGCCAGTGGCTATGATTGCCCAAATCCCCCCAAAAAATACATAAGAAGATAATGTAGATCTATGGAGACGTCTCTCTAACACATAAATATTTGCTCCACTGTCTTATCGGTTAATTAGCACAACATCACTAGGGCAATGCACCGAGGTGACAGTTTTCACGCACACCAGCACAACAGGTGGCACGGCAGCGCGCACCGCAAATAGGAGAGCCGTCATTTGTGCGCGCGCAGTATCCCCAGCCCAGCGTGACGTCCCTTGCAAGTTCGTAGAAGTCTGCACAATTGTTTTCCGAGCGTTACTAGGCCTACACTATCCACATTGCACACCCCTGTCTGCTCTGTTAGCGTTTCATACGCCTTGAAGTAGTTCCTATAAATGGTTGGGTGGGTGGTTGGGTGGTTGGGTGGGAGTGAACCCACTGTGAGCTGTCAAAGATTAGGCTTCCGTGACATGTAAACGCGTTATATGCTTTTGTTTTTACACTGAACAGTACACACAATGAGGAGCGAAGCAGCGTACTGAATGACTAAGGGCTGCAGGAATGGCCTTCTTCAAGCAACAGAGAGTGGAGGACTTCTATGATATCGGCGAAGAGTTGGGAAGGTAAGATTTGTCATCATAATCAACCTGATGAACAGACTGCGAAACGACCTTAAATCTAGGGCGATCTATGTGGAGTTATTTGATGATGATAATACACAATTGGCAGTTTATTTTATTAAACATAACATTAAGCAATTTAATAGTAGTGTCGTACAGATATATCATTGTCTTACTTCACAAAATTAAGCTGCTGGAGGCCACATAAATGCAAATGTGATTAGACTATTAGAGGGACAACTGTCTTTATTTTGCAGACTTGATAGCCAACTCCTTAAGAGCAGATTATTTCTAAAACTGAATTATCAATTTATTGAATTTTATATATAATAAGTATTTTTTATTATATTTTTTATATATTCACACAGACAATATATTATTATTGTAGACAATAGACAATATTTTATTACTCTAACTTATAGACAATAGACAATATATACTGCATATATATATATATATATATATATATACATATAGAATTTTCTCCAATGTGCATCATATGCACATTGCATATGATGCATATCATTTGCATTGTTTTTATCGAACAATGATCAATATAATCGTTTACTATCCCGTCTGATCTCTTTTCTGCAAAGCAATGCACACTACACTGGTGGCATGTTTGTCAGATGAAGAACAACAACTGTCAGAACAGTGTCGCGTTGCTCTTTAAAGGACTTGGATATTTTTAGCCCATGCCGTTTCCACATGCAGACCGACCATGAGTGGGGGCGTCGCTCAGCTTTAAGAGTATAAGACCCACACGGTCTGAAAGGCAATAACTTGACCTTTGACTCGTAAACATACCGTTTAATCCGCCTTATTCCATTGTGTAACACCCGATTGTTTGCTTAAAGTGTGACTGTAAGTCTGTGATCTTGGCAAAGTCATCCAGCTTATCACATGCTGAATAGGAATGAAGCAACTTGCTATGTATAGACCAGTGTTCCGCTGGTGGAAAGAGAGACAGTCAAACTACATTGTTACAGTCATGCACTACTACACAGAAACCAGAAACACATTGTTACAGTCATGCACTGCTACACAGAAACCAGTTCCGATGCGATAGTTATCATACCCAATCAATGACAATAAAGTATTTACAATACTAGACCCAAGATTTCACTTCAGCCCGATTCTTGAGTTTGTCAGATTCAGCTCCCATTCTCTGGATACTCTTGTGTGTTGTTTGTGTTACAGCGGGCAGTTTGCCATTGTGAAGCAATGCCGGGAGAAGAGCACGGGACTCGAATTTGCGGCCAAATTCATGAAGAAGCGGCAGAGCGTGGCGAGCCTGCGGGGTGTGCGGCGTGAGGAGATCCAGAGGGAGGTGAACATCCTGCAGCAGACCCAGCACCCCAACATCGTCACGCTGCACGACGTCTACGAGAACCGCACTGATGTCGTCCTCATCCTGGAACTGTGAGTGACCTTCCTGTATAGGAAGGTCACTATACAGGCTAGCAATGTACTGTTTTAGAAGAGCATAGGTATCAGCCGATGTTAACTGAAGGTGCTGTAGGTAAGATTCAAGTATTAAAGAGAAGAACAGAACGGAAGAGAGCAGGATTTTGATACATAACCAAAAAAGCATCCCCTCCCTCTCTGCTTCCTCCCTCGCTACATTTCTCCACCATTGAGAAGTGTTAGCATTTCACACACCTGTGATTGACGGGAGCGGGAGCAGCTTATAATTGTCTGTTACAAAGGCAGGCGCAGTCAACTCAAAAGTCAAGCTAATGACTGATGGCTGTGCCATTTCTAACACATTACCCTCACATCGTTTTAACAGCACCTTTAATGCGTGCTCCTTGAGAGTTTGGTTTAGCAGAATAGCTTCTTAAGTGCTTCTGATGTCATCGCAGAGGTGTCAGACAGCGGACATGTGTGTTTTGTGGCTGCAGGGTCTCTGGAGGAGAGCTGTTTGACTTCCTGGCCCAGAAGGAGTCTCTGAGTGAGGAGGAGGCCACCCAGTTCATTAAGCAGATCCTGGAAGGGGTCAACTACCTCCACTCCAGAAATATAGCCCATTTTGACCTCAAGGTGGGTTGTTTATCATTTGTATTTACAATGCTTCTGGCTCTGCCTGACCACCAGACCAAGAGTTTGACGTTGTGAAGCATAAGGCTGGATTTAGTTTGAAATGTAATCCTGTCTCTTTCTCCATTTCTCCCCTAGCAAAAACACTTTGATTGTATGCAATCAACCAAAATAGATTCAGGGTTTTATATATATATATACATATATCTACACACACACATTGTGACCACTAGGTGGAGCAGCTTACTTTAATTTGAGTGTACCCTGCAGCTAACGACAGTATTGCAATGACTTCATGGCCCTGTGGATGTAGAACCTTTTTGTAAGATACAGATATGATGATTTAAGTTTCAAAATGAACCATCCTCTGAAGTCTCAAAAGGAAAGGGTTTTAATGGATTAGCGGATCATGTATCATCCTTAAACAGGATATTTATTTATACATAATATTAAAGTGTTCGAAATGAATCAAGAAATGCCATTGCAGAGCTCGTATTTCCCATTTCCATCTTGGCCTCAGACATAGTACAGCGTCAGCGAAAAGATAGGACCGAGAGGGAGAGAGAGGGAGAGAGAGAGAGAGAGAGAGAGAGAGAGGGTGAGAGAGATGTAAGACCATATCATATATAATATAGTAGTGTATAGTACGTACTGAACGTACTGTTCTGAAATCATTTACCATTATTTTACCACTATGTGTTATTCAATCATGTCCTGTAGTGGTTTATTCAAAACTGGTGTAGTGTCTTGGAAAATTGGTTTTTCTATTCTAGTGCCACAACTTAAAATGCTGGTGCATTTCAGGCCAGCACTATAATACTAAATGATTTACAAGCATGCAGTAGTGCAGTGATACAGTTGACAACTCACCTCCCCCTCTCTGCTCTGCAGCCAGAGAACATAATGCTTCTGGACAAGAATGTGCCATTGCCTAGAATCAAGCTCATTGATTTCGGCCTAGCCCACAAGATCGAAGCAGGAGTTGAATTCAAAAACATCTTTGGGACTCCTGAGTTTGTGGGTAAGACAACCCCCCCCCCCCATGTCTATCTATGTTACTTATCTTGCTTGGCTGTCATATGGCTTTTACATGACCCATGTGTCCACTCACTAATGGTGCATGTTTTGTGCACAAAACACAACATGCTCCTTCTCTCATCAGCACCAGAGATCGTCAACTATGAGCCACTGGGGTTAGAAGCAGACATGTGGAGTATAGGTGTCATCACCTACATCCTGTAAGCATAAAGACAAATACTCCATAGCTGGAATGCATCTATATGTGTGTATTTAAAACAGGGTCATTGACTAGAGCTGCTCTGATTGTTTTTTATTATTATTTCAGACTGAGCGGGGCGTCGCCCTTCCTGGGAGAAACCAAACAGGACACACTTGGAAACATTTCTGCCATAAATTATGAGTTTGATGAAGAGTTATTCGGCCACACCAGTGAGCTGGCAAAGAAATTCATCAGGCAACTGCTGGAGAGAGATAAGCTGTAAGAACTAGAATGCATGGCACGTGTGAAGCGCAATGTCTCTGTATAATATACAATTTGTGTTTTCTTAATATTTATAATCAGTTAAATATTGGAATGTTCATTTGGTTGTTTATGCTTCTTACAGAAAAAGGCTAACGATACAAGACGCTCTTAATCATCAATGGATAAAGGTATTGGAGAAACTCAATGTCTGTATCACATGTAATAATAATGATAATAATAATAATAATAATAATAATAATAAATCATGTGGCTGTATATCAGACTCACTGTCACTTACCCCATTATTACACACGTTTATTCAGTCATCTCTCAACTCACAGATACTACTATACTATGTCGCATTTTTTTATTGCTATTTGTATGTTGAATAAAAAAACATTTGATTTATTATAACTTTAACTGTAAGGGTAGGTCAAATAAGCTAAGGCTTCTTCCTACACCTTTTCAGTAATTTTAATATTGCTTATTTTTATCAAGTTTTACATTGATACACCTTTTGGAATAGTGAAGTATTATTTTTCATTAATTTCTATGTACAGTCAATCTTTGTAAAGAAAATGCTTATGACCAAAATAATCAAACTGTCTATCTAAGCACACAGGGCTATATTCCCCTCATGAACCTTGTTTGTGGTCAACTATTGGCTAACTGGGACTGTGCTCCCCCCCCCCCGCCCCCCCTGCTCTTAGGCATACCTTGACGTGATTGCATTGCCTCGATGTGTGTCAAAGCTCACTGATTATTTATTTATTTTTCAATTTGAGACCAATGAGCACAAGGAGGAAAGCAAGGCCCCCGAGACCAAGCAGCGCCAGCGACGGCAGCTGAAGACCAAGCGCCTCAAGGAGTACACCATCAAGTCCCACTCCAGCATGCCGCCCAACAACACCTATGTCAACTTCGAGCGCTTCGCCCAGGTGGTGGAGGACATCGGCCAGATGGAGGGCTCCTTCGGCAGACTGGCGGCCGCGCGCGACTCCCTGCAGGGGGACGTCGACGCCATGGTGTCCCTGTACAACGACAAGGAGGCGTGGTACAAGGAGGAGAGCGAGGGCGTGCGCCACGAGCTCTCCCAGATCCGCTACGAGTTCCGCAAGGTGGAGGCCATGAAGAGGAGCCTGCGGGACGACATGCGTGCCGTCGACACCGGCCTCGCCGTCGTGGGCAACCGCTACCGGGAGCGCCACGCCCACTTCGAGGCGCTGCGCCGAGAACTCAGCAACGAGCTGAAGTGGGTGCAGGAGGTGGTGGGGTCATTCCCCCCGGGGGGCGGAGGTGGTGGTGCCGGTGGCGGCGCGGGAGGTCATCCCAACTGCAGCTTCTCCAGTGTCTTCAACAATGACGTGAATGAAGCACTGAAGGAGCTGCTGAACCGCTCGTGTGGAGCAGAGCTCCTCTCTGGAATCAACCTGGACTTCACCGAGATCGGGCAGCAGAGATAACGCTACTACACCCACACAGATTAGTACACAATTGTGCTATTTATAGAAGGGGTGTATGGGTGTATGGTGTATGGGGCTGCACTGTTTGTAGGGGCACATTGAAATCAGAAACTTGACATGACGCCGAATAGTTTTATTTCATTGTAAAGAATTACAGTGGGCAGTGGCTTCGACCTAAAATTTTTCATCTAATTCTGGAGGATTGAATCCTCTTCATTGGTCCCATACATGTACTGTACACTCACAGTGAAATGTGTTTCTCTTCATCTAACCCATCCTAGTATTAGGAGCAGTGGGCAGCTATTTTATAAACAGCGCCCGGGGAGCAATGTAGGGGGTCTGGTGCCTTGCTCAAGGGCACCTCGGCAGTGCCCAGTTGTTTCAGGGACTTGAACCGGCGACCTTCCGGTTCCCAAGCCAAGTCCCAACAGACAGGGCAACTGCCGTCCCCTGACCTGGAAGAAGAGGACTCTCAACCAGAGCTGATCTTTCTGGAATCCCCACCCCCTATGGAGATCCTCGCTGCTTTTTGTAGGCCAATATTTGGGACTCACAGTACAAACTGACAAGATCTAAGGGCTACACTTAGAGCACATGATGTACAAATTATGTACATTACGTAATAAATCACCAAGGAGAAGACATTCACAGACTCGTAGAGCAACTTTTGGAAGATCATGCAATTATTAAACCTGAAATAGGCCTATGTCTAACCCTTCAAATGTGCAACCTTTAGTGTCTTGAGTTGTAGCTACAGTTCCCTGGTTGAATTAACTTGACGGGCTCGTTTTATTTTGGAGGAACTCTTTAGTTCAGATATTTTTTATTAGAGTAAATAGCTCTGGTAGAAACGTGAGTGCACGTTTTAAGGCATTATGGCATTTTGTTAACAAGAAGGTTGTAAATGATGCGCATTTAAAAAATGTAAAACAATTAATTTGCTTTGTAATAAAAATGTATTAAATAAACACTGCTTTGAGTGTGTTTCAGTTATGATGACTGAAATGCTCTGAGACTAGGGGCGGATCTGACACGTGTCTGCAAGGCAGAGATAACAAAACTGCTCTACTGGGGTTTGAAAAACACTACTATGTTTTCAACTCATTGTTTGGAGCATTAGCCTACATGTTCAATATAATCCAAATAACGCATATAAAAGTAAGTATTCCATTATAGACATCGTGATAAACAGTGTTTATTCAAAGATGCCCAATCAAAAAGCAGTAAGATAAATATGGCCGGTCAATTCGTAAAACCTTTTGCAAACCATTTATAATATGCAAACACACGTTTTACAGCCTTTGTTTTGATAAGCATCTCACGACAGAACGCCTTCGGCGGGGTGCTCCACATGGGGTTTATTTGCGCGATAGAGAGAGGGCGGGACTTTCGACAGGGAGGGCTGCGTTTCTTGTTTCGTACATTGCTTTGTCACATTTTCGTAAATGTGACTCCATATGTATCATCCTTGTCATCGTTGTTGCTATTCTCGTTCTTATCCGCCTCCGTTAACCAGCGTACAGGACACAGCTCATAGGAAGTAAATAACCGGATACCGCGTTACTGTAGACCAGGATAACGCCAGAATTCAGGATCCTCCTCCCTCAGTCCAGCCGCAAAGGGCGCAAGAACACATCTCCACACCACGGCAGGCGTCTACGTCACGGCTATGGGGCTGTGGCTCTGGGAGGGCTGGGGGACTGGCAGCCTGGACTTCACAGCCTGGATTCATTGCAGTAGAAGGTGCAGAAGGGACTGGGCGAGGACATGGATATAGCCCGACTGTCCACCTTCCTATTGACGTTGTCAACACCAGTCAATAATAATGTTGCATGGGCAATGAAGTGTAGTGACGTTGATATTCAGGCAATAAGCCAATAAGAAGAGGCCATTGTACAGCTTCTGGTAAGGGACGCTTTTATTCTGGCTACTTGCAGCTAACTAGCTATCATTAACCAGAGGTACCTGATGCAGACAGGCTAATGCTATAGTTAGCCGGCTAGCATCTTACTGACAGGGCCCTTTTATAACAGGTGAGTTAAATGATAGCTTGATAGCTAGCTGATAGCTAAAGGGTAATGTGATAGCCTCCTGCTATGTCGCTCCAGTGTTGCTTACATTTGAGGTTCAGGTACTATTTTATTCTGCTTATTGTGTTGCCAGCATTAGCAGTTGCTGCAGACCTCTCTGCAGTGTGCTAAAAACGGATGCATAGCAAATGCATGACCGTTCCTATATGGTCACCTGGACACTTTGCACACATAGCGTAAAGCTAGCGCAGAGAATACGGTCTCCGTGATTTGTCACCGAGTGCATTGCTTGTTTCAGCGTATTTTAATGGAAACGTGTTGTCCACACTGTCACCCGACAGCCAATGCATGTCTGCTACTGGACTGTTCTGTTTTCAGTGAATCGTAGGTGTCCCGTTAGGATCCGGCTAACTTTAGACACGAATCGCTTGTCAAGTCTTGTCTATCTACGCATGGGAGTCACTGTGATGTTGACCGGAGTTGACTGCATCTCAATAACATCATCATAACATGCAGCCCTGCACTAGGCTCTGTCACGATGATATAGCAAAGTAGCTGCAGGGAGAAGACGAGGTTGTCTAATAAATAGCAATGCATGTGTGTGGGTAATGTTATGATCACGATTCCGACTTCCTCTTCTATTATTGCTATCCCAAAACCCTGTTCACGAAGCTAGCTTGCTTTTGTTTTTTGTAAACACCTCATTATCTAACCTGAGGCTATTCGGTAGATGGAGCATACCTCCACCGCACCAAAAGGTTGGATCAGGATCTCAGCCAAAATGCGATTAACTGTTCCTTGGCCCATAAGTAATCTAACCACCAAGTCTGTACATACCTTGTTGGGTTAAACAAAACTGTTTTTGTACAGTAATTGGTTATCTTGTGTCCAGAACTACTGTGGACGTAAACAACTTTTCATACTTGACTGTGTAGCGGTATAACGAAACATTGGCTGTAGTTCCAACTGAGTCATAGACCGATGGCAGTGCCAGCAACATGAGTCACCTGGACATTTTTCTACATGATTGGATGTGATGATGGTGATGTACTGATTGCTTGAATTGAGCTTGACATGGTGTCTTGGGATTTTGGCTGTGCTACATGTTAAACATCAAAATACGGCTTTGGCTGATGACCTAAACATTAAATTATATTTATTTGTATTGGTTTTCGAGGGTCATCGTTAGTATTATCATATCTGTACTTAGATAGATAGCCATGCCTCATTCCATGCATTGTATTATGACAATCATAAGTAGCCTCATGTGAAACTGAATTCACATGAAGTATTGTAAGCTTACTATTATTTTGTCTAATGATAAAGTTAGTTTCAGTTTAAGTCACATAAGTCACAATACTTTGAGGTGACTTTTGAATACTGAACGTATATATATTTTGTATGTACAAGTTCACTTATATTTATATATACGTTTATTTAAATGTAAATGTGATTCTTAGATAGCTCCTAAACCTGTGGACAGTCAGCAAAATAGCATTGTCACCCGCAATTTACCACTGTTTACTACCTCTAAAATAGTTGCCCGCAACCCTTATTTGTCCTGTTCTTCCCCCTTATTTGTGGAAAATTAATAAAATAAAAAATGTTGTTTTGTTTTTGTCAATGAACTTTATTATGAACAAGAACAGAAAACACAAACATGAACTTAACGCCAGAGAATAGAGGTGGAGGCGGCTGCTGTAGGAATTGTTGAAGAAGTATTAGAACTTTTTAAATTTTATTTCAGTGTCACTGTATCCCCTCGATCTCCAATATAAAGACCTGTTCCATTTGAAATATAAATATAATAATAGTTATTTATTTCCATATTATTACCAGAGAGCAGAGGGGCTGCTCTTGAAGCAAGATGGGACACATCGGTCAATATAATGGAGTAGAAAGTCAGAATGTTACATTGCCAATTAGCTGCATTTAACTAATCTTTCACTTGCCCACCCTGTGTCTCCAGGACCGATGGGTCCAGAGTGATGCCATGGCGCTCATGATCCCCCCCGTGAAACTCAAATGGCTGGAGCACCTGAACAGCTCGTGGATCACCGAGGACAGCGAGTCCATAGCCACGCGAGATGGTGTCTCTGTGCTGTACTCCAAGCTGCTGGCCAACAAAGAGGTGGTGCTGCTGCCCCAGCAGGTGTTGTGCCTGAAGGGCCCACAGCTTCCAGACTTTGAGCGCGAGACCCTCTCCAGCGATGAGCAGGAGCACTACCTGGACGCGCTGCTCGGCAGCCAACTGGCCCTGGCCAAGATGGTGTGCTCCGACTCGCCGTTTGCCGCCGCGCTGCGCAAGCGCCTGCTGGTGCTCCAGCGGATCTTCTACGCGCTGTCCAGCAAGTACCATGACAAGGGCAAGGTCAAGCAGCAGCAGCGCTCCCCGGACAACGGCTCCGGCTCGGCGGACATGCACACGGTCAGCGAGCGGCCGCGCTCCAGCACCGACGCCCTCATCGAGATGGGCGTTCGTACGGGCCTGAGCCTCCTCTTTGCGTTGCTGCGCCAGAGCTGGATGCTGCCCCCGCCCCCCAACCCCGGCGGCGGACACCCGGGGGGCAACGTGAACCTGTGCAACGACGTCATCCACACCGCCATCGACGTGGTCAGCTCCTTGCCGCCCCTCTCTCTGGCCAACGAGAGCAAGATACCCCCCATGGGCTTGGACTGCTTGGCCCAGGTTACGTCCTTCCTCAAAGGGGTGACCATGCCAAACTCCGGGGCAGATATTCTGGGACGCCGGCTGGCCTCGGAGCTGCTGCTGGGCCTGGCCTCCCAGAGGGGCTCCCTGCGTTACCTGCTGGAGTGGATCGAGATGGGCTTGGCTGCATCCGCGGTCGTTTGTACCATGGAAAAAAGCACAGTGCCGCAGAATCAAGAGGATCTCATCGGCTATGACTGCTTCATGAACATCCTGATGCAGATGAGACGTTCCCTGGTAGGTGTTCATGAGGCAAACCAGATAACATTTGAAATGAGTTACCTCTACAGTTGGATTAATTATTTATAGTCATATAACTAATCAATACCTCTCTTAACTCTTATTGAACAAAAACTGATCCAAATTCTTCTTCATAGAACCGTAGAGTGATCTTCATTGACTTCTACACTAAGGAGTTGAAACAGCATTGATGAAACAACCGTGTGTTTATCTTGTTTTGCAGTAAAATTAAACATAATCAAATCATCCAATGTTCTTCCAATTTCTGTAGGGCTCCTCGGCAGATCGAAGCCAGTGGAGGGAGCCCCTCCGCACCTCTGATGGACTATGCTCGCTGTATGAGGCCTCGCTCTGCCTTTTTGAGGAAGTGAGACATTCAAATACTTACTTTTCTTTATCAACCAGCTGTAGCTCCTTGCATTAGCCCATGATTTATATTTCTGGGATAAGTTACTGTTACTACCATACAAGTAGTAGTGGAGGAGTAGTATAGTTTGTTATTACAATCTGGATGCTCTCATCCCTCCATCATAGCACAGGTTGGACTTATCTCTGGTAGAAAGGACCTTGATGCAACCAACCAAAAATGACCACTTGCTTTCTTGATCCTGTTTGGGGAAATAGCAATATGATGTTTTTTTCTCCGGTCTGGGATGCATATAGTACTATTTTTGTCAATACTTTCATATTGTATCGTGGTGATGGTATAATAATCTATTTTTGCCACGTAGACCATTTCAATGTCCACTGAATCAGTTGCTGGATTGTGCAATTTGAACAGTGTGTTGAAACCCAAAACCCCACTACAATTGTTGGTGTTCATCTAGTCCTTTGAATGTTTCCTCAGGTGTGTAGAATGGCGTCAGACTACTCCCGCACCTGCGTCAGCCCAGACAGCATCCAGACAGGGGAGGCTCCCCTGGTGTCGGAGACCTGTGAGGTGTACGTGTGGGGCAGTAACAGCAGCCACCAACTGGTGGAGGGTACCCAGGAAAAGATCCTGCAGCCCAAGTTGGCGCCCAGCTTTGCAGATGCACAGACAGTAAGTGAGGCTGTGGAGATGAGCAATTCATCCGTATCGGACATGGTTGGAAAAATGTCAGCTTCAGACTATGAATATGTGCTCAGTAGAGCACAGACCTCTGCAGTATGTCCATAAAGTAGCGCCATGTGTAAGTCTTTCCAATCCTTGAACTCTAGTCCTAGCCCTAGAACATTCTTTATCTGTGTATGAACACATGGTCGACCTGAGCTGAGGTCCAATGACCTCCACAAGGCCCTATTTCGAGACATGCAAGAAAACAAGTGGGTGGGTCTGCCGACAATTGGCATGGACCCCTGACACACTGACTTTCATCGTTTTTTTGGTGATCGTCAATGTGTTTTGTACGTGTGCAACGTGCCCCCTGCCATGCCCCCTTTTAGCCTGATTGGCATGAAAAGCGGTCGTGTTCTGCCCATAACTAACATACTGAAGATAAAAGTGTTTGGCTCTAATCCTGCACACATACTTGCTACATAAAGCAATGGTACATTAAGACAAGGTGTGTCTTCTACTTGAACAATATGATTCCAGAAGCTCTCCCTAAGGTGTGACCTCTGATTTCCACAGATCGAGGCAGGCCAGTACTGCACCTTTGTGATCTCTTCCGATGGCTCTGTGCGAGCCTGTGGAAAGGGCAGCTATGGCCGCCTGGGTTTGGGAGACTCCAACAACCAATCCACGCTCAAGAAGCTGACCTTTGAACCCCATCGATCCATAAAGAAAGTGTCTTCCTCCAAGGGCTCTGACGGCCACACGCTGGCCTTCACCACAGAGGGAGAGGTGTTCAGCTGGGGGGACGGGGACTACGGCAAGCTGGGCCATGGCAACAGCTCCACACAGAAGTACCCCAAGCTGATCCAAGGTCCACTGCAGGGCAAAGTAAGGGGGCCTCCCACTGCTGTTTGTTCGGCTTCCGCTTGGAAACTAAGCAAGTCATTCAATTTAAAAAAAGGACGTTCACTTACTTAAATATGTGTTGGCCAACCGCTGCATTAGGAGGTATTAAAGCCGTTGTCAAAGGGGAATTTTTAATTCATAATTTTAATTCACATTCATAAGCCTACCAGTCAGTACAGTCCACCGGGTAGGCTGGTAATCTGATCTTGTCATCGTACATCTGCGTACATCATCATACATCTGCGGGTAGGCTGGTAATCTGATCTAGTCATCATACATCTGCGTGGATACTCCCACTGTGTGAAGTCACTCGTGTGAGAGACAAATTTTGTTAACTGCTTGCAATGGCTAAACACACTCACACCTGGTGGTGTAATAGGGACCCTTTAAAATCAAATGCTGTGGCTGCAGCAGAGTCTTCTACCAAAGGTTTCTACATACCCTACTAGTTATTAAAGTCAACGTCTCTTGTTTGCCTGCTACTTTAGAGGTTTAAGGGATTATGTTGGGTGAGAACATCAGGCTCATTCTACGTTGATTTAAGGTGTGTGTGTGTGCATTGGGGTTGTTGGGACGTATACCTCATGAAATTATCGCTAAAATAATCAACAGATAAAACCCTAACTAAATAATGGCTGGCAGCCCTCATGTTAATGAGTGTGATGTTTGCTCTGGTGCAGGTGGTGGTGTGTGTGTCTGCCGGCTACAGACACAGTGCCGCGGTCAGCGAGAGTGGAGAGCTGTACACGTGGGGCGAAGGAGATTTTGGAAGATTAGGTAAACATATCATCACGGTTATGTCTTGTCTTGTTCTCTTGTCACGTTTACTAAGGTTTTTGTCCATGAGATGAATTGTACTTTGTCACAAGCGGAAAAGGCCACCCAAGTGTTGTTGATCTTGTTTGATCATGTTTGATCATGTCTGCATCACCATTTGTTTTCTTTAAAGGTAAAATGAATGCAGTATTTGAAGTCTTTTTTATTTTCTTACAATTTCAGCAGAAGAATGTCTTTCACTATCTAGATATGCTGGTCTTTAGTTCCTATATTGTTCAAAATGGTTTTCGGCAATAGTTTTGTGCCTTGATGGAGATTTCCATGGTCTGTTGAGATGGGTGGTTCTGGAAAATGCCCTATTTGGACAGACAGACTTGGCTGATCTATACGCAATTGCACATAAGCCTCTGTGGTCTACTGTTTGATTTACAAGGAACTGGAATACCAATGGGGCTCTTGATGGGCAGTTCTTAAATAAGCAGCATCCTATTTGCCAATTAGCCCTGCCGTGGGCAGCCTGCCTTGTCTCATTGTGTCATGGTGTGCAGGGCATGGCGACAGCAACAGCCGGAACATTCCCACCTTGGTGAAAGACATCAGCAACGTGGGTGAGGTGTCGTGTGGGAGCTCGCACACAATCGCACTGTCAAAGGACGGCCGCACAGTGTGGTCGTTTGGCGGCGGGGACAACGGTAAGACACTAGCCCTCTTTAAACTTTTTCTTGCCACAAATATTAAACAATGGCAATATAGCACTTTAGTTTTTTGGAATGAATTTATGTGGAATGCTCTTAGGCATTCCATCAGGAGAGATGATGATGGTTTGATCACCCAGAGCAATGTTGTCCATTAAGTTCTCAAACGTTTATGAGTGCAGTGGTGCAACAACACATTGTGTCTGTCTCAGACCCCGATTGGTAATGGATTGAAGTGGAATTGAAACGGTAGACTCAAATGTACATTGATCTGTTAATGCATGTGACATCATGAACTTGAAAAAGTAGATCTTAATGTTGTGTGTGTGTGTGTGTGTGTGTGTGTGTGTGTGTGTGTGTGTGTGTGTGTGTGTGTGTGTGTGTGTGTGTGTGTGTGTGTGTGTGTGTGTGTGTGTGTGTGTGTGTGTGTGTGTGTGTGTGTGTGTGTGTGTGTGTGAATTCCATGTTCCCTCTTGCAGGGAAGCTGGGCCATGGTGATACCAACCGGGTGTATAAGCCCAAAGTGGTGGAGGCCCTGCAGGGAATGTTCATCAGGAAAGTGTGTGCTGGGAGTCAGTCTTCTCTGGCCTTGACCTCCACTGGACAGGTAGGGCCACGCTACTGCTAAACTAGCAACAGACTGGCACTGGGGTGGGGAAACAGTTGCTATTAATTAACAGAGCAAAACGTAGTAGAAAATGTATGCATGTGGTAAATCTTTGAACAATTAACTCATGAATTCGGATGTTTCCAAAATAAAAATGCATTTAAGGTTTGTGTTTCCAATACACTGCAACCACATGGAAATCCACTACAAGAAAAATCAAGGCACAGTAAAACCTTCACACAACTTTAGTTGACCAAAAACTGGATGAAACCAAGTTGCAATTCACCTATGGAGCACACTTGAAACACTTGATGTCATCAAACTACCATTGATGCTGTATAATTTCAACTGATTGATTTCAACATGAAATCAATGAAATGAATATCAGTGAAATGCTAAAAACCAAGCAGTATATGGTCAAGCTCCTTGATTAAAGTGTGAAATGATCGGTCTCCATCTCTTGTGAGAAGCCATTGCTTCACCCACAGACAGCTAGCATGTTTAGGTTGTGTTCTTTCCTCTCTAGCATATCAATAAGCATGAATGCACTGACAGCTCTCTTCCTATTTCTATTTTAAGTAGCCAGGAGAGAAAGCGATATAACACCAATTTGATATTATTCAGCGAGAGTAACGATATGAAATTAGATACAATGGCTGTTACAATGGCACTTCCGGCTTGATATAAATTGTGAGAAAACACGACAGATGAAAATGACCAATCAAGCTAGCTAATTTGAGTGAAATAAACTATTCATCAAACTAATTATTTTAATCGCTTTGTGTAACTGTTGTATGTTGCAGGGAAATTATGTTTCATGCCATTTTCAACCTGCAACTCGTTTTGTGAACGTTTCACTGTGTAAAGCCAGCCTCACACTTAACTAAATAATTATGCAAATTGTTCTTATCCTGGCTAGGTGCTGGTGGTTGCTAATGCACACCCATAGCTGTCTTATATCATAGCTAATAGGTGCTAAAAGTGACAAAAATACTGTATTAAATCATAGAAATACCATGACGGGTCATCAGAGTTTACTCAAAATACTGGCTCCTCCGACAATGCGACAGCCAGTATGTTTCCATTGAAACTGCCAAACAAGGAATGTCTGTGGTTTGGTTTTGGGTTACCAGATATGAGACAAATTGGCACACACTGTGCTGCAGCCATGGAAGCAAGTAAACTGGATCAACTGAAATTGTAATAGATTCTACCTGACCTAAACAGCCGTGCTAAAACATGGGTCAATCTTGGGGAGTCTTAATCTTGCGCTCATCTCAAAGGATGTTGCGCTCGGCTCGTCTTGCGCTCGCGTTCGTTCAGTGTGCTCAACCTTGGAACCCACGTGAGCTTCGAGTCTTGGGCGGAGACAACTCTCTCCAATATTGTGAATTTGGACCACAGTATTCATTTTAAACACTCCATGTCAATGTTACATATAGCACCTTTAATGGTACCGGTTTACTTTTCTTCATCTCAAGTTGTCTTCCCATTGATGTCCTATAAGTCAACGGTTTATTTGTTTTCATTCTCTGTTCTGTTTAATTCTCGTCACACCAGGTGTACGCATGGGGCTGTGGCGCCTGTTTGGGCTGCGGCTCTTCTGAAGCCACCGCTCTCCGACCCAAGCTGATAGAGGAACTAGCCACCACCAGAGTGGTGGATATCTCCATAGGGGACAGCCACTGTCTGGCCCTTTCACACGGTACAGCCATTATCCGTCCAACACAGCCTTGACATGAACACTGCATTTGCCTGCATTTGAACTCACATTACGCAATACCACTGGCAGTTCATATCAACTGTTTTAACCACTGGGATGTATTTTGTCTCGTCCAGACAATGAAGTTTACGCGTGGGGGAACAACTCCATGGGCCAGTGTGGCCAGGGCAACTCCACCGGGCCGATCACCAAGCCCAAGAAGGTGGTGGGCCTGGACGGGGTCGCCGTACAGCAGATCTCGGCGGGCACCTCCCACAGCCTGGCCTGGACGGCCCTGCCCAGAGACAGGTCAGACGCCTGAGGAAAAAAAACGCAGAGCCGTGTCCCGCCACGACCTTACCGTAACCCTAACCCTATGGCTGAGCTAATTACAGGGTAGTCGGGTCTGAACTCGAGCAGAGTGCATTTCTTCTTCTGAACTCTGTGTTTTCATGTTCTCTTTTTTTTGTTTTCTTTTTTGTTTTTAATGCGGGGGGTAATGGCCTTCGTCTAACATATTTGAAATGCTTCTTTATGTTCCCGAACGGCGCACCGCAGGCAAGTGGTGGCGTGGCACCGGCCGTACTGCGTGGACCTGGAAGAAAGCACTTTCTCCCACTTGCGTTCCTTCCTGGAGCACTACTGCGACGGGATCAACAGCGACGTGCCTCCCCTGCCCTTCCCCTCCTCCAGGTCGGTACACCAACCCCATCGGTAGACTCCCGAGTGACACAGCCTTGGTAGCCAAGCGGTTGCATAAACAAAGTCCCACTGTGTGTGTTAGTGTAGCTACAAAGCCCCCCCCGCACTCGCTCAGCTGTATCTAACTTGATTAACATCACTCGTTGGGCTGGGTTGGAGCATTCTTTCTTAGTGGATACAACATAGTCACAGTGTACTATTATTGTTGTTGTTTTTTATAACATAACCACGCTAACTACTGTGAATCAATGACTCGGTATTCCTTACTAACTAACAACTTTCAAACAACAGCTGCACTCACATTACATCAGTTACATTACATTCAGTTAAATTGAATGGTATGGGTGGGGTTGAGGGTGGAGGTGTAGCAGCAAATTATAGCATACATAGAAAACCTAAATGGCAAACACGGTAGCATTGAACTATAATACAATGACTACATATTAGAACTTAATACAATACTAATTCCCCTGACAAATTTCCTTGACTTGGCAGGGAGCATCACAACTTTCTCAAACTCTGCCTGCGGCTACTGTCCAATCACCTGGCTCTGGCCCTGGCGGGGGGTGTGGCCACCAGTATCCTGGGGGGTCAAGCCAGGCCTCTGCGCAACCTGCTCTTCAGACTCATGGACTCCTCCGTGCCAGACGAGATCCAGGAGGTGAGTTAGACAGACGGCCGGTCCACTCTTTATCCCCGTACACGGTCGATGGGCAGATAATGTATCAATACGTTTTAAAGCTGCTTCGTTTCTCTGCTATTGAGAAGCGTTGCTATTCACGCACCTGTGGTTGACGGGCAAGATGGATTCTCGGGAACCAATCGGGGAAGAGAGGCCCTGATTGGTCAGAAATTAGCAGAGCGGTCTGAAAAGTAAATGGTCTCTTACAGAGGCAGCTGACGGATGGCTACGGCATTTGTAACAGATTACAGTGAAATGATAACTTAAATCTTTGTGTGTGGGGGTGTGTGTGTATGTGTGTGTGATCAATCTTGTGGTCGGTACATGGAGTGACGTTGTGCGTTTGTCCCGGCAGGCGGTGATTGAGACCCTATCAGTGGGGGCCACCATGCTGCTGCCCCCCCTCAGGGAAAGGATGGAGCTGCTGCACGCTCTGCTTCCCCAGGGCCCTGACCGCTGGGAGAGTCTCTCCAAAGGACAGGTGCAGTAGGACTCCAGTGTCCTCCACAACTCTCAACCTAGCTGAATGCAGTCGCACTGTATACACACGCACACACGTTTGGTTGATCGGCCGGCGGCTTCAAACAATGACTTGCAAGTATTGTGCAAAGACACAAGGATGTCATCAGTACCAATTTTTTAAGTGTGTGTGTGTGTCACAGAGGATGCAGCTGGACATCATCCTGACTAGTCTGCAGGACCACACCCATGTGGCCTCCCTGCTAGGCTACAGCTCTCCCCCAGACGGGCCCGAGGTCCTCTCATCCGGAATGGGCTTCACTGCTGATCAGGATCCCTCGTACAGCAGTGCGGCCAGCCACCCAGACACCCACCTGGCTGAGATCCTGATGAAGACCCTGCTGAGGAACCTGGGCTTTTACACCGTAGGTCACCGAGCTATATTATCTAATGCTAAGATGACATTTAGTGCAGTGCAGTAAGCCTGGTTAAGTCTGTGAAGTACGGTGCAGCCTTTGTCTCTTTGTCAACAGTGAAAGGTTGGGCTCACGCCAAAACCCTGTTTGACGTTTGGTTTATCGTGAGTGTCTCATCATGAGTATAGGTTCACGATGACGATGATTTCAGATGCTGGTTAATTCACCTCTTCATAACCTATGAGTCACACACACACAACAGCTCATTTGTATGGGAATTGCACAAGATGATAATAGTGGGTGGAGAAATAATGTTAATGTAAGAACATTAATTACACAGCGTAGAGCGAGCCAAAGATTCACAATGGCTGATAAGATGGCTGGCAAGAAGAAGTAGCTCACCGGTCTCTTGTGTGTGTGTGTGTGTGTGTGTGTGTGTGTGTGTGTGTGTGTGTGTGTGTGTGTGTGTGTGTGTGTGTGTGTGTGTGTGTGTGTGTGTGTGTGTGTGTGTGTGTGTGTGTGTGTGTGTGTGTGTGTGTGTGTGTGTGTGTGTGTGTGTGTGTGTGTGTGTGTGTGATGAATGCATTGTCTCCTCAGGACCAGGCCTTTGGCGAGCTGGAGAAGAACAGTGATAAGCTGCAGCAGGGCACGTCCTCCTCGGACAGCAGCCAGCCGGCTCACCTCCACCAGCTCCTGTGCTCCCTGCAGAAACAGCTGCTGGCCTACTGCCACATCAACTCAGTCACAGAGGTGGGAACGCTGACACGGCTCTACGGTCTACCGTTTTGTGGCACAGCAACATGTTAATGAGACGATATGTTGGCCACCCCATAATAAACTGTGTGTTCTCACAGAACTCGAGCAGCGTGGCTCTGCTCCACAAGCACCTGCAGCTCCTACTGCCCCATGCCACAGACATCTTCTCCCGCTCGGCCACGCTCATTAAGGAGAGCTCCTGGAATGGCAGTATCAGGGAGAAGCTGCAAGGTGAGGGGCAAGGGTTGGTTTGAAGGGGGCTGTTGTTCGTGTTAGACTTTCATCTTTTGTCGTTTCTGATGAGGATAGGACAACTAAAATGGTCCTTCCCTCAATGACGATGGAAATGCTAGTTAAGTTAGCACAAATGTTGCAGAGTACATTAGATTGGGTACTAGCGAATACTAAACATATTGACATGTTATCAGTTGTATGGTTGGGTTTTTATCTTTTACCTTTTGCTCTCTACTTGCCCAATCCCCAGACGTGATCTACGTGTCGGCGGCAGGCAGCATGCTGTGCCAGATCATGAACTCCCTGCTGCTGCTGCCCGTATCGGTGGCCAGGCCTTTGCTGGGCAACCTCCTGGACCTACTGCCTCCCCTGGACCGCCTCAACCGCCTGCTGCCCGCTGCCTCTCCTCTGGAGGACCAGGAGCTGCAGTGGCCTCTCCACGGTGAGAACACCAACACCACGGGGCTGACTTAGTCCACATTAGTGTTTTATCTTACACTGGCCAACTAACGTTTCTTTTATTTTCTTTGTGTTTTCATTCCCAATGCCAAAACCTGTGTGTTGGTGGTCAAGGCACCCCAGACTTTGCTGAGCCTGCCACGGGCACGCCCCTGGCTCTGCTAGCCCTGTCCTGGGTGTGGCTGGTGGATCTTGAGAGAACGGCCGCCCTGCTTGTAGGGCGCTGCCTCGGGGGCATGCTGCAGGGTGCGCCCGTCTCCCTGGAGGAACAAGACACGGCCTACTGGCTCAGAACGCCCCTCTTCAGCAACGGCCTGGAGATGGAAATCCCACTGCTGGGTAGGAGGAGCAATAGTCCCCACTCGGATGTCTCATTGTTCAAAGATATTCATAATGGTTATTTAACCTCCGTTGCCTTTTTGGATACATTGATTTTCTAGGCCATCCTAAAATAATTTAAGTGATTTTTTTCATGATGACTTGAATGCAGAGAAAGCATTTTTAACTATTCTTAAGTATTCAAAGGTTGCTTTGGTTTGTTTACCTCCAGACCCCTGCATCACCTCCTTCCTGGAGGCAGCACTGTCCGGCAACGAGGAGCAGAAGCCCCTGGACTGCAAGCTGTGTCCAGATCTGAGCGTTCTGGCAGACCTGGCGCTGGGCTCCACCAAAGAGCCGAGCAACAGCATGTGGATCAACATGCAAGACTACGCAGTCAGCAAAGGTCTGTGTTGAGGACTCGACTGGCATCACATCTATATTATGTACCTTGTCTCACCCTAGCTTACATCACATCCATATGAACAGTACCTCATGACATTTTGCAATAGCCTACAAGAACTTCTAGCGATTATACAAATAGTCGCTGTGGTGTCTCTTGTTGCAGACTGGGACCACGCGTCGCTCAGTAATGAGTCTCTGTTGGACACGGTGTCCAGGTTCGTGTTGGCAGCCCTGCTGAAACACACATCTCTCCTGGGCCAGGCCTCCGGAGAGGGAAGGTAAAGCAGTCACACTCACACACACATGGTTCGAAATATACAAAGTCACTCGTCTATTCTATAATGTTTAGTACCACATTCAGTAGCCTGAGTGATTCTGGCCCGTGCCGCTGTAGCCCGCAGTCGGTAAGTCGCCCTTCCTGTGTCATTAGGTACCAGCCCTGCAAGTCTCTGGCAGAGGTGTATCGTAGTGTATACAAAGTACGGAACCGCCTGCTGGCTTGTAAGAACATGGACTTCATCCAGACTCGTTCCTCCTCGCGAGAGCGACGGGTGAGTGGGCACAAGGGGGGGGGGGGAGGGACACGCACACCACACACCTCACGCGACATTGATCGCACTGCGTTTTCCATTAACCCTCTTCACGCTCAAATAAGTACCGGGGCCTGACCTGAATGCGGTGGTGCTGCCCCCCCCGCTGCTCCCACACACACAGGTCTCCGACAATCAGGACTCTCTGGAAGTGGACCCCCAGGAGCACTCGTTCACACGCACCATCGACGAGGAGGCAGAGCTGGAGGAGAGGGCCGACCGCGAGCGGGACGAGGGCCACCCGGAGCAGGATGAAGAGGAGGACGACCGGGACCATGAAGTCATGACCGCTGGCAGTAAGTCCTGCTGTGCCCGCCCTGCACTGCACTGCAGCATGTCACGATCGTGCACTTCCTTCCTTAAGCGGTCACTGCATCCAGCATGGATATTAATATTTGATAGTGATATTAGTTACTCGGATGCGGAAAATGTATTTGCTGCTATCAGTCCAAAAAAATCAATCCATGTTATGTTAAGTTATGAACCAAATATCGCTGGTGTTTTTGTAATGCCACATTACAGGAGCATGTTTTGGCTGTGTATAGCAGGAAAGTTCAAATGACACCCACTCATTCTCCTCTCCCAAAACACCCCTGCCATGGCTAACACCCCCTGGTTATTCCTGCCTCAAATCCACACATCCTCCGCAGTACAACAGGACTAGCTGGTCTTGCTGGACTATGCCTGGTCCTCTGCATGGCTCACCCTGAAAAAGCCCCTCTGGATAAGGCTTCTGTAGGTGCACATGCTGATCCGCTGAATGCCATTTACATTAACTTCATGGTTAGAGGGTGTACCACTATTTAGGTTTAGCTATTATTTTGCCAAATAACAACCTGACTATTGTGGATGTTCATTTGCTTTGTTAAAGGGGTCATATTATGCTCATTTTGTGGTTAACTACTAGATTAGGTAAATATGCTTTTGTGGCAGATGGCGCAGATACATACCATTAAAATGGCATGTTTAAAAGGCTCGGACACAGGGTTGATGAGTAAACCACTTTATTGAGTTTTGTCATTGTTGGCAAACAGAGCAGATGGAACATGCTAGCGCTCCTCCTGAGTGTGTGTGGTGGCGGCCAGTTTAATCTGTGGGCCTTGATTACCAAGGACCCACAAGAGTGCAGCCTCACCCAGCCCTAGACTCTTATCAGTCTCAGACAGACTCAGGCCAACACACCTCACCAGTTTGGCCCACCAAACCCATTCTCCCCCTCCTTTCTGATGACCGGAGTCTCTGGACTGGCTGGATGACCAGGTCTTCTGGGAGACTGGACAGCTAGGCCATGTCACGCCATTTGAGTCCAGCGTACCTTAGGCAAATGTGTTGCATGGTAAATGGACTGCATTTATATAGTGCTTTTCTAACCAGTGCGGCCACTCAAAGCACTTCAAAAGTCAAGCCTCACACTCACCCATTCATACCCCGACGGTGGAGTCAGCCATGCAAGGCGCACGCCAGCACATCGGGAGCAGTTAGGGTTAGGCTGTCTTGCTCAGGGACACCTCGACACTTGACTAGGAGTAGACGGGGAATCGAACCAGCAACCTTCCGGTTGTCAGACGACCGCTCTACCTCCTGAGCTACGTCTGGTAGCGTTATTGTCTAGTAACTGAAGTAAACGGGCAGTTCAGGAGAGGTGCTTTCTGTGGAAGAGATTAACCCCCTTTGTTGTTGCATTTAGGCGTTTACCTTTTAAAGACAAGGAAAAGGAAACACCACAAAAGCATAATATGGTCCATTTAACACCTGCTCATCAATTCAGTACAATTCAGTCGTGCTCTGTCCAAGTCAGTGTGTGGCTATTTGCCGAAGTGGGATTTCTCGTTTCGTTTTAGCCGCGCCCGTTTTAACATGTGTGATGCTAAACGTGGCTGCCGTCTGTTCCCTAACCCTCTGCCCTGTTGTGTGTATGTCATGTTTTTATGTGTGTGTGTTTGTGTGTGTGTGTGTGTGTGTGTGCCTGGTGCGTGCGTGCATGTGTTTTTGTGTGCGTCGCACGACACAGAAATCTTTCAATGTTTCCTCTCAGCACGCGAGGCGGTGCGCAGCCGCGAAAGAGAGAGAGCCAGCAGCGGTGGCACGGGCCTGGGCCCTTGCCCCGGGTCCAGGAGCGGCGGCGGCGAGGAAGAGGAGGCCCCCAGCTCCCAGGAGGAGAGGAGGGGCAGTGCTGGGCCCCCCGAGGGCCAGGACCTGTACACGGCCGCCTGCAACTCTGTCATCCACCGCTGCGCCCTCCTGCTGCTGGGGGTGAGCCCCGTCCTGGGGGACCTGAGCCGACCGAACCAGGAGGAGGAGCAGGTCCAGTCTGCCGGCGGGGGGGCACAGGAGGGCCTGAGCTTCATGACCAGGTCAGCCTAAACACATAGCACCGTAACATTGCACCGTGAGGTTTCAGAGTTGGAAGGGATGGTTTTCTAATTAATGCATGGTTCATTGACACACGCTGTGAATACGCCATTTTCATCGATCTATTACTTTTAGACCCCTTTTTACCTTTTGTCCATTATTTGCCAAGTAGTACGATTCTAATGTATTTTTGGATTATGTTAGGACAACATAAAACAACAACTGGGAGATGCTAGTTGTCATTTCTACAATGTGATTATACCCCCTTATAGAGCTCAGTATTCCTATCACAGCACAGAGTAATGTGAATGGCACATCGTGTTCCCATAATACTGTCCTCATTAGCACTGTAAACAATGTAAGCTCACTTATTTTGTGTGTGTGCCTGCGTGTGTGTGTGTGTGTGCGTGTGTGTGTGTGTGTGTGTGTTAGGAGCGAGAGCCTGAGTGCAGACAGCCACTCCGTGCAGAGCAGTCCCAGCTTCAGGTTGCTCAAATCCCGGAGCGAGTCGGACCTCTCCCAGCCCGAGTCTGACGAAGAGGGTTACGCCCTGGTAAGACTCACTTGTGTCCACAAGAAACTGCATCCACACAGTAGCATATCACACAGACTGTGTGGACATTTGCAATTTGCCGGCGTCAGTGGTGGCGTGTGGTTATTGTGGTTGATATGACAAGAAGAAATGTGCTTTGCTAACATATACCGCCACCGCAGCCTCTCTTTCTGTAGGTGTGTTGGGTAGGCGTGTAGCTGGTTGTATTTGCATGACGACGAGGTGCAAGCCGAGCTGTTATGACGGTTGAGTGATGGAAAGGTTCGTCTGCTTTCTTACAGAGTGGAAGGAGAAATGTTGACCTGGACCTGGCCTTCTCTCAGAAAAAAAGAGGTAGCGTTACAACCCCGCTGGAATTATGATCTGCTATTGGAACATGATGATGTACGACGATGTTGACTCACTGTTACTCTTGATTCTTGTTGTTTTTGTCCTCTTGATTTCTGTGCGTGGTAGTTTATTTACTACTTTTGGGGCAGTTGAGCCCTAAAAACCAGAGGAGCTCCAAGCAAGTAAACAATGGCATGTCTCCACCTCTTGTTATACAGCCCCGCTACACCACGCTCCATCAACGTGACGCTCCATCCCTAATCGCTCCATAGCCCGGCGCTCCATAGCCTATTTTCCCTTTTTAGCATTCCGATTGTGCCAGCTGTGCATTCATCGCATGTTGAGCAAAGGGGAAAAAGAAAGCCATATGAATTGGTGCATAACGATGCATTACAATTGCTTGTTATATTCCCTATTTTTTTAATTTATTTAATCAAGTTAGTTCCTCTCGTTAATAGAAGAGTTGTTCTGCTGAGAATATTGCATAGAAAGTTTCAGCTATGTTGTGTGAATGGATGCAATCATGCAATCATGTCTTATACTATATTTATATATATATATAAACCATATTTTATACTATAATCATCACAATTCCTGTATGGCCATGCAAGCCTGCTTGCTATTTCCATTTCTCCACAACTACATTCTGTGATTATGCAATATAGGAGTCTGGTGCACTAATACACACAGTGTAGATCAAAGGCTGATGATATTGGCTTAACGAGTAACTAAATACTAAAAAACAACCGAAAAGACCACAGAAGTCAACTATCAAAACCACTTGTCGACACTTAGGGACTTATTGTTCATCTGTGGTTTTAACACGATGCATCTACAGCCAACGGCCGAAGGTCGACATAACTTTAGTTGTTGTTTGAACAATCATTTTGTAGGTTATTTCATGTTAAATAAACAGAAGGTACAGTATTTAGAGAAGGAAAGACTCCGGCTATCACGTTGTTACTGCGGTCAAACAGTATCTCCAGCTCAAGACGTGTTCGCTGGGGAATTAGTCCAATCAGATAGCATTTGTTAACAGCCTCTCAGAGCCAATCAGGACTATTCCTATTTCACTTACCCCTGGGTTTGTCCCTCCTACATTTTTACTGGCTGTATGCCTCATCCACACATACCAGTATATTTATGGAACATGTTTTTCCACCTTTGTTTTTTTTTTTTTTATCCCGCCACACCAACGGTGTTATAGAAAATATATGTCTACAAAGAGAAACCTCATTTCCTAATTTTTCTCATTTTCCTCATCCTTCCACCCTGGAAGGAGTTTTTCTAAAGCTTAGCTTTCCAGTGTTAACCATGTTTTAAGAAATGTGTGGACGAGGCCGATCATTGTTATTGTTATTGTTATATATTATATAAATATGATATCCCCTGATTAATTGACTACTACAATGCAGCAGTCGTGAATACCTACCTGGTGCCATGTCAAATGTTAGAATATGCTACACCTGGTGCTGATTGAGTCATACCATGACTTCACCAGGAGATGGCGCTCTCCCCGAGTTATAATTTGAGCGTTTGGCTACTCTTTCTTCCACGTTAGACGCAAGGCTTGTTGAAAGCATCTAGCCTCGGCATCACATAACATGGCAGTTGTACCACAGGTTACAGCCTCCACCTCCACCCCCACATGTTGTCACAGTGCCCATGATGAAGTGATAGTGAAGCCTCCCCTTTAATTGTTCCCGGGCCAGGCCTGCTGTACAGCTCACCGGACTCCCTGGCCGAGTCGTGGTTCCGGGCCAAGCTGAGTCGCCAGCGGAGCTACAGCTCGGCCCTGTCCTACGAGGACTCCGAGCTGGAGCTGAGCTGCTCGCTGGGCGTGCACGCCCTCATTGACAACATGGTGAGCTTCATCAGCGGCGACGTGGGCCTGGCGCCCGCCTTCAGGGAGCCCGACGAGGGCATGTCCACCAGCCCCCAGGCCACCGCGCTGGCCATGGAGCAGCAGCAGAGCAGGGCTGAGGTACCGTACTGTCCAATGTCTTTTATGTCTTTATTGTCATGTCTCGTCCGGGGATCCAGCGGTCCTACTGTGCTACAGCAGAACTTCACAGAGCCTGTGCTGGTAAAACTGAAAGGGCTAGTTATTGCACATTTCCTGTTTTGTTCCGCAGATATTCATCTACTCATGCGAGTAAATTAAGCTTTCAGAAAGTGTAACTCTACAGTGGCCAGGCTACACAGTGTTTGCTTGAAACCTTTACAGACACTTTGTCTAAGAACGGACAGGATGTTTTATCTTGTCGTCCGACTGGTAAAAGTTGACTACTGCTGGCCGACCTTGGGTTTGCTATTAGCCATTTACGTGCTTACAGATCCCCGCTTCCAGCCAACATGATTGGTCGAAACAAACATGAAGCGTTGACCCAGTCGATCTCTGTGAGACGAGCACATGCCATATGCATAACGGTCGTCTTTTTGCATATTTGATGGTGTTCAATTATTTGTAGTCTAGTATTATTGCCATGCCAACACTCATGTCTGAAGCTGGAAAAGAGCCTTTTGAATGAAAGCCACCGAGACCAATAACCTATATTATATTTATTTGTTGTTTGTAGTTGCGGTTGGAAGCGCTCCACCAGATCGTGGTGCTGATCTCTGGCATGGAGGAGAAGGGCAGCCAGCATGGTCCGGTCCCGGGCCGCCCCAGCGCTGCCTTTCAGTCCTCCTCCCTGCTCACCTCGGTGCGCCTGCAGTTCCTGGCCGGCTGCTTCGGCCTGGGCACGGTGGGCCTCGGAGCGCTCCGAGGAGAGAATGTTCAGCTTCACCACTATCAGGTAACAAGGCTTCACCACTATCAGGTACAAGGCCTCACCACTACCAGGAACAAGGCCTGCAGGCTGTTAGGTGGCCGGTGTTTTGATTAATCCCAAAATAAACCAGAAAATGACCAAATGGGATTACCCATTGTTCACATTTGAGGATTCAATGTATTTATTTTGGTTGTCGCGTGTAACGGAGACGATTGAACGTGCTTGAACGTGGATGAAGGAGGTCCTCATGTATGTATGCTTGTGTGTATGTGGTGTTTTGTAGGATGGTGTGAAAGCTGCAAAGAGGAGCCTTCAGATGGACATCCAGACGGCTGTACACAAGATCTACCAGCAGCTGTCTGTCACGCTGGAGAGGGCACTGCAGGCCAACAAGCACCATATAGGTACAGAACAAGTAATGGAACAAAGCACAACCATATGCTTTTGATGGGTTTAGATGGGTTTTGGAACAACGCACAACCAGTTGGTTTTGATGGCCCTAGATGGGTTTTTTTTTATGAGGGGTTTTGGTATTCATGATTTACGGATGCCCGTTATCCAAGACATGAAAAAGTCACTTGCGGTTGAGTACAGTACATCACGCTGTTGACTGAAAAACCCTACTGGTGCTCTTCTGGGTTCCTGTTTATTCTGGTCATTGAATGCACATCAGATGTTCTGTATCGACAGTGCAAGAATAGTGAGATCTTTGAAAGAGATCCAGCCATGTGCAAACCAGACAATGACAATGGCAACGACACAATCCGGTCACACGGTCCAGTTGAAATTCCCAATGTGAAAATTGTTTGCTCTATTTCCAAAAGCTACAGCACAGTACTTTTTAACACACACACTAAATCAAAATATACCTACGTATATCTGTAATAATACTGTATATTGTGAAATCTATTCATCTATCAATACATTTAGATTTAATTTAGAGTTATTTTAGTTATATTTTGTTTATACTAGTTTTGTTTAGTTGTTGATTATTTAGTTTTTAGCTTAGGTATTAGTATATTTGTGTGTGCATTTATTCCCCCTGTGTCAACTGTTGCACATTAATTTCCCTCGGGATAAATAAAGTATCTTGAATCTTGAAAAAGCCCCACTGCCGCCTGCTAGTGGACACTTTCAATACTCTCCCTGTGTCCTCTTGCTGTGCACCTCAAGTTACATCATGGAAGTGGCTAAATGCAACCCTTCACCTAGCCATTCCTTAATAAGAGGTTTAATAAAAACAATTGATTATGTTTTTTAATGGTGAGGCTTGGGGATGTGATGAAATGATTATCCCAAATTCATTTCCATGCTCAAACCGCCTTAAAAGCATAATCAATTCTTGCACCATAGATACTTTATACCAGTGTTAGGGCCCTATCCAGCGTGTTTCGTCTTGAACACCCTACCCCTCCTTACGCTTTTTCTTTTGTTCTATCGTTTTATTCCTCATCATCGAGTAGAAGCTCAGCAGCGCCTCCTGCTGGTCACCGTCTTTGCGCTGAGCGTGCGCTACCAGCCCGTGGACGTGTCCCTGGCCATCTCCAGCGGGCTGCTCAACGTGCTGTCCCAGCTGTGCGGCACAGAGACCATGCTGGGTCAGCCGCTGCAGCTGCTGCACAAGCCCGGGGTCTCCCAGCTCAGCACGGCCCTCAAGGTGGCCTCCACGCGCCTACTGCAGATCCTGGCCATCAGCACTGGGTGAGGGGGATGGACACACACACACACACACACAGTAGTAGTGTTCTTTGTTTTTTATCTCCTAAAGCACGGCCGTGTCGGGACTGAGGCAAAATTATTTATTTTACACACCGATACGACGCAAGGGGAAAAATCCAGCAGCGCTGTGTGCTTTGCTTCGTTCAAAAACAATATGATTATATTTCTATTTTGGGTCGCGCTCAGAATATGAAGCAAATTTAGCATGTTCCATGTGCTTTGGGCTTTAAAGTTCTTGGGTGTTCATTCACACTCGGTTTAATGGTTTAACACTTTTGTTTTTGTTATCACTTACTTTATCACTACAATCGGTAAGCCATTGTTGGACATGTTATTTGACACCTGCTGTCCTCGCTCTTCTTCTCTGGTTTTTGCAGGACGTATGCAGACAAGCTGGGTCCCAAGGTGGTTCAGTCTCTGTTGGACCTGCTGTGCAGTCAGCTGAAGAACCTGCTGTCCCAGGCCGGGGTCAGCCTGCTCTCCTCCGGCAAGGACCAAGAAGACACCAAACAAGATGATGGTGCAGACGCAGACAAAAAGGACTTCAGAGGTACGCTGGGAGTTTCTTCAAAACACAACTACATCCCCATACTATGGTTAAGGTGCCGTAGGTAGCACTTAAGAACAATTATTTGAGTTAATTAATTTGTTAGAAATGCCATAGCCATCTGTGGCGCTGTGAAAATATCTTGGTTGAGTTAACTGCACTTACCTCTGTAAGAGCCTATTTAGATTTCATTTCTGTTAAGTAATATTTTATAAATAAAAATAACATCTCTGCTCTGATTGGTTCGGGGGAATCCAACTTGCTTGTCAATCACAGGTGTGTGAAATGCAACACTTCTCAATAGTGGAGATACTTAGGGACGGGGGGGAACATGAGAATGGAGGGGATGTGTTTTGGTTGTTTAGTTTTCAAAATCTAGCTCTCTTCTGCTATTTTCTGCTCTCTCTCTTTACAACTCTTGAATCTTACCTGAAGTAGCTTCAATCAGGCTATAATGTAAACATGGGACGGCAGGAAAGCTCAGTCTGTTGACAATATCCTCCAGATTTAGACATGATCTAAGCTGCTAGTTATGACAATTTACCTCTTCTTCTTTTCTTTTTTTTTTCAAGCTCTGCTTCGGAAGCAGCACACGGCCGAGCTGCACCTGGGAGACTTCCTGGTCTTCCTCAGGAGAGTGGTGTCCTCCAAGGCCATCCAGTCCAAGATGGCCTCCCCCAAATGGACAGAAGTCTTGCTCAATATCGCAGCCCAGAAATGCTGCTCAGGTGCGGTTCGCTTTCGTAGTACAAAGAACGAAATCCATAACTTCCAATGAGTCTCATGTGTTTATCTGTTCTGTTCTGCATCTCAGGAGTCCCTCTTGTGGGGAACTTGAGAACTCGACTCCTTGCGCTCCATGTGTTGGAGGCGGTTCTACCGGCCTGCGAGGCCAATGTGGAGGATGACCAGATGACCCAGGTGCTTTTCCCATGTCTCATGTTCGATCTGCTGATTTGAGACACAAAAGTACAAGCAGGTTGTTGAAGAAGAACTCCACGGTTTTATGTCACTGTCGCTACAGCTCTCCCACTGTTGCATCCGTCTGTCCTCCTTTGATGCTGCATACATCAGTAGGCAGAGAATACAGCTTTAATAACCTGTTCACATTCATGTATAAGTGTACCCTTTGGCGACTTAATGGTTACGCCAAAGATGGTTTGTTACAAAGAACCATCAGAAAAGTCGTCAACAGAACCATTTGTCTATCACCTTATATCGCAGGCTAACTTCAACCCATCCAATCAACAAATTATATGACATAGTAGAGTGATGTGCCATTCTTTGATTTTCTTACAATGAACAAAAAACTCTGTAGTTCAGATAAAACAGGTGCTATAGCACCATCTGGGCTAACCCCTTTAGATACCACCATTGTTGTTTATCGAATGAACGGCCGCTTCTTGCGGTCGTCACACTTAAACCACGCTCGTAGCTGCCAGTAGTTCCTCAAAGGATCCTGATTAGTCCGAACCACTGTTGGTTCTGCCCCACAAGCGGATCATTTTGATATATCATGGGTAACCATAGATATTGTGTTTGTGTTTGGTTGTGTTCCAGGTGGTGGAGCGTCTGTTCTCTCTTCTGTCAGACTGCATGTGGGAGGCCCCTGTGGCCCAGGCCAAGCACACCATCCAGATCAAAGAGAGGGTGCAGGAGCTCAAGCTACAGGTACGCTACCGAGCAACCATTCCTCCTGTCCTCCAAACATGCAAAACACCCACAGACCCGTCCAGTGACTGACGGGGTGGATTGATCGATCTATAGGGCGATGCCGAGGAGGAGGACGAGAACCTGCCCATCCAGGAAGTGTCCTTTGACCCGGAGAAGGCCCAGTGTTGTGTGGTGGAGAATGGCCAGGGGCTGACCCATGGCAGCGGGGGCAAAGGCTACAGTCTGGCCTCCACCGGGATCTCCTCTGGATGCTACCAGTGGAAGGTACGCTGCTGCTAATACAGCAAGACATGTAGCTCAGGAATAGATCTGACTTCAGTGGGAAATACAATGGAAACCAACTGCGTCTTCTTAGCAGTTCATTGCCATAGCCAGTATGTTCCTGGAAAGATTCCTTTTCACATTACATACAAAAAAAGGAAATTGCTCCAAAAATACCACACTTTGCCTCTGTAAGCGGACTTAATTTTAGATTTCCCTCAAGATGCTTAATCTCTCATTGAGTGGAGGAAAACGTTGCTGAAGACCTCAGGAATAACTGAGGTCTTCAGCAACGTTTTCCTTCACTCAATGAGAGATTAAGTGTCTGAGATTCTCCTTGAGGATTGTAAATATACCACGAAGGGGCCAGTAATCCCTCCATTGGACTCCTAAACAAATGCACTCCTCAATGGGTTTCTTCTTAGTTCTACATCGTGAAGGAGAACCGGGGCAATGAGGGCACGTGCGTGGGCGTGTCCCGCTGGCCCGTGCACGACTTCAACCACCGCACCACGTCGGACATGTGGCTGTACCGCGCCTACAGCGGCAACCTCTACCACAACGGCGAGCAGACGCTCACCCTCAGCAGCTTCACCCAGGGGGACTTCATCACCTGCGTGCTGGACATGGAGGCCCGCACTATCTCCTTCGGCAAGAACGGCGAGGTGAGAGCGAGAGAGAGAGAGAGAGCAGTAGGCAGTAGGCAGAGAGAGAGAAAGCAGTAGGCAGAGAGAGAAAGAGAGGGGTAGGGAGAGAAAGAGAGATAGAGAGGGGTAGGGAGAGATTCAAGATGTTTTTATTTGCCATGTGCAACAAGTACAATGTAATGCTTACTCACCATTCCCCATTCCCAGAGAGGGAGGGAGGTAGGGAGAGAGAGTGAAAGTGAGGGGGTAAGAGAGAGGGAGAGGGTGAGAAAGAAAGCGATCAGAGGGAGAGAGAGGTAGAGAAAAGAGAGCGAGATAGTGAGAGAGGGGAGGCTATTTCTGTCGCTCCATGGGGGATGAAGTAAGAGTTTGACCCATTTAGTCTTTGAATGATTTTCCATTCACAAACAGAATATCATTTAGGTTTTACTCCAGTCTAAATAACATGAGTTATGTACACATAACATTGTCTGTTAAAAATGGGTCAAACTCATCATCTCGTCCCCCGAGAGGATCCGTCTTGTATCTGTTGATCCACCCCATCCATTATTGGAGGAGATATGTGCCTTGACACAAGCACGCTTATGTTATGTCGTAATGGGTACCAGCTGTAGACATCCAATATTTACTGCATTGACTACACTGATGAAATGACTCCCCGCAGGAGCCGAAGTTGGCCTTTGAGGATGTGGACGCCACCGAGCTGTACCCCTGTGTCATGTTCTACAGTAGTAATCCAGGGGAGAAGGTAAGACGGCCTCTGATGTGCAATATTTAACACTTTAGGTGCCGATCACACAGCGTTTTGCAGGCTGAAAAACACTGCACTGCTCTTTTGCCCCAATCACACAGGACGAGGTGGAGTAAGCATTTTTTGTTGTTGAGCTGAGCTGTTAATATTATTATTTTTAAAAAATCATATTTTTTTCCGCCTCTAAATTCATCTGATCGGACAATAAAAATGTAAGCAGATGGCGTCGGGCCCCTTTCTGTTTGGAATTTATGTTTTTTCAACTCGAAACTCGATAAAAACTGCGTCCTGTGCGATCGAGGCCTAACACAGTGGTGTGATCGAGGCCTAACACAGTGGTGTGATCGAGGCCTAACACAGTGGTGTGATCGAGGCCTAACACAGTCATCAGCCTCGGAACACTCATTTCAGGATGAATGAAGGAAATGCAAAAATATCATACTGAATATGTGTTTGCCCAACCATGGCAATACGCTTTAATAATCAAATAAACTGGTCTAAATCTAAATCTGGAGGATTGAATCCTCTTTATTGGTCACATACATGTACACACACAGTGAAATTGGTTTCTCTGCATTTAATTTAGTGTAAGGAGTTGTTTATTGTATATAGTTGTATATACAGCGCCCAGGGAGCAGTTTAGGGGGTCTGGAGCCTTGCTCAAGGTTACCTCTGCAGTGCCCAGGTGTTTCGGGGACTTGAACCGGCGACCTTCCGGTTCCCAAGCCAAGTCCCAGCAGACTGAGCTATTCTGCCGCCCCCATACTTTGTTCCCCATTGTGAACAAAGTGGTAGGTTGTATATATCACCCATCTGTGCGAGGGCTATTACACGCTTCGATAGTGCGTCCAATTAGATTGGTTCGTTTAAAAGGCATTTAATATAGGCTATTTGGTTCAGTCGGACGGAACACACGCAATTATATCCGCAATGATGTATTGAATTCAGTTCAATATTCCCCCTTTGCTTCCTAATCTCAGCTCATCTGTGCTCATTGCCAATTAATTTCAGATTAGCTTTGTTTACACATTGGACACTGTTTCACACATACTTTCCCAGAGTGCCACACAATGTCATTTATATTAGGACAAAAATGCGTTCTATAGAAATATCAGCAATCTATAGGTGTCAAATATTGTCCTATGTCTTTAGAACGAGTCTAATCTGAAATACGTCTGTCCTTTTCCAGCAACCTTCGTTAACCTTTTTAATTATAGTTATGTATAACGAATCAAGCTGTTAAGAACTCCATACTCTGTGTGAATGGGCATTCATCCCAGACACAAGAACGCACAGTTGTATATAGTGTTTAATGCCTTTATATTTTAAAATTTGAGAACCATATTCGCTTGAGAGGCATTTCATATATTTGGAATACTTAATATCTTATATATAATATATACAGACAGAACACAGTTGGTGATCTGCTTCGCTTCCAGCAAATCGCTTCTATCTGGCGAACCTGCAATCGACTTCAGTTCACAGAACCGCAGCCTTCACTTTCTGATTTGTCTGCTGTATATATTGTTGTTCTGCATCTCGCAATCAAGGTGCAAGATGCATCCTTGAACTTGCATCCCAACCTTCGGGCGGTCTTGTTTGTCTGCGTGCTTCCTACTGGAATTTGTTAACAACAAACATTGTCAAGGTGAACCTAAAGACATGTGGTCCAGCTGAACCTAAAGACATGTGGTCCAGCTGAACCTAAAGACATGTGGTCCAGCTGAACCTAAAGACGTGGTCCAGCTGAACCTAAAGACATGTTGGTCCAGCTGAACCTAAAGACATGTGGTCCAGCTGAACCTAAAGACATGTGGTCCAGCTGAACCTAAAGACATGGTTCCAGCTGAACCTAAAGACATGTGGTCCAGCTGAACCTAATGACATGTGGTCCAGCTGAACCTAAAGACATGTGGTCCAGCTGAACCTAAAGACATGTGGTCCAGCTGAACCTAAAGACATGTTGGTCCAGCTGAACTTAATGACATGTGGTCCAGCTGAACCTAAAGACATGTGGTCCAGCTGAACCTAATGACATGTGGTCCAGCTGAACCTAAAGACATGTGGTCCAGCTGAACCTAAAGACATGTGGTCCAGCTGAACCTAAAGACATGTGGTCCAGCTGAACCTAAAGACATGTTAGTCCAGCTGAACCTAATGACATGTGGTCCAGCTGAACCTAAAGACATGTGGTCCAGCTGAACCTAATGACATGTGGTCCAGCTGAACCTAAAGACATGTGGTCCAGCTGAACCTAAAGACATGTGGTCCAGCTGAACCTAAAGACATGTGGTCCAGCTGAACCTAAAGACATGTGGTCCAGCTGAACCTAAAGACATGTGGTCCAGCTAAACCTAAAGACATGTGGTCCAGCTGAACCTAAAGACATGTGGTCCAGCTGAACCTAAAGACATGTGGTCCAGCTGAACCTAAAGACATGTGGTCCAGCTGAACCTAAAGACATGTGGTCCAGCTAAACCTAAAGACATGTGGTCCAGCTGAACCTAAATACATGTGGTCCAGCTGAACCTAAAGACATGTTGGTCCAGCTGAATCTAACGCTCTTGTGTCCACCAGGTGAAGATCTGCGACATGCAGATGCGCGGCACGCCTCGGGACCTGCTGCCCGGCGACCCGGTCTGCAGCCCCGTGGCCACGGTGCTGGCCGAGGCCACCACGCAGCTCATCCGCATCCTGCACCGCGCGGACCCCTGGACCCACCGCATCAACAAGATCATGCTGGAGCGACTCCACACCATCAAGGCCTGCTTCCGGGAGGCGGCCACCAGCAGTGGCGGCGGCCAGAGGCTGAAGAAAAGCCTCTCAGTGCAGAGCCGCGAGGAGCGCGACGCGCAGCGGGAGAGCCAGGATGCGGCGGCCCTCCTCCTCCAGGAGGATAGGGGCCGCCAGGGGCGGCTGGGGGAGCTGTCGGAGCAGCACCTGCGGACCCTGTGTACGGAGGTGTGGCCTGTGCTGGCTGTAATCGGTGGCACGGACGGCGGCCTGCGCGTGGGCGGCCGCTGCGTGCACAAGCAGACGGGCCGCCACGCCACCCTGCTGGGCGTGGTTAAGGAGGGCAGCACCTCGGCCAAGGTGCAGTGGGACGAGGCGGAGATCACCATCAGGTACCACCAGGGAGGCTCCCATCTATCGCATGTGCACCGACATGTCGTGGCCTAGGTCCTCTTTAGATCTTTTTGTGGATATTTTCTGAGCATGCCGTTCTTTGAAACAGCATGTTGACCGTTAATGAGGCTTTTAAGCCCCAGTGAATTTGCCTACACGCCTTTTTAAATGTGGATTATAATAACCACATAAAATATGATTAAGGCTTAAGATACCGGAATTTCATTCTGTATTTAAGTGCCACCATGCCGCTAAATATTAACATATAAAAGCTTCCATGTTAACAACACACTTTCATTCAACATAACATTCAATCCTAATAAATATGCATATATCAGTTTAATCAATGTGGTGACCACATTTAATATGCAATAATATCTACTAGGTTGAAATGGGTTGTTTTTAAAAGATGTACTTGTTCCGCGCAATCTCATGCATTTTTATAGCATGCAAACATGCACCCATGCCATCATATTCATTTGCTTGCTTGAGAGTATTTGTTTTGCTTCTGCTCATTAGCTTTCATGACTTAATAATACCATTTCTATCCCATCATTTCTCCATAGCTTTTCATTGCCCTAGTGACCATTTAATTGTTGTGTCCACGAATCATCACAATACATCATACTTACCCATGGCATCTTTTTAATTTTTGGTCATCATGCATGCTCTTCTTCTATCCTACCCTCTCCCTCACTTTGTTTATTTTTTTTTCTTCCTTCACTCCTCTTCCTCACCACCTTCTATTAAAGCTTCCCAACTTTCTGGTCGCCTAGTGACACTCCGCTGTACAACCTGGAGCCCTGCGAGCCGCTGCCCTTCGACGTGGCGCGCTTCCACGGCCTGACTGCCGCGCTGCTCCTGGACATCACTTACCTCACCAGCATCCAGGAGGACGCCGCCAAGCTGGGCCTGCGGCGCCACGAAAAGAGACACCGCAGCGCCACCTCCGCCGGCCCCGAGGCGCCCACCACCACCGTCGCCACCACCGCTGCCACCGACGACCGGCCCAGCGCAGACCAGCAGCAGCAGCAGCAGCAGCAGCAGCAGCAGCAGCAGCAGCAGCAGCAGCAGCAGCAGCAGCGGGCCGACATCACCAAGGACTCTGCCCCCACGTCTGCTGCGCCCGTCTCGGAGCTGCGCGTCTCCCACAGCCTGGACGAGGTGAAGGCGTACACCACGCCCAACTCCAGGTCTGACAACGACATCTCCCTGTTTGCAACTGCGCCGAGTCCTCCTACCTCCCCTCCTTCGCAGCAGCAGCAGCAACAGCAGGCTGGCGGGCCAGTGGCCAGCGAGAGCGCCCCGCCCGCCGCCCCCGCCGCCGGATCCCCTCATCACCTCCCCGGCTGCGAGGGCCTCCGGAGGAGGGGCCATGAGCACGGGGGCCGCAGCGACGTCTTCGTGGCCGCGCAGTCGGAGATGCACGCCATCCAGCTGTCCTACCTCTACCTGGGCGCCATGAAGGCTCTTAGCTCCTTGCTCAGCTGCAGCAAGTATGCAGAGCTGCTGCTCATACCCAAGGTAGCCCCGGCCTTCCTTCTAGCACTCGCACTCCACCAACATGCTGAGACCAGACATAGCTTAGCATAGAGCTGTACAATTAGGACAAGAATTATTATTGGGATTATTTTGCCCAATATTGAGATTATTCATTCCGTGACATTGCTTTATATATTAAGCGGTAGTCATCACACACAAGATTCTAGCACCCTTAGTGGCAATGCCTGTGATTGGTTTTTGTTTTTTCGTTTGGAATTTGATTTGAGCGTTGTTGTTTTTTTATGCAACCTTTGACATTTGGCTCATTGCTAAAATTTATATTTATATTTATATTATATATCGAATATATATATATATAATTTATTGTGCGGCCCTAGTTTAACACCAGCCTTGATGTTGAAAGCGTAGGATTTCCTAGCCATGTACATAGAGTATACGTAGCCTCTGAACTCTCCTCTCTGCCCGTCAAGGTGCTTCCAGAGGCTGTGGCCAGCGGGCACAACGCCGACCTCAACGCTAACCCCGGCACGGGTGAGGCCACCACCTCCCCCGCCTGCCAGGAGGAGGTGGAGATGCGCGCGGCGCTGCAGTTCTTGATGCGTCACATGGTGAAGCGCGCCGTGATGCGTTCGCCCATCAAGCGGGCCCTGGGCCTGGGGGACTTGGAGCGGGCCCAGGCCATGGTCTACAAGCTGGTGGTCGGCGGGCTCCTGGAGGAGCCCGGCGTCGCCAAGGCCAAGCCTGCTGGTGAGCAGCTGAGCAATGATATAATATATAGATTTAAATGAAGATGTTCAGCTGAACATCAAATACAGCTGCACATGTAAGGGAGAGGTAGAGATGGTGGGAGAGGGAGCCCAGTACTATCTAGCTCTATGGGGGAGGAAGTAAGAGTTTGACCCATTTAGTCTTTGAATGATTCTCCATTCACAAACAATGTTGTTTAGGTGGTTGTTTTCCGGTCTAAATAACGTATATGTTTTATTATTGTATTATATACAAATAACGTTGTCTGTTAAAAATCGATAAGTGTTGCTCGCAGAGATTCTGTCAGTACAGAATCGATGTATGTGTTTATATTCCTCTGTTTTATGTGATGTATTTGTTGTTACCCTGTGAAGCACAATGTAGAGCAAGGTTCTATATAACTACATATTACTTAATTACTTTGTCTCTGTTGTAATGGCATCATTTTCCATAATCTATCTTCCCATATTGACCTCTTTGGTCCCTTCTCTCAATAAATATATCTGGTGGTGAATCAGTTTCTCTTTAATCGCCGACACGGCTGATTGGATGGAGACAAACTGATTTCATTGGGCGACTGTCATTGCGTCCTGCTTAGGAGTGAAGCCCGAGATGGAGGTGGAAGGGGAAGGGATGGAGGCGGGGGAGCAGCTGGCCCAGACACCCGTCACCACCAGCCCCTCGGCCTCCAGCACCACCTCCTTCATGAGCTCCTCTCTGGAGGACACCACCACCGCCACCACGCCCGTCACCGACACGGAGACCGCCCCGGCCACCGAGTCCCCAGGGGTCATGCCCCTCAGCCTTCTCAGGTAAACAAACACACACACACACACATACACATACGCACACACACCACACACACATACGCACACACACCACACGCACACACACACATACGCACACACACCACACGCACACACACACAAACACACACACACTTTTTTTACAAGTCTAATACCAAGCATTTCAAGTCATTCTTTGGATCGTGATGTTATGATCAACATTGGATCCACTAATTATTAGGATTTGCAGCTATATATAAATAATTTCTGTTCCTTTTGGTCGGATTCAATTCGATTCCACCAGTGTAGAAAGGGGTAATGTATTTTTTACATCAGTGAAGTCTTTGCTAATGTTTGGCATTGGTTTAGCGTTCATCCAGCATTAACAAAGCTGATAAACAACTGAATAATGAACCTGCTCGAAAGACATTGTCATTGTGGATCAATATGTAGCCCCACTTACAGACAGGGATGCTCTGCAGTTGCACCGCGGGGGCTGGTTTGGGACAGGCTCTCATGTAGACTCTGATGTTTTCCTTTTTTACAGGCAAATGTTTTCCAGCTACCCCGCCACCGCCTTGCTTCCCACCCGTCGTGCTCAGACGCCCCCGGTCTCGTCCCTGCCCACCTCTCCCTCAGACGAGATTGGTCGCAGGCAGAGCCTCACCTCTCCTGACACACAGCCCCCCAGGAACCAGAACCGCACCGGTACCTGTGAGTGTGCAACACACACATACACCCCCCCCCACACACACACACACACACACACACACACCCCCAGCCCTTCATTTTAGTACTTTATTATATTCATACTCTTATTCATATTTTTTGTATTTCGCCAGCTCTCTCGGACCCCAGCAGCCGCCTGTCGACGTCCCCTCCTCCTCCTGCCATCGCCGTGCCCCTGCTAGAGATGGGCTTCTCACTGCGCCAGATCACCAAGGCTCTGGAGGCTACAGGTGAGAGAGAGAGAGAGAGAGAGAGAGAGAGAGAGAGAGAGAGAGAGAGAGAGAGAGAGAGAGAGAGAGAGAGAGAGAGAGAGAGAGAGAGAGAGAGAGAGAGAGAGAGAGAGAGAGAGAGAGAGAGAGAGAGAGAGAGAGAGAGAGAGAGAGAGAGAGAGCTGTCATTTATTAATTCACAACATAGTCTGTAGTTTTGACTGGAGAGAGAGACTCTGCTGTCATTTATTAATTCACAACATAGTCTGTAGTTTTGACTGCAGACTAGAGAGAGAGAGAGAGAGAGAGACACTCTGCTGTCATTTATTAATTCACAACATAGTCTGTAGTTTTGACTGCAGACTAGAGAGAGAGAGAGAGAGAGAGACACTCTGCTGTCATTTATTAATTCACAACATAGTCTGTAGTTTTGACTGCAGACTAGAGAGAGAGAGAGAGAGAGAGAGACACTCTGCTGTCATTTATTAATTCATTAATTCACAACATAGTCTGTAGTTTTGACTGCAGACTAGAGTGCAGTTGCCCCCTGGTGATTGTGTGTATCATCTGTGCATGTGGGTTCAGGTCCTACCAGGGGCTATTTGTGAATGTTATGGAAATTCAACCCTTCATCAACGGTTCTATGTTGTTGCCGTTGGTGATGATACAACAGGTTAAACACACTATACAGTCACGCCATAAAACTCAATGGAGTTAAAGATATCAACTGTATACAAATGATTACAGTTTTACAGTCAGGACCATGAGCCTTTTTTTCCTTCTCCTTTTCCACTACATTTCCTTCCCATCCTCGACACATTTTGGCGTGGTCCGCATAGAAAGGTCCACACATTCATGAAGTGGGGACTTTCAAACCTCATATTTAATCACTTCAGGGGCATTTCTTCTCATCGTAATTCATTTAGACTATAAAACTAACGTAAGCGTATTACAAAAAGTCGATATCTTAATTTCATGACGATACATTAATTTCATGACGATATCTTAACTTTTACGACGATAAAATATCCTTCAATATAATAATATTGAATTATTGCCCAGCCCTAGTTGTGTGTGTGTGTGTGTGTGTGTGTGTGTGTGTGTGTGTGTGTGTGTGTGTCTGTGTGTGTGTGTGTGTTACCTGTTATCTGTCTGTTTTGGTTTTCTGTTAAAAAGCAGCCTGGTTGTATGTTGTTTTCATGCTGCTCTTGTCTCTCTTGAAAAATAGGTTTTAAATCTCTCTTGTCTCTCTTGAAAAAGAGGTTTTAAATCTCAATGGAATTCAACATGGTCAAATAAAGGTCAAATAAATAAAAAAACATTAAAGGGAAGCATTCGTGTTATGGTCACAATGCTAACCACTACCAGCGGTGCAGAGCCTCTGTGTAATCAAGGTGCCGTCATGACCATCCAACCCACTGTACCGCTGCGGTCCCCATGCAGGGGCTCAAGGCGAGGCGGACGCCCAGAACATCACAGTGCTGGCCATGTGGATGATAGATCACCCCGGCACCGAGGAGGACGACGAGCCCCACTCCGGTGGCGGCGGCGGTGGGGTGAACGGCTCTGGGTCCTCCTGCCACGGAGCCAGCGGCAAGTCCCTGGACAGGACCCCCTACCTGTGCTCCCCCGGGGACATGTCCAGTGCCGACCCCACCGAGATGGAGGAGGGATTCAGCGAAAGGTAGGCTTACTTGGATGTACTCTCTTGGTGTTGGCTTCGCACGCCGGTAAAATGGGTTCTTAAGGGATCCTCCTGATGACGAGGACAGTGGGATGAGTAAACCGATTTATCGCAGTATGAGAACAGCTGGTGCATGCTAGCGCTCCGCTCAAGTGTGTGTGGTGGTGGCTGGTTTACTCTGTGGGCCTTGATTACCAAGGACCCACAGGTGTGCAGCCTCACCCTGCTCCAGACTCCAGACCCCAGTCTGAGCCCAATCAAACAGCCCCAGACTCTTATCAGTCTGAGGCTGCTTGGTTGGTGGCTGCTTAAACCAGCCACCAACCACACACACACATGCCCTAAGTAGGCATATCAAATGACACAATTTGTGTCATTTGATATTCTAGTCGTAGTGACTTTCTGTCAAATTCTATGCATTGAGGGTGCGACGTGAAGGTAAGACTTTGGAGTTGTAAAGAGAGATAGCAGAAGAGCAATTAAAAAAAATAAACGTCCCCTCCCTCTCTGCTCCCTATGTTTCTCCACTAATCAGGGTAGAAATGCCCTGATTGGTCAAAAATTTGCCAGGAGCGGCCCAATATCGAAATAGTCTAATACAAAAGGCTTGCAGTCAATCAAACCGTTATTCTCACAGAGCATTTCGCTTAGCTGTCGGGTGGCTATGGCAATTATATCAAATTACACTCAAATGAGAGCTCTTGAAATAGTATGTACTATTGCAAGTCAAAATTCTGCAAAAATACAGATGATTTTGTTTTCTCTCTTGCAGTCCTTACATGTTGGAGCAGGTGGGCGGTCCGACCGCCAGGGGGCGCTCTGCCGTCAGCAGGAAGCACCGCTTCGACCTTGCCGCACGCACCCTGCTAGCTCGAGCCGGTGAGACTCTAGTGACACACTCTCGTCTCTTGCACTCCTTACGATCCAGCAGCCGACCTCACGTTATACCTCTCTGTTCCCGCTCCCCATTAAGCTGAGCTGGGGCCTGAGGCCTGATAACAGCCCAGGTCAGAGCATTAAATTGCATTAAATGCATTAAATGCATTAAATGCATTAAAGTGGTCTCAAAACTGAATGTTTAAACTAATCTTTGGGGTCTGGGAGATGTCCTTCGTAACGTCATCCAAGGCTCACTTGTTATGTCTTTTTAAGCTATTTTGTAATAAAAAATGCGTTGTTGTTGTGTTGAAATGATGTTGTTATGTGGTTGTAATCTAACCATGTGCCAATAAAGGAGTGGCTAAAGGTCTCTCTCTGCCGGCCTGCTCCCCAGCCGGTCTGTACCGCTCGGTGCAGGCTCACCAGAGCCAGTCTAGGGTGACGGCCCTCCAGCAACAGCAGCAGCAACAGCAGCAGGACGCTCTTTATGACTTCAGCCTGGATGAGGAGCTGGAGATGGACCTGGACGAGGAGACCATGGAGGCCATGTTCGGCCAGGAGCTGGCCACCGACACGGACGTTCTGGGATTGTGGATCCCAGAGGTATTGGACTGGCCAACATGGGTGTGTGTGATTTTATGCTACGGCCACGGGGGCTGCCATAGTGCTACTCGCCTGCCCTGCGTTGTAAAGAGACGAATGCAAGATGAATGCACGCTGAAACGCCCGCTGTACAACACACACACACACACAAACATTTCACTGACTTGCTGAAGCATGTCAATTAAAAACGCACTGCATCACTTGCAGCTATAGCTTTGGCCAGCATGGGAGATATTTGATTTGGGATATGGCTTTCAATAATGATTGCAGGTGCTTATAACAGGTGCTTCAAACTGGCTTTTGATGATGGCATAAAAAAATAAAATAATACCTTTAAAAGAACATGCTTTTAGTCATGTATGGCATTGTCATTGAATCACCCATGCTTGTGTGATTTGTTATTTTGTTTTGTTTTGGTTTCTTAAGTCTCTCCCTTGTCGTGTGTCCATTATTTCAACCAGTGAACGTGCCTTGTCCTGTTTCATTCAACCACATGTTTCCGTCTGTTTGTGCGTGTGTTTCCCCCCCCTTGCAGCACGTGTGTGAGACGGAGGACCGTGACGAGGTGGTGGTGTGTGAACTGTGCGAGGCCAGCGTGGCCAACTTCAACCAGCACATGAAGAAGGGCCACCCAGGCTGCGGGCGCAGCGCCAACCGGCAGGGCTACCGCAGCAACGGCTCCTACGTGGACGGCTGGTTCGGGGGCGAGTGTGGCAGCGGCAACCCCTACTACCTGCTGTGTGGCGGCTGCAGGGAGAAGTACCTGGCCCTCAAGAGCAAGGCCAAGGTGCCCTCTGTGGAGAGGTAACTCCCGCGGAGACCACGCCATAACCAACGGGGTTTCATATTCATATATCCGTATGTAAATGGTAGGTAGGGCGGCAGTATAGCTCAGGAGGTAGAGCGGTCACCTCACAACCGGAAGGTTGCTGGTTCATTCCCCTTGGCTCCTCGTGTCCTTAAGCAAGACACCCTGTGTCCTTGCATGGCTGGCACCGCCGTCTGTGGTTGAATGTGTGTGTATGAATGGGTGAATGTGAGGCATGACTTAAAGCGCTTTGGATAAAAGCGCTATATGAAAGGCAGTCCATTTACCAAATGTGTGTTGAATATATGTCTTTTTGTATTTGTGTTAAATATGTAGAACCTTCAGACTTTAATATGATTACTCAATTCACAAAACCTTCAGACTTTAATATGAGTATTCAATATACAGAACCTTCTGATCTTTTAAATGTACAGAACCTTCGGACTTTAATATGATTATTCAATATACAGAACCTTCTGCTTACAATCCTGTCAGATTGTTGTCGAGTGTTGACCAGTTACAGGTGCTTAGTTTTTCAGATTTTCAACTGACCAATGCAAGCCAGTGCTGATGGTTGATGAAGTGATGAATTTTAATGCCATATCAGGTGATGAGTAATACAATTTTTTTTCTTTGTCAGATACAAAGGTCAGGCTCCCGACCTCTTGGGAAAACAGGACAGTGTCTATGAAGGTGAGGAGGACTGTGTGTGTGTGTGTGTGTGTGTGTGTGTGTGTGTGTGTGTGTGTGTGTGTGTGTGTGTGTGTGTGTGTGTGTGTGTGTGTGTGTGTGTGTGTGTGTGTGTGTGTGTGTGTGTGTGTGTGTGTGTGTGTGTGTGTGTGTGTTTAAAATAATGTACTGACTGTGTCTTTGGCCCTGCCGCGGTGCAGAGGACTGGGACATGTTGGACGTGGACGAGGACGAGAAGCTGACCGGCGAGGAGGAGTTTGAGATGCTGTCTGGCCCTCTGGGTCTTGGCGAGCGCCGCCTCGTCCCCGAGGCCGTCCAGTTCCCCGACAGTGACCCGCTGGGAGCCTCCGTCGCCATGGTGACGGCCACCAACAGTATGGAGGAGACTCTGCTGCAAATCGGTGAGGGAGGCTGAAGGTCTTCATCCGTTGGCTCTTGTGCCTTACATGAACTACCACTCCACAACAGGCTTCTATGTTGTAGATCTACTTGGTGACAATATTTTTCATCTCTACATCCGATGATGAAGATCGTCTGATTAAATCCAATAGAATAATGCTATAGTTTTGGCGCAAAGTAAAATGACTAATATGTGTATGTGTGCTGGTTTGTGTGTGTGTGTATGTGTATGCTTCTGTGTGTCTGTGTGTCAGGATGTCAAGGCTCTGTAGACAAGAGCTCTTCAGGTAGGATGACTCTGGGCGAGCAGGCTGCAGCTCTACAGAACCCCCACGACCGGGTCATGGCCCTGCGGAGGGTGACCGCAGCAGCGCAGGTCCTGCTGGCCCGCACCATGGTCATGAGGGCCCTGTCTCTGCTTTCTGTCAGGTACACTCCCTCCTAGGTGCTCTTGTCCGGTACAAATCCTCCTCGGGGCTCTGTTAGGTACAGATCCTCCTAGCTACTCTGCCAGGTACACACTATCCTAGCTGCTCTCTGGCAGATACACAGCTCCAGTTCCATGTGCACTTGGTGTGGCTGAGATCCAGGATCTTGTTAAAGGAAAACCAAGCCTCTGTTTGAGCTACTCCCCGCTCACCTTCACTTTCATTTAGGGACGGGGCTATATTCCCTTTGAGGCCAGAATGTTTGATTGATGTGACCTGGTAACCCAACACTTCCAATAACGGGGTAACTCCTCGTAAATCGTTGTGTGTTTAAGTCTACATTGGGACCAGGATCAATCCCTGGCACTACAATGGAGCACACCCATAAGCTGTTTTAGGTTTAGTTTTTTTCTTCAAGATTCAAGTACAATGGAGTGCTTACTCCCTGTTCACTCCCGCATTATGAATTCTACACATTTAACGAGTAATATAAACAATAATAGAGAACAATAAAGAAGTAAGAAGGGATGATGTATACTGTACACATGGTAGCTTCATAAATTCAGTGCAGTACAGCGCAGTAACGGTAATCAGTTCAGTAAGTCCAGAACAGAAGTGTGTATGACACAGTGTTATGTTGGTGACAATGTTATGATATGATAGACTTTAACAATGGGGTTTCCCACAGATCTGAAATATACTACATACATTTTGATTTATTGAATTGACTCAATATTCAGTGTGCACAAAGATGCCACTGGGACGGGGGTTCGGCAGTGCTTGAAGGTACTTAGACTTCCGATTCGGTGGTTGCATCGTTTCGAACGGCTCTTTTTTCGCGTCCTGTGTGATCTATAAAGAGAAGTACAGTGCCCCTGGCGTTTTTATATATATATATATATATATATATATATATATATATATATATATATATATATATATATATATATATATCTGTGCGACCCGCCCAAGTAAAGTCTATGTGTAGGAAACACGTGTGTGTATGTGTGTGCATGTGGTCACGCGTTGTCCTCACTCTCTTCCTCCCCCTTTCCACCTTTGACACACAGCGGCTCCAGCTGCAGTCTGGCAGCAGGCCTGGAGTCCCTGGGCTTGACCGACATCAGAACGCTGGTGCGTCTCATGTGTCTGGCGGCGGCGGGCCGCGCCGGCCTGTCCACCAGTCCACCCACGGGCTCGGGCCCGGCCGAGAGGCCCCGCGGCGCCAGCAAGTCCAGCAAGCCCATCTCCTGTCTGGCCTACCTCAGCACCGCCGTGGGCTGTCTGGCCTCCAACAGCCCCAATGCCGCCAAGCTGCTGGTGAAACTCTGCACGCAGGTAGATGCCATTCAAATTATGTAGTACTTTTAACGACGGCATGGCAGGGGAAGGGTCCATTTGGGTGATTTGCGCATTGTCCTATTTTGGCTATGTTTTTGCATTGGCTCACTCGCATTACAGGATACTTGTGTGCCAGAAGTCCATCGGCGTGACGTGTAAAGGTCCCATAAACAAGCCAACACGTGTTAGGTGCCACCCTGTGGCAGCTCATTTGCATATTGAACCTGTATGTGCCAAACTCTATACCTCTATTGGATGAATTAAAACCACTGTGCATCATCACGTCTTTTACGGTGCATTATGGATATTAAAGTAGTACACTTATCTGGGGAACCAGATTTGTACATGTAGGTGACAGCTTAGACAGTCAGTATGAGATATTCAAGGCTTTCAACAAAGACCTTTGACTTCCCCTTTGTCCAGAACCTGATCTCTGCGGCCACAGGCCTGAACCTGACCACCGTGGACGACCCCATCCAGCGCAAGTTCCTGCCCAGCTTCCTGCGGGGCGTGTCCGAGGAGAACAAGCTGGTCACCTCGCCCAACTTTGTGGTGACTCAGGCCCTGGTGGCCCTGCTGGCGGACAAGGGGGCCCGGCTGAGGCCCGCGTACGACAAGACGGACCTGGAGAAAAGAGGTTGGTGGGGGAACCGAGATGGGGTCATCATCTGTGTGGTCACCGTCAATTTCATTAGTGTCATCCTGTCATTAATTTTTTTATGAATTATTTTATGACTCAAGAAAAAAAAACATTAAAGGGACGTTTTATACCTCTATGTCAATGATAACTTTAGTCTCTCATGACGATTTGGAAACGGCTTCTAATGGCTAATCACATGCACACCTGGTGGTATAATAGAGGACCCTTTAACACTAATTATAAAAATATATTTTCCGAATCTTGAGCACATTGTACAATGTCTTTTGCACAAATCGGATATTTTTTGCATGTGCATGTCAACATAATTTCACCTATATATATGTTTTGTTAATTACATCTGTAACGTATGCCTCTCGCCTCTAAGCACTGACACTGTTCATGCTTGTGCGATTGATTCACTTGTCACCATTTTATTTTTCCTACTGCGCTTTGCCTTGTTTCTCTTCTTTTGTATTTGTCCCTTTTCTTCCACACCTCACTCACCGGGCGGACCTTGTCATCTTTTTTTTTCCGAGCAGGTTTAATTGCGCATTTGTATGCCCATCCTTTCCACAATCCTCTCGCTGTAGGCGCCCTGGAGCTGGCCAACGCTCTGGCGGCGTGCTGCCTCTCCTCCAGGCTCTCATCGCAGCACCGGCAGTGGGCGGCGCAGCAGCTGGTGCGCTCCCTGGCCGCGCACGACCGCGACAACAGCCACACCCAGCCTCCCACCCTGGCCGACATGGCGGGGGACCTGCGCAAGTGTCCCCTGGTGAAGCTCGAGGCCCACCAGAGCCGGGTAAGGTCACTGAGGCCGTGGGTCACTTAAAACGTGCAAAAAGGTTGATTATTATTTAAAAGTTATCTATAACTTTAAATCGCACATATAATGTATTAGTATATAATGCCCCAGCAGTAGCTCAGGGGCGGCAGTAGCGGTCGTCTGGGAAACGGAAAGTTGCTGGTTCGATCCCCTTGCTCCTCCTAGCAAAAGTGTTGAGGTGTCCTTGAGCAACACACCATAACCCTAACTGCTCCTGACGAGAGCTGGCTGTCGCCTTGCATGGTCGGTCGATGAATGTGTGTATGAATGGGTGAATGTGAGGCATGATTTGTAAAGGGTTTTAGTTAGAAGCGCTATATAAATTGCAGTCCATTTACCATTTCCATGTATAATATGTATATAATATAAGCTCTTTGTGCTCAGGTCATCACGTTAGGCTGGTGCAGTAAGAAAGGACTGTTAGCCACGAGTGGCAGTGATGGGACGGCTCGCCTTTGGAATGTCACCAAGAGCCAGTACACCCTGCAGCAGACCTGCATCTTCAACAAGACGTGAGGAGATTGACACATCGCACTGTCATCTGTCTTTCGCCCCCTCATCGTTGACCCGTGTGCTGAACATGTTTTACATAACACTCGTGTCTTCTCTTTGCTGTCCCTGTCAGCGACGGCTCTTCAGAGGAGGGGTCGAATTCCCTGGGCTCTCCCGGTGAACACTGTTTGGCCTCGCTGGCCTGGAGCCTCACCGGCAAATACCTGGCCTCTGCCATGGAGAAAATGGTCAACATTTGGCAGGTCAACGGTAAACACACCTTTGCTTCCTTGGTGGTAGTTAAACTTCCTTACAGTACATTGAAATCACACTTTCAACAAACACATTTGATATCAGAATTTAATTTTTTTCCCGCGTTCGCTGTGGAAGCACTGTGTAACTCCACAGTGCATGAATGGGATTGCATAAAAACATTGCATTTCTTCCATTAAAAATGAATGAATGAATGGCTCTCAATGCACAATCTGGTCCAGTAATCAGCTGCTGTCACCCATGGTAGAAGAGCCGGAGCACGTAGCTTCCACCATCTGTCCCTTGGCTGCCCTCGCAGGCCTCACGGATAGCGGTCTGCAGGCACACTCTCATTGGCCTCCACGTTCACTACTATTATTCTCTACTGTTGACAGACCCGTGAGGGCCTCCTCCCTCTCGTGTGTCATGTAGCGCTTGACCTTATTCTACACCGCCAGTCAGGTGAACAGCAGGTTCAACACAGTGCTTACGTGTCATGCCGTACTGTCTTGTACAAGAGGCTTGGATTTGCGTGTCAAAATGTTTGGTCAACCCAGAAGCACGCAGGGCTGACCACACCAATTCTCTCCCCCCCCCCCCCCCGCCACCAGGTGGTAAGGGCATCTTGGACATCCAGCCCCACTGGGTGTCGGCGCTGGCCTGGCCCGAGGCAGAGGCGATCTCCCTGTGGTGCGGCGAGCCCAAGGACGTGCTGCTGGTGGGCCGCATGGACGGCTCCCTGGGGCTCATCGAGGTGCTGGACGCCTCCACGATGCACCGCACAGAGCTGGAGCACTGCTGGAGGAAAGACGGTGAGCACAATGAATGGAGCCATGTGTGACATGAAGAGGGTCGACGGATCACCTAGAGACCACATAGGCTGACCGCCGTTGCAGCGGTCACGTAGTATGTGTTCTCGGTCGTCCATCAATATCTGCCGATGTTGACCTCTATTGTTCCCATCAGTGGCTGTGATGCACATAGCTTGGTCCAGTGAGGACAGGCCGTTTGCTGTGGGCTACGCTGATGGAAAGCTGCTCATAGGATCCAAAGAGCCCTTGGAAAAAGGAGCCATCGTGGTGATCGATGCACATAAGGTAAAGGAAACTGAGCTTGGTGCCAGTGATATTGGTGATGGCCTGTGTTGGTACACACTGCAGCCGGTATGAGATGGTATGTGTTCTGATGCAGGTTAAGGTTGGAGGTCTATAAGAGGACTAACCCTGTGTCTCCCCAGGAGTCCATCACCTGCATGAAGTGGGATGCCAGCGGTCGGATGCTGCTCACCTGTGCCAAAGAAGAGACGGTGAAGCTGTGGGCCAGCCCAGACTCTGAGTCGGACTCGTGCTCCGGCTGGCACTGCCTGCAGAGCCTCAGCCATCCTTCTGTGGTGAACAGCGTGGCCTGGTGCAGCCTGCCTGGACGCGCTCCCAAGCCTCTCAGCATGCTAGCCACGTAGGTGCTCCACTACAGCAGGGCGGTGATGGGATTATATACACCACACACCAGAGTTGATGGTAGCCGGTAATGACCAGCTTTTGCTCTGTTCGTCAATGAAAGAGTTTTGATGAGTTTTCAACAAAGCTGATATTTGAGCCAAACAAATTAATTTGCCTACCAAAATGGCATATAGATCCGAATGCCAGTTTGCTTTATTACATCTATTCGGTTGAATAAAACATCTTTCAACAACAATCATATCGATACAGTTGTTGAAAGGTGTAGATTGGTTTGGGAGAATGTGATCTCTTGATTGGAATTACTGCTTTTTATTTCTTGCAGTGGAAACTGAATAGTTCATTCACACAATGTTGGAAGTCTGGCAAGTTAAGAGATATTTGCAGAGAAGTTAACTGAAGTTAACAGACAATCAAATAGAAACACATTATTTGAGTGTCACTTTATGTGATTACGCTGGGAGAAAATGGGTATCCTTCATTCAGCCTTTATTTTCAAATAAAGGTGAATCTGTGGTAATAATTTTGCATTCAATATAAATCGGCAGGCCTGCCTGACATGTATTGCTCTGAAAGTCTGTTCCACACGCCAATTTAATCTAATAGACTTCATCAAAGAAAGCCAATTTGATATTGATTTTAGTTATTTGAATTTCAACTGGCATTAATTAAACCTATTCCAACCATGCAGTTCTAAAGGTCTATGCATTACAATGTGGCTAGTATATGCAAATGTACAATGATCAATTCCCCTTCATTTTACCAGCATTCCGTTTTTGCAAATTCCAGCGAAAGTCTTTTGTTCGAACTGTTTCAATTATTTTTCGGTCTGTGTCCTGCAGCCTGCACATAGATCACCAGTTTGATCAAAAGCCCTACTTTGCAGGGAAAAAATACTTGTTAAACTTTGTCTTTCATTTTGTGCGGGGCTTGCACAAAATGTTCACGGGGAGAAGTTAATATTGATTAATTATTCAGTTTCCCTGGGGAAATAAGCTACCGTCTCGGACTGTTGGCACAGCAGTTTATCAGCCAAGCAATGTTGCCACACAATACAATCCATGAGCCACAGTTGATCTGTGTAAACAATTGTCATAGCCGTGCTGTCTTGCGCACCAATTTCAAACTTAAAGAAAAGCCTGTGGCCACAGCTAGAAAACAAAGCAAAATATCATTCAGAAATTAATTCGTAATGAATTTAGATCTCTTCAATCAATTTAGAAGTGTGCCTTTAAACCATATACAGTGAGAGTCTATGCTTGGGTTAGAAATGGGGAAAATAATAATTTTGCACAGGATGAACATTTTGCTCCAGTCCAATAGTAACGTCCAGCACAGCTGGAACAAGATTCTCTGAAATGTCATATATCGTTTGATACTAAATAACAAATTCAGCAACATAAATACACCGCTGTCATGCTTTAGTGTGCCAACACACACGTCTAATGTCTGGCTTCCTCTGAGCAGGGTCTATCTTAATCTGTCCAACTGACACTGTGAAAAATGCAAGGCAGCCATATTGGACACACATGCAATCTTTAAGCGGTGCAGACTGATATGTCTCACCTTTCAGTGTCAAATGGTTGTGGTATTTTCATCAGGAGGAATCCCTGCGAGGAAACACTTGTGTGTGTGTGTGGTTTAAACCCATCCTGTGCATCTGAATGTGTTTGTGTGCCTTTCTAGATGCTGTCAGAATGGCCTTGTCTCAGTTTGGACGGTTCCCCAAAACCCGTCTGACTTCCCAGACTCCTGTTCTTCTGGATCGGAGGGCTGCTGGGAGAATGAGCCAAAACCTTGGTTTAAGGTACTTGAAAAACACGTGGATGAACTCCGTGAAATCTGATGTGATTCAACCAACCTTTTCCTTTTGATCTTGACATTCTCCGCCACGTCAAGGCCATTATTATCATCGTCAAGAATGTCACAAACACTAAGATCAGGGGGATTAAACGACAACAAACGTGCCACCTGGAATATTGGCCGGTGTGTGTGGTGTTCACGATGAAGGAAAGAATAGAGCCACCGAGAACAGATTGAAGCAACAAGATAGCTTGGAGCAGGAATTTCAAACATTTCAGCTCTCCAATTTTCAAGGATGCCAAGAGAGACGTTTCTTAGGAATGGCATGGCACACAATGTTTCTATCTGATAAAATACTTGTATACATAGCTCAGCCTGTAAAGTCTCTCTCTGTCTGTCTGTCTGTCTCTCTCTCTCTCTCTCTCTCTCTCTCTCTCTCTCTCTCTCTCTCTCTCTCTCTCTCTGTCTCTGTCTCTGTCTCTGTCTCTGCTCTCTCTCTCTCTCTCTCTCTCTCTCTCTGTCTCTGTGTCTCTCTCTCTCCCTCTCCCACCCCCACCCTCTCTCTCGCGCTGTCTCGCTGTCTCCCTGTGTATGTGTAGCAGTATTGGCGGCGGAAGAGGCTGGGCGCCCACTGTGTTTTCCAGCTGAAGGGACACATCACACCCGTGCGGACGGTGGTCTTCAGCCCCGACGGCCTGGCCCTGGCCTCCGGAGGAGTGGGGGGGCTGATGAACATCTGGTCCTTGAGGGTAGGTTTACACACACATACACACACACATACACATACACATACACACACACACACACACACACACACACACAAATACAGGAGGCGGCAGTAGCTCAGTCTGTTGGGACTTGGCTTGGGAACCGGAGGGTCACCAGTTCAAGTCCCCGAAACGGACCGAGAACTGGTACTTGAGTACGGAGTGAGAACTGGTACTTGAGTACGGAGTGAGAACTGGTACTTGAGTACGGAGTGAGAACTGGTACTTGAGTACGGAGTGAGAACTGGTACTTGAGTACGGAGTGAGAACTGGTACTTGAGTACGGAGTGAGAACTGGTACTTGAGTACGGAGTGAGAACTGGTACTTGAGTACGGAGTGAGAACTGGTACTTGAGTACGGAGTGAGAACTGGTCCTTGGAAAAAAGGTGCCACTTGGCCTCCTGGGCGCACTGCCGAGGTGCCCTTGAGCAAGGCACCAGACCCCTACACTGCTCCCCGGGCGCTGTTTATACAATAGCTGCCCACTGCTCCTACTACTAGGATGGATCAAATGCAGAGAAACAATCTAGATTTAGATTTAGATTTAGACTGTCACAAACAAAGGGTATTGACCCAGTGTTTTTATGAAGAAATAGGTCAACTCTTGACATGGTGTCTGTTTACTTGTACCCCTTAATACCTTCCTGTGTGTACGTGCACACACGTACACTACCCGTAAAGGGGTAGTAAGTAAACCCCCATTATAGAAGGTAAAAAGTACATTTCTCATATTTCTCATATTTTACAGATTTTTTCCCCCTCTACCCACGTTTAACAACTTAATACATATGTATACATTTGTAACAACATATAAATGTTCGACCCCAACTGAAGAAAGTAATCCTGGGGTTTACTTGCCCTTAAAACAGAACGGATCGGTGCTCCAGACCGTAGTTGCCGGATCAGGTGCCATTCAGAACATCGCCTGGATCCCAGATGTGGGCGTGGCCGTCTGCTCCAATAGGTCAAAGGTATGGGAAGTGCCTTTTGGCCAATCACAGTCATCACCGTACAGAATAGACCGGCAAAGTAAAGTGTGTGAATGCATGTGTTTACCGTTTACCACAGCCTATATTGCCTTCATTGTGTTTGCTCTTACCGATAGCATTTCTAAACGTCCATATTATGTTGTGCGTGCGTGCGTGTGTGTGTCGTGTGTGTGTGTGTGTGTGTGTGTGTGTGTGTGTGTGTGTGTTTCCACCAGGATGTGCTGGTGGTGAACTGCTCCCCGGAGTTCATGGCCTCTAACCATGTGCTGGCCACGTGTCGCAGCGCCATGAGGAGGCAGGGGGTGGTGGGCCTCCACATGGCGCCCTGCATGAGGGCCTTCCTGGAGCGACTGCCCGTCATGCTGCAGGAGCAGTATGCCTACGAGAAGGTACCACGGGCGCTTTCTCCACCCCGTGTTTTGTGTTTTTGGATTCTGCCACCGGGTGTTCTCGCTCAAGTGACAGAGGGGGGGGGCGGGTCTTGATTGATATCCTCAGGATCTTTTTGCTGATGAATGATGACTCAAGCGATGATCAATGGTCAATCGCAATGCATGCCTGGTCCAGATGTCAGATGCTTTTCTCCAGGGCTTTTTGTGGTGAGGTCCCCAAGGAGGTGACCTTGCAGGGAATCGCTCCACCTTGTAAACAGCCAGCTCCACGTTAATCCAAGATCATCTTTAAATATATATACTCTTGTCTGGTCCACTTCAGCAGTCGGGAAAGAAAATGAGTGTGTCCCAGGTGTCCATTACCAGCGGGTGCGGCTTTTTTTTTTTTTAACCAGATCAGTCCCTTTTACTCACTTTTTCCCCACCTCTCCCCCAGCCCCACGTGGTGTGTGGGGAGCAGCTGGTCCACAGCCCCTACATGCAGTGCCTGTCCTCCCTGGCCGTGGGTCTCCACCTGGATCAGCTGCTGTGCCAGCCCCCTGTGGCGCCCCACCTCCGCCACGTCACCCCGCCAGAGTCGGGCACGGCCGTGTGGTGCGCCAGCGAGTGGGCGTGGCTCGACTGCTTCTCCACCACCGTGAAGGCGGCGGAGGCCCTGGCCCGCGGCGCCTCCTTCCCAGAATCCTTCAGTGTGCCCGACCTGGAGCCTGTGCCCAAAGAGGAGATGGCGCTGCTCATGGTGTGTGGGTGTGGGTGTGTTTGTGTGCATGGGTCTGTGTGTGTGCATGGGTCTGTGTGTGTGGGTGTGATGTAGAGCTCAGATATCAATCATAATGATGGGACACTAGAAAAAATAATAATTCTGACAAAATATGTTCTCAAGGGGAGATCTTATTATAAGCTGAGCCACAAACAATGAATATCTCTGATTTAATTTTATTATTTTGTGTGGTGGGAAATTAATGCTGAACCCAAAAATAGCACATTAGGTCATTGTGTTATCTTGGTCATTAGGTTAGGTTAGTAGCTTTGTTTGGCAGCATCATCCATCTCTGCTGTTCTCTTCTGTAATCCAACTCGCTAATCCTATTTTGTGTAGCCCTCTTGAACTAAACATACCCCCACACACACACACACACACACAATACATGCAAGGCAACTGCAGGAGAAAGTAATGACAAGAAAGCACTTCCAAAGGCAAAGTACTTTGTGAATCTGAATGTTCTGTTTCTGCACCCAGCTGGATATAAACTGACTTGTTTGCTTCGTGTTTGTGTCCAGGATAACAGTAAATGGGCCTCTGGAATGGATGAACAGATCATGTCCTGGGCCACCTCCAGACCAGAGGTAGATGTTTCCATTTTGTTTTAATGGAGATTAGAATATATTTGTTCTGTTTTTATATGTTTATTGTTGTTTGGTTACGTAAAAATAATAATCAGGCCTGTGATAAATTTGTTTATTTGCAAAACTTGAAGTAACTTGCCCTGTGGGTGTTGAGATAGGTATTTCTGACTCGATTGGCTTCCCGCTCACATTGCGTGTGTGTGTGTGTGTGTGTGTGTGTGTGTTTGTGTGTGTGCGCGTGTCCATTTGCAGGACTGGCATCTTGGAGGCAAGTGTGACGTGTATCTGTGGGGTGCCGGGAGGCACGGCCAGCTGGCAGAGGCTGGAAGGAACATCCTGGTGCCAATTACAGCTCCCTCCTTCTCCCAGGCCCAACAGGTAATAACCTCCCCCCCTCTTCCAGCCAGCTGCCAGCCCACATCCTCCTCCACACAGTAGTGCACGTTGCGCCAGGTCACATGACACGTCGCGCCAGGTCACATGACACGTCGCGCCAGGTCACATGACACGTTGTTGCACTAGGTCACATGACATGACACATAGTCGTACCAGGTCACAACATGACTCGTCGCACCAGGTCACGACATGACACGTCGCGCCAGGTCACATGACACGTCACTGTGAATGTTAGTCCTAAAAGGCCTAAAAAAAATTTGTTTTTTAACACGACAAGCTTAAAAATGCATGCAAACTTTGCAGACGTAGCAAAAAGGAAAAATGGAAAGTGACCAGATTGAACTGGCACAGCGGTTTGTGTGTTTATGTGTGGTTTTTATTCAGTTTGGGAAATCCCACAATTTCTATACAGCATTATATCAAGTTGGCAGGCTTACTGGTCAGCAGGGGCTAGGAAAAGTCTCCGATGCAAGGTCGTTACGAAGGTCCGTCCTACTGGCTGGAATAGTAAACTACCTTTGCGTTCCATAGGATAGGATGTGACCGATTTTTGTTTTCCGGGTGTTAGACCCCATGTATTTACTGAAATACTAACTGGGCAACTGATATACAAACAAAAAGGTTATTTCTTATTGTTTTGTGGCCCACAATAGGACTACGTTGTGATTCTAGTGATTCAGTTTTGTCTGTTATGGTGGTATTATCGCAGTATTCCACTCCAGGGTGTCCTTCACGGTCATTGTTGGCACTTCAGTGATGCTCACTTGCTTCCCCTCTTACACATAGGGCCTAAACGAGAGGCTGTGAAACACTAGGTCACGGTAACCATGGGAAACAGTCCATAACCGCTCCCCTCTCTTTTCTTTTTTTTGTGGGTTCCTCCTCCTTCCTTGCAGGTGGTGTGTGGTCAGAACTGCACGTTTGTCATCCAGCCCAACGGCACGGTGCTGGCCTGTGGGGAGGGCAGCTACGGCCGCCTGGGCCAGGGCAACTCTGACGACCTGCACGTGCTCACCGTGCTGTCGGCGCTTCAAGGTACGCCGCTCTCCTCCGCGGGGGGGGGACGAGGTTAGTTCCTCGTCTCCTCCGCGGGGGGGGGACGAGGTTAGTTCCTCGTCTCCTCCGCGGGGGGGACGAGGTTAGTTCCTCGTCTCCTCCGCGGGGGGGGACGAGGTTAGTTCCTCGTCTCCTCCGCGGGGGGGGACGAGGTTAGTTCCTCGTCTCCTCCGCGGGGGGGGACGAGGTTAGTTCCTCCTCGTTGTCCCTCGAGAGACAAGGGCGCTTTTCCTTACGTTCTCTGTTAGCTTCGAGGTGCGTTCGATATGCGTGTAATTCAAGATTCTTTATTTTTGCCATGTGTAACCAAGTGCAGTGGAATGATGACTCCCCATTCTATCCCGCATCCTGAATTTCACTACTATACTATACTATGCAATACAATACTATACTATACGTCACTATACTATTCTATGCAATACTATACTATATAATACTATAAACACTATATACTATATGCTATATACTATACTATAAACAATACTATATGCCATATACTATACAATAAACAACAGTATACACTATATTCTTTATACTATAAACAATACTATATGCTATAAACTATACAATAAACAACACTATGCTTTAACGGTATCAGACACAATAAAAAGAACAATAAGAACAATAAAGTGGTTAATGGGTGATATGAACATGGCAGACACAAGCATCTTAAAGTGACGGAAGTGCAGCACGGTCGTGATAGGTAGGAGCATCATAAATAATAATTAAAGTACAGAGCAGTGCAGTACGGTAATGAGTCCGGCAAGTCCGGTGACAATGGGGACAGTGTTACGCTGTTATGACGGGGGCAGCACTCGCTAGCGGTTCTGTAGGCGCGTAACAACAGCCCTGCGGTTAGAGATCCAGAAGGGTTTTGAGTGGGTGCCACTCTAACCCCTGACTCTAACCCCGACGCCCCCCCGCAGGCTTCGTGGTCACCCAGCTGGTGACGTCGTGCGGCAGCGATGGCCACTCGATGGCGCTGACGGAGAGCGGCGAGGTGTTCAGCTGGGGGGACGGGGACTACGGCAAGCTGGGCCACGGCAACAGCGACCGCCAGCGCCGCCCGCGCCAGATAGAGGCCCTGCAGGGGGAGGAGGTGGTGCAGGTCAGTGTCCGACCGCATGGGCGGTGGCCCCGTGTGTGTGTGTAAATGTGACGGTATATTTAGCATGACTTGGGTACACATTGTTGTGGTAGCTGTTCATTAGTAATGGGCCCTATGACAGTAGCGTGGGTGGTCTACATTAGCGTGGCCGCTGTAATACTAGCATGGTATTCTACATTTGTATAGTCACTGTATCGATAGCATGGGCTCTATAATGCTAGCATGGTGGCTGTAACACTAGCATGGTTGTTAACATGGTTTCTGGAACACTAGCATGGTCATTAGCATGGTCGTTGGAACACTAGCGTGGTTATTAGCATGGCCACTATTACTCTATTGTACACATAAGCGTATCTGTATGACAGCAGAATGGTTGGTATACGTTTATATAGTAGCAATATTACAGAGCAAGTAAATATAGAGTGTAAAGCATAACTTTGACCATTTTTCTTTACTTCTAAAAACAGTTCACAATTAAATTTCCCATCATGCTTTCCTCTCGGGGTCCGTCCCCTCCCCCAGATGTCCTGCGGGTTCAAGCACTCTGCTGTGGTGACGGCCGACGGCAAGATGTTCTCCTTCGGCAACGGCGACTACGGCCGCCTGGGCCTGGGCAACACGTCCAATAAGAAGCTTCCGGAGAAGGTGACCGCCCTGGAAGGCTACCAGGTTGGACAGGTAGGTCCCTCCCGCGGCTACGGCTCCGCCCACTTCACCCACCGCTCGGGTCACGGACAACGCGGCTAAAAGTCGCCGCTTCCTTTGGGACCTGTGTCCCAAATCACTCACTCATTCCCTACTCCCTACTCAAGGTTCAATGCAAAGCATTATATAAGTGAGATCATCGACACTACTTAGTATATAGTACACTACTTAGAGTATCCGTGAATGACGTCATTGCTGTCGCATTATTTAAACGTGCCAGATTTACGTCGGTCGACGTCACTTCTTGTCCATCTGCCGTGTGTTTTCTTTCAGCGTAATTCATGGTGGTCTATACTGTATGTGTTTGGGTAGTCGGTTGACCCTCGGTTATACACTACTTTTCACAGTGCATTGTGGGATACAATGAGTGCCCTGTACAAGGTATGATAATTCTCACTATACAGTTGCAAGAAAAAGTATGTGAACCCTTTGGAATTACCTGGATTTCTGCATAAATTGGTCATAAAATGTGTTCTGATCTTCATCTAAGTCACAACAATAGACTCAGTAGACACAATATACACAGTCTGCTTAAACTAATACCACACAAAAATTATATGTTTTCATGTTTTTATTGAACAAAAATTGGTTACAAAAGTATCTCTAAAAGCCTTGATGTTCATCAGCCCACGGTAAGACAAGTTTATAAATAAGTCTATAAATGGAGAAAGTTCAGCACTGTTGCTACTCTCCCTAGGAGTGGCCATCCTGTAAAGATGACTGCAAGAGCACAGCGCAGAATGCTCAATGAGGTGAAGAAGAATCCTAGAGTGTCAGCTAAAGACTTACAAAAATCTCTGGCACATGCTAACATCTCTGTTGACGAATCTACAATACGTAAAACACTGAACAAGAATGGAGTTCATGGGAGGACACCACGGAGGAAGCCACTGCTGTCCAAAAAAAACCAATGCTGCACGTTTGAAGTTTTCAAAAGAGCACCTGGATGTTCCACAGCACTACTGGCAACATATTCTGTGGACAGATGAAACCAAAGTTGAGTTGTTTGGAAGGAACACACAACACTATGTGTGGAGAAAAGGCACAGCACACCAACATCAAAACCTCATCCCAACTGTGAAGTATGGTGGAGGGGGCATCATGGTTTGGGGCTGCTTTGCTGCCTCAGGGTCTGGACAGATTGCTATCATCGAATAATTCGTTTAGTTTAAGTTTACCAAGACATTTTGCAGGAGAACTTAAGGGCTTCTGTCCACCAATTGATGCTCAACAGAAGATGGGTGATGCAACAGGACAATGACCCAAAGCACAGAAGTAAATCAACAACAGCATGGCTTCAACAGAAGAAAATACGCCTTCTGGAGTAGCCAAGTTAGAGTCCTGATCTCAACCCGATTGAGATGCTATGGGCACCTCAATCCTGCCCATGAATCCCTCAAGAGAGCGATTCACACCAGACATACCAAGAATATTCCATCCATCCATCTTCTCCCGCTTATCCGTAATCGGGTCGCGGAGGTAGCAGCTTCAGCAGGGGACTCCAAACTTCCCTCTCCCTGGCAACATCGACTAGCTCTGACTGGGGGATCCCGAGGCGTTCCCAGGCCTGTACCTCGGTCTGCCCCGTGGTCTCTTCCCAGTTGGATGTGCCTGGAAAACCTCCCTCGGGAGGCGACCAGGAAGCATCCTTACTAGATGCCCGAACCACCTCAACTGGCTCCTTTCTACGCGAAGGAGCAGCGGCTCTACTCCGAGCCTCTCACGAGTGACTGAGCTTCTCACCCTATCCCTCAGGGAGATACCAGCCACCCTCCTGAGGAAACTCATTTCGGCCGCTTGTATTCGCGATCTCGTCCTTTCGGTCATTACCCATTGCCAGGCAACGGGTAGGAACGAAGACTGATCGGTAGATCGAGAGCTTTGCCTTCTGGCTCAGCTCTCTTTTGGTTACAACGGTGCGCCAAAGTGCACCCAATACCGCTCCCGCTGCACCTATTCTCCTGTCAATCTCACGCTCCATCCTCCCCTCATTCGAGAACAAGACCCTGAGATACTTGAACTCCTTCACTTGGGATAAGGACTCCCAAGAATATTGCTGAACTGAAACAGTTGTAAAGGGGAATGGTCCAAAATTCCTTCTGACCGTTGTGCAGGTCTGATCTGCAACTACAGGAAACGTTGGTTGAGGTTATTGCTGCCAAAGGAGGGTATTAAATCCAAGGGTTCACATACTTTTCCCACCCTACACTGTGAATGTTTACATGGTGTGTTCAATAAAAACATGAAAACATATAATTGTTTGTGTGGTATTAGTTCAAGCAGACTGTGTTTGTCGATTGTGTGACTTGATGAGGTCAACACTTTTATGACCATTTTATGCAAAAATCCAGGTAATTCCAAAGGGTTCACATAATTATTCTTGCAACTGTACATTCAGACACTACATGTCAGCTGTACAGCACTTCAGATTAGCAAAAACTCACTGTATAGTGCGCTATGAAAGTGAGTAAGGGAGTGATTTAGGACACATTGGGACTAGAGATGACTGCTGTAGCCTGCTTCCCGTGCCCTGGTGCATACAAAGTAGCAGACTCTATAATTAGTGTGATGAGCTACACCTGTGTCTGTCCCATGATGACACCTCTTTGGAAGGGGTGACGCCGAGGTGGTTACCGACGGTAGTGTTTTGTGTTCTCCGACCTAGAGTTAATGTGTGTGTGGTGTGTGTGTGTGTGGTGTGTGTGTGTGTCGTGTGTGGTGTGTCTGTGTGTGTGTGTGGTGTGTTGTGTGGGTGTGTGTGTGTGCTGTCTCTTCTCTCTCCTCTCCTCCTCGTCCTCAGGTGGCGTGTGGTCTGAACCACACCCTGGCCGTGTCAGCAGACGGCATGATGGTGTGGGCTTTCGGAGACGGAGACTATGGGAAACTGGGCCTGGGCAACTCCACCGCTAAGTCCTCCCCACAGGTACTGTATGCTGGACACACACTCAACTACACACTAATGAAAACTACACACTCTACACACGCAAGTGCACACACACACACTACACACGCAAGTGCACACACACACACACACACACTCCACACTCCACACTCCACTCCCGCTAGTCGGTTCAATCAGAATCCAACGCTCAAGTGGAGTGTTGGATGGTGCGTGTTTTTGTAATAGTCGATTGCCCTCCTCTTGGATTGTGTGATAATAACGACGTGTCTCAACGTGTTTCTC
>CM051000.1:9145071-9257571 GCA_027704905.1 Muraenolepis orangiensis | reverse complement strand
CTCCAGTTCAAGTTCCTGGGCATCCTGATGGGCGTGGCCATCCGCACCAAGAAGCCCCTGGACCTGCACCTGGCGCCCATGGTGTGGAAGCAGCTGTGCTGCATCCCCCTGGTGCTGGAGGACCTGGAGGAGGTGGACCTGCTCTACGTCCAGATGCTCAACAGCATCCTCCACATCGAGGACAGTGGCATCACTGAGGAGAACTTCCACGAGGTGGGTAGAGGCTTGGAGGACAGAGACTGAGAGAGACCAGGGGCAGAGACTGAGAGACACCAGGGCAGAGACTGAGAGACACCAGGGCAGAGACTGAGATAGACCGGGGCAGAGAAAGACCGGGGCAAAGCCTGAGAGAGACCGGGGGAGAGAAGGAGAACCACCAGGGCAGAGACGGAGAACCACCAGGGCAGAGACGGAGAGCCACCAGGGCAGATTCTGAGAGACTGAGAGACACCAGGGCAGATTCTGAGAGACACAAGGGAAAAGAGACCAAACAGGGACAGAGAGAGACCGGTGCTAGAGACAGAGACAGATGGGGGCAGAGACTGAGAGACACCATGGCAGAGACGGGGAGAGACCAGGGCACAGACTGAGATAGATAGGGGCAGAGACGGAGAGAGACAGGGGCAGAGACGGAGAGAGACAGGGCAGAGACGGAGAGAGACGGGGCAGAGACGGAGAGAGACCGGGGCAGAGACGGAGAGAGACCGGGGCAGAGACGGAGAGAGACAGGGGCAGAGTTGGAAAGAGACGGAGAGAGACCGGGGCAGAGACGGAGAGAGACAGGGGCAGAGTTGGAAAGAGACCGGCAGAGACGGAGAGAGACAGGGGCAGAGACGGAGAGAGACAGGGGCAGAGACGGAGAGAGACCGGGGCAGAGACAGAGAGAGTCAGGGGCAGAGACGGAGATAGACAGGGCCAGAGACGGAGATAGACAGGGCCAGAGACGGAGATAGACAGGGGCAGAGACGGAGATAGACAGGGGCAGAGACGGAGATAGACAGGGGCAGAGACGGAGATAGACCAAGGCAGAGACGGAAAGAGACCGGGGCAGAGACGGAGCTAGACCGGGGCAGAGACGGAGAGAGACCGGGGCAGAGACGGAGAGAGACAGGGGCAGAGACTGAGAGAGACCCGCGCCAGAGACAGAAAGAGCCCTGCGCCAAAGACAGAAGGAGCCCGGGGGGCAGACCGTGTGCAGCGAGTCGGAACAACAGCAAAGCCGGACGTGTAACAACACAAACGATGCACTTAAAACAAACGCGGCAACACGAATCCCCTGCCTGTTGTCCGGGGGTTTGTTCTGGCCTCATATTACCAGGCTTGATTGAAGTGTGTTCCCACTGTGCAGGGAGGGAGGGAAGGCTGGAGTGGGTTCAGGAGAGATAAGAGCCCCACTTCACTCCCTAGCTCTCTCGTTAGGTAGTGATCTACTGGAAAGTCAGTCTAGCCTGCATCCTACACTCTCCCACAGCCTACCCCCCCCCCCCGCGCTTGATGATAAACCCTCAGCACATTGCTAGGTCTCACACACACACACACACACACACACACACACACACACACACACACACACACACACACACACACACACACAGGCTCCACAGCCCAAGTGGACACACCAGCTAGTGTGTCCCATAAACCCTCTCCCGTACAAACATCCCCACGCAGTAAAAAAAGCCAGGAGCTGGGCTGGAATGCTGGGCCCACTATTGATGCAGTGTGGAGCTCATGTTGGCCCCGGGCCCACAGTCCCTGGCAGAGAGGGTCTCTGGGAGGGGCGATGGGGGCTGGGGGAGCCACCCAGAGACCCATAGCTACAATGTTACCATGGCCAGGGAAAGGGGGCGGGGGGGGGGGGGGGAGGAATGGGAGGAAGGGAATGCATCTGCTGCCTTGGCATGAAAGAAGGCCGTGTGGGAGGGAGGGAGGGAGGGAGAGACTTCTTGTGGCCATTTTATCTCCTATTATTTGGGCAGCAGCGGACGTGTGAATTGGTATCTTTCGCTAGCTGTGAAACGGATGGATTGTCGCCGCGGTGGCCGTCCCTGGCTAATTGCAGGCAGATTAAGAAATGTCATCTTCAGAGAAACGGATCTGGGATCAGTGCACGTTTTTGTTAATTTTCAATGAATAATGAAACTTTCCTAGATCCAATGGGCAACAATGGGTGTACTTTGTGTGTTATTGGATTTCCGCTGTACAGTACAGCTGGAATGGAGTCTCAGCAAGTGTGACTTTGGCACCAACATTGATGCTGTATAGACTGATTGTGTGTGTGTGTGTGTGTGTGTCTTTGCCTCCCCCTCAGATGATTCCTCTGGACTCCTTCGTGGGACAGAGTGCAGATGGCAAGATGGTGCCCATCCTCCCCGGGGGGAACAGCATCCCTCTCACCTTCTCCAACAGGAAGGAGTACGTGGAGCGGGCCATCGAGTACCGGCTGCACGAAATCCATCGACAAGTGAGTCCGCATCCACCGTTTTAGGTCGGAGACATTTGACCATAATGGCGTTGTCTTACTGCCGAGAGGCGGTGGTATTATATGTATAATTGCACAGGAAGCCGCCCGCGCGTACGTCTCATCACATCTCGTTTGTTTTTTTTAACGCTTGTTAAAGGCACCCGGTGATGGTAATTCAGCGTTGTGTGTGAGCAGCGGTCAGGTTCTGTGTGGTGTGTGTGTGTGTCGGTCCATCTCCCACACCTACCTGCTACCTTGTGTGGAGACCCTAGTTTGTTTTAAATGACAGCGACACTGTTCGTCATTTGATCTACTGCCGGTACTCCTGGTTGCTTTTTGTTACTTTTGTGACATATCATTTATAGAATTGATCTTGTCTGTGAGTGTCATTTTAATTGTTTTGTGACTGGTAGGCTGCAAATGAATTGCCCTTCTAGGGATAAGTAACTTAAGTAAGTTGTTGAACAGAACTGAAGATTGCACACAAGCAATTACCCAAGCTCACACGGCTGTCCACCCTTTATGTTAAAACAACGCTGTCCTCACCCACGCCTCCCTCTTCCTGGACTCTCCACCTCCTCCTTCTCCCCCTCCTCCTCTACCTCCTCTTCCATGCCCCCCTTCTCCTCCACCTCCTCCTCTGTGCCCCCCCTCCACCTCCTCTCCCTCCCCTCCTCCTCCACCTCTTCTTCCATGCCCTCCTCCACCTCTTCCATGCCCCCCTCCTCCTCCGTGTTCCTCCACCTCCTCCTCCATACCCCCCCCCTCCACCTCCTCTCCACCCCCCCCTCCACCTCCTCTCCCCCCCCCCCCCCCCCCTCTCCTCCACCAGGTGGCGGCGGTGCGGGAGGGCATGTCGTGGATCGTGCCGGTGCCGCTGCTGTCTCTGCTGACGGCCCGGCAGCTGGAGCAGACGGTGTGCGGCACGCCGGAGATCTGCTGCGACGTGCTGCGCAAGGTGGTGCGCTACCGCGAGGTGGACGAGCAGCACCCGCTGGTGCAGTGGTTCTGGCAGACGCTCGGCGACTTCTCCAACGAGGAGCGCGTGCTCTTCGTGCGCTTCGTGTCGGGCCGCTCGCGGCTGCCCGCCAACACGGCCGACATCTCCCAGCGCTTCCAGATCATGAAGGTGGACCGGGTGAGTCCAGAGAGAGTCCCCTCCCCCCCTCCCCCCCTCCCCCCTCCCCCCCTCCCCTCTCCCTGTGGGTGCCAATATACAGACGATGTTTCCGTCCGATTTCCGTGGCCAGGGCTCGTTTTTGTTTTATTTTTTAAAGGTTGCGTTGTAATTCAGGCGGGGATTCAGCCCTACAATCCCTAGAGTCGTTCCACGATTTAGTCTTTGAGATGTATATTAATAAGCTTTTTTTGGGGCTTTTCCATCCCACTGTGAAAGCCTATTTCTGCTATTTATGTGTCTTTTGTGAGTGTTGTCTCAAGGCGACGAGGGAGGCGCCCCAGAGACACGTACCCGGAGCCCATATACCGATGATGTCTGATTTCCTTCATTCGTTGTATGACGAGGGGTCGTTATAAAAAGGTTGCGTTGTAATTCAGGCGGGGATTCAGCCCTACAATCCATTCCGAGTCGTTCCAAGACTTTGTCTTTGAGATGTATATTAATACGCTTTTAAGGCAATTTTCCGTCCCTCTGTGATACACAATTTTATTTGTTTATAGTAATCATGGTAATTCTACAATTTATATAGCGCCTTTTTTATGACCCCCAAAGCACTTTACTGTAATAAGGTGGGGGGGGGGGGGAAACTATAAAACACAAACAGAAAACAAAACATTTGAAATAAGCGACGAGGGGGAATTGTGCAAACAAACAAAAAAACCTTTTCTTAATAAAACTGTCTGTGTACGAAATCATTCCCTGCGCACTACTCCCTTGGGAGTTCAATGTAGAGCACTATATAGTGAGCTTGTCCGTAAAAATGCGAAAACTCAAGTAGTGTACTTTCGTACACTCACTAGTCTCCGTTAATGACGTCATTGCGGTTTCATAATTGAACGTGCCAGATCTAACCCTCGGTGGAAAATCGCCTGCCGTTTTTCTTTCAGCGCAACGCATGATGGTCTAGATTCTGGGTTAGTTGACCATCTGTTGTACACTACTTTTCGTGATGCATTGTGGGATACGATAAGTGCCCTATATTGAGCGTATCATAATTCTCACTATATAGTGCACTATGTAGTAGGGAGTCACTACATAGTGCACTATATAGTGCGGTCATTCTTTTAAATTATTTTACTATAGTCATTTAAGTCATTTTTGACATTTGGAAAATACGCTAAATGCAAAATGTATGTAAGTATTATTATTATCTTATCATCATAATATTTGTAGGTCCACTAGCCCTAGCCGACGTAGATCTGGCACATTAATTATGCGACATAAATTACGGCTGAAAGTGTTTTTTCATTTTGCCGATGAGCTCAGTATAATAAAGTGGCCCACATTGAACTCCCTATGAAGGGACTAGCGAGCGTTTTCGGACACAGCTCCACTGTTTCCATCCTCTTGTCCGTCCCTTTTCCCTTCTTTCCCTCCCGGGGCGGTGTGACTGACCTCTTGGTTCCCCCTTCCACAGCCCTACGACAGCCTGCCCACCTCCCAGACCTGCTTCTTCCAGCTGCGCCTGCCGCCCTACTCCAGCCAGGCCGTGATGGCCGAGCGGCTGCGCTACGCCATCAACAACTGCCGCTCCATCGACATGGACAACTACATGCTGTCCCGTAACGTGGACAACGCAGAGGGCTCCGACACCGACTACTAGCGCGCACACACACACATGCACACTAACACACGCACGCACACACACACATGCACACTAACACACGCACGCACACACACACACACAACCATGATTTAGCAGTTCAACGGCGGCTGAGCACACGTGGATGGATTGTCTCGTCTCGGTGCCAAACACACACACACGTCACACACAGCATTCACATGAACAAACCACACACACACACACACACACACACACACACACACACACAGAGCAGGCACTGAACCAAGACCCAGAAAATGCATTTTTTTTTTCCATTGTTACACCAACTATAGGAACTCCTTAAGCAGTGAAGCTTTGCAGGACATTTTAAGTCCATGTCTATGTATGTACGGGCAAAACATAAGTTCCTTGTTTTGTCACCATGTGGGTTATTAGTTCTTCTAATACATGAGCAGTGGTTCTGAGCATTGAGGTTTTTTTTAGTTTTCATTACTCCGCCTCCCATTTTCAGGGTATTTGCATGGAGAGTTGTTTATTTTGTGTGGAAATGTGTATAGGTTATTGAAACCGGGTGGACTTTGGGCGGGCATTGCATTGGGGGGGGGGGGAGGGGGGGAGAAGAAATTGTACATTGTGTAAAATGATTCATTAGGAAAGTGTTTTACATAATTTCCATATTTATTGTTTTGATTTCTAAATTGCCTATGCCGAGTTTCCTGAAGCATACAAACAAAAACAACCCAATAAATGCATCAGAATGGATTTCGGTTGGTCTGATCTTTTCATAAAGTTTTTTTTATTGTATTCCGACAACTCCTGGAAAAAAAAAAGCAACCAAAATAAAACCAAAGAAAAACACCTTTCTTTCAGAAGGTTAACGTCACATTTATGAAGTACAAAATTTGACAAAAGGCCATATTTTAAGGAGTGGGACAATCCTACAAATAATATGATAAAAGAATGTACACTAACGAAAAAAAGAGTTTGTACATCGTCAGCAGTGTTTCAACACTTCTCTCGTCTTTGTTTAGAGCAACAACGCTTCTTAACTTAAGTGGCTACAACAACAACCTCCTCTACGGTGGGTTTCTCTCCTCTGAACTCCGCAGAGTCCAAAGTTGCGGTGAGTCAATTCAGAGGGGAAAACGATAAAAAAAATAAATCATTGTGCAGGCACTAGTGCTGTCGATAACCAAGAGTATATCTCGAACGCTGGAAGACAGGATTTAAACCCAGCCGATGGATACATCGCTAGCTATCCCCAAAAGTCACGGTAGATGTTTTCGAATGATCTTGAGGTAGAGGAAATGGGCGGAGAGACCTCCGGGTCATACAGGTCAACACGGTAACAGTCAAAAGTATCACGGCTTTCCGTTTAGTTTTTCTTCAAGCCAAATGACGGTGCAGGATTTTGCATACATCCCGAAACAGGTTTCCTAGTGCAGATGAGGCTCGCTTTATCGTTTAGCTCTGAACGTAAGGAATATATATCGGGAGCGGATTTCAATCGACCGAAACGTGTCACAATCTGTCCCAAGGAAGCAGAGTCCTATCTATCCTACCTTCAATGAATTCCCAATATATTAAGATACTCTACACCTAGTGCATGTCTTAATTCTGTCTTTGCCACTGGCGAGGTGTGTATTTTACCTTAAATGTTTTTAGCTTCTTCACCGATTGAAAGACTGCGCCGCTCCCTCACCCCCCCCCCCCCCTTATCCAAGACCAACTGGCAGCCAAGGCAATGTGCAGGCATTAACTGTAGAGAAAACTGGTATTAATTGGTCTTTTTTAAAGTGATGGACAACAGGATCTAGAAATGTAAAATAACAAACGCCATATCACGACACGCCTGCCAAACATCTTGTCTGGGAAATGTCAAAAAGCCTATTAATATGCATCTCGTTATCGGCGGATAAACTCTGTGTTGGAAAGACTCTCAGGATCGTATGGCCCGGTTCTGAGTTACTGATTTCTGTTGTCCATCACTTTAACAGTAATAGAATATTTAGATGATCTCAAAACATGCCTGATGATGAGCAGAGCGTGGGTCTAGGCTGGCATGGTGGCGATCATGCTCCTCTCCAGGTGAACGTTTGTTTCCCTTAATGTCTTAAAACGAGCGCTGCCTCTGAACAGCCGAGTTGGGCTTGGAGCTCAACTCGGCCCTCCCGCCTCGGCCCCGCTCCTCCTCCTCCTCCTCCTCCTCCTCCTCCTCCTCCTCCCGAGCCGTCCTGCGGCTGACCACGCTGTCCTTGGCCTGCAGCAGTCTCTCCAGGCAGGGCATGCGGGACTTGAAGGGTGGTGGCAGCGGCACGGCGGTGGGGGGAGGGGCCTGTCTGGCGTGGCGACCGTTAGCGGCGGCCGGTCGGCGGCGGCGGTGGAAGCGTCCGCCTTGGTTGCCGTCTGTGCTGGAGGACACGGCGTTGTCCTGGGTGGCCCCCAGGTCGCAGCCGGGGGCAGGGCGGGCAGTGGTGGTGGCGATGGGCTGCCCCGGACCTGCTGTTTTGGGGGAGCAGATGGGTGAGGTGTGCAACCATTTGAGGCTCGTGGCTGAGTAGGGGCCGCCGGAGGCCCTGGAGGAAGTGTCGGTGCTCAGCGAGGGCGCGGAGGAGAGAGGCGGGGTGGCGGAGGTTTGATGCCTCTGGAGAGAGAGAGAGAGAGAGAGAGAGAGAGAGAGAGAGAGAGAGAGAGAGAATCAGAATGGTCCTCGCCCAAAACTGCCAGCAGCAGAAGGTTTCTCTCTGAATGTATGCACACACACACAGACACACACACACACACACACACACACACACACACACTACATCTTCCCACACAGATGGAACATGCAAAGCGTTTCAGTTGTTCAGAACCCTCAGTTAACCCTCAGTTAATCAGAGCCCTCTTTGCCACTCATCACTCCATGCATGTCAAACATTTCCAATGCATTGGAGAGCTCATTGAGCAACCTTTACCTTCTGCAGTGGTGGAGTGCTGTGTTCTGATTGGATGACGCTGGGCCTGAGCTTCACGTGGGGGAACCAGCTCTGAAGCATTTTCTCGATCTGCAGCAGAGTGCTGAGGAAGCGCTCGCTGTAAACGCACAGAGACAACAGGGGTTAATGAGGGGCCACCGCCATGTGCTCCTCAAAAGCTGCCGTCCTATCTGGGGCAGGGTTCTCCACGACATATTGCGGATGAGGATGATGATGATGATGATGATGATGAAGCTCCGATCTGCTTACCCACGTAGCTAATGCTCATTACATAAGCCCCGCAAAGCCACCCTCAAAACCCTCACCTCTACAGCTTTGTCTGATTGGTGAACACTCCATGTACAACTAAGTCCCTTTACACACACGTATACACAAACATGTGTGCGTGCACGTGAGGTCAGCATGTACAGGCATCCTGTTGCACATGATGTCTGGAGTCAAGTAGGGCATGTTTAGCTTCCCATGAGAAATGTGACTATGAGAGAGCCTCTCCGCTGCTGTACACACTCAACACGTTCTTACATACATACACACACACGCGCGCGCACACGCACACACGCTCCTCTGCCCACACGTGGCAGCGGGAGGAAGGACCCCTGTTCCATTCAGGGCTATTAATAGCTGGCTAAGTCCTGAAGCAGACTGTAGTGGCCCCGCCCACTGCTCCGAGCTAGCGGGAGGATCTCAAACGGTTACGCCGACCCCAAGCCCGCCGCCTGCCCACCCCCAGGCTAAGCCCCGCCTGTCCTTCGCTCGCCGGGAGACCACAGACAGACAATCAGTCAGTCAGGCAAGTCAGTCGCGGGCGAGAGGCTGCTGGCTGACTCTGATGAGGGACCAGGGAGGTGGTCCAGGACGCAGCAGGGGCCCACGGCATTAACCCATCCTGTCTTGAGACCAGAGACGGCTGCATTCCTCCACAACACGCGACAACCGTAACCCACAGAGAGTTATGGCGTATCATCACACATATCACCACCGAGTGATATGCCAGAGTTGTGGGACAGAGAAGGATCCACACGTATCATGTCGGCCTAAAGACACTTCGGTGGCGTTCGGTGGTGTTTGGATCTCTGTGTGACATAAGTCAAGGTCACAACCTGCACAAGCAAGACCTGCACCTTTCACGACATACTGTACACCACGAGCAGGACCCCCTCTGTGTGCATGTCATGTACTGTCTTGACCGCCAGCCATACACAGAGAGCACAGAGACTGGGGCAAAGACACACATAAATATGAAAAGGAGATCACTCCTCCTATGCACAGCATCTGTAAGGTGACATACACTCACCGCACTCAAGCACATACACAAAAGCGGTTTGTGTGTCATGCTAATGAGTGCTTTGAAAAATGTTATAAAAGACGCATTATATGACACCACATGTGTACAAACATGTGTCAGATCCTGTTCTCCCCCTCAGGGGAGAACAGGATCTGACACAATATTTATTATTCACACATAACACCTTCATTCCTCTACAGTGCAATTATGTTTTGCATTTACCAGTACCATGTGGACAGAATGCCTGAATGTCTGAAAAATGTTCTACTTTGCTTGAACAAATCCACTTTGAACTGAACGTAATGTTCTGTATTTAGATCAAATGTTTTTACAAATATATTGGCTTATCTTGCATGCCCTGCCTCCTGTCAAGTATGCACCTGTACGGTGTTTTGTTTGTGTTTACAGTTAAAAAGGCTGGCTGTTGATTTCAATGTGTTTCTTTCGGACTGACTCTCTCCAATGTACAATTGCATCAACTGGCAAGCGTCGCCATACCATATCACTCTCTCCCAGCTGTTTATCAGTCACATGACTACTATCTAATCGGACCGATGTGGATGAGGACACAATGAAAAGAAAGCCACAACACAAGCCTGGTCCTGTCTGGCTCAACTGTTAGAGCAAGGCATTAACACTGCTATGGATAGGGGTTTGATTCCCTGTTCAAATCCACTGTTAGAGCAGGGCGTGAACACTGCCAGGGTTAGGGGTTCCATTCCCACTGTTTACACTAAATGCAAAATGCTAAGAATGCTATGCAGTATGTTTTAATATGTCCAATATGTGGTGTTGGCACTCGTAGTAGAAAACACAGCAGCTGCCTGCTTGGTGTACTTTCCATTTGCAAAAGATAAAAATCAATGTAGAATGTTTTGTAATAGTTACCCCATATTTGGATTCCGAAGGACTCCCAATATTCTCTGAATGCGGTCCATGGCAACGCTCTCCTGAAAGACGCTGAGTCCTGGGTGAAAGGGAGAGAGAGAGAGAGAGAATGAGAGAGAGAGACATGTGTTAACAACATGCACATTAGGGGCTGATGGAGCTTGGCCGCAGTAGCAAACATCATGACCATTATCAATATTGTTATATGACCATACATAACGAAATAATGTATGGACAAATTCATTTAAAAAAACTATTTTGGGTCAGATTTGTAGCTCACATGGCCGAAACATCAGTGTGTACGTGCATACACACACTCACACACTCACACACTCACACACTCACACACAAGCTTTACATGACCTGTTCTGTACAGGATCAGCTCTGTTTGGAGGTCCAGAGAGAGGGCACTGCCCGTGTCATTACGGGTCAACCTCCATCCATCACCTCCTCCACATGCAGTAGGAAGAAGTGACCAGATGTGCCGGCTGGTGTGTCAGACGCCTATTAACGGCTTATCTTGGCTCACACTGCCAGCCTTCTGCTATCTCACTACCGAGTGCCATTAGTGGGCTAGACTGGGGGAGGAGGGGGGTATCTCCAAAGCTGCGCACACACACACACACACACGCGCGACAGATGTGTCTTTGATCTTCCCTCAGGTTAAAAGGATGCTAAATGACCGCTCTGGGCCTTTGATGGTTATTCATGAATACATCAATACCAATCAGAGGGTTGTGAAGCGGCTCTTTGCCCTGGGTATCCATGGACACACCATTTGGGCACATTGTGCAGACAGAAGCGCTCATCGTTGGCTGAGCAAACAGCAGTTATTTAGCGGGAGCAAATCCTATTTTTGTTGTTGCTGTGCTCCGTGCCCCTCGGTGTTGCTGTTGTGTCACGCTAACGTCCGGCGAGACTTGTTTAAGTCATTCTGCTCCGAGTCATAACACCCTCCCCTTCCCTTTCTACACACACACACACACACACACACACACACACACACACACACACACACACCCACACCCTCCGATCTTTAGCTGTCTCGAATCTGTGTAGTGACCACGCGGCTCCATTCAGAAAGCTGCAGCAGTGTTGCAAGGTCAGTGCCCCATCCAACTTTTGTCCAAAAAAAGCATATGCCCTGTAACTGTAATGACAACTCAAGCCACTAGAGGCTGCTAATGCAAAAAACCTACATAGTGCAGGTTTAATGGGGGTGGTGGGGATGGGGGCGGAGGGCGTCCGCAATCACGTTGCACTTACTTTGAGAGTACCTCCCCGAGCTCAGGCCCTGCAGGATGGACGTCAGGGGCTGGACGTAGCGCTGCAGCTCCACGCACTGAAGGGAACACATGGTTGGGTTAGGTACAGAGTTACCTGGCTGCCTACAAAACACACATCCGACACCTCACACTCAGTTAAGTGGTCCATGATTGCAAGTGTGTTTAGACAGAGAGAGAGAGAGAGAGAGAGAGAGGAGAGAGAGAGAGAGAGAGAGAGAGAGGAGAGAGAGGAGAGAGAGAGAGAGAGAGAGAGAGAGAGAGAGAGAGAGAGAGAGAGAGAGTGACAGGGACAGTGACAGTGAGAGAGAAAGAGAGAAGTACTACACGCCTAGTAATGTGTGCATTACAGGAAAATCATTAGTAGAAGTTGTTCCAATGTATTTTCTTGGGTGTGAGCGTCAACATTGATTAAGGTCCATGTGTGTGACTGCTGCCCATTCCCATACAGCACCCTCTGTGGATGCTTTTTAGCCTGGTGTCCATGGACACAATAGACCACACTAGGCCCTTCCTCAGCAAGAGCTCCCGTCAGCAGCTGTAACAAGCTGATAATGGGACGAGCCGATAGTGAAGTATTTTAGGTGTGGCACACGCGCAAAATGCCCTTTGAGAGTGACTTGTTGTCATGTTACTGATGTAACGCCACCACGTCCGTCTGTACAGCCCTGAAGACATTCGATATGATATGACACAGCGGAGAAGATATTTGATTCAGATACCATCCCAACATAGTAACGACACACACGTTACTAAGTGTGGGGATTGAACAACTGTGTTTCAGATGCAAGCAAGAAGGCGTGTCTCCTTACCTTATGTGAAAAGAGCATGTTTTCAGTGTGTTGAGACTCGGCCTTGCCGACGTCAGGGCTGCGTGCTCTTTTGGGCGCTTGGCGAGGCCGCCCGGTGTCGGCGGCAACCCCCCGTGGAGCGGCAGTACTCCAGAAGGGCCAGGGGCCCACGTCGCCATGGCCCACGCAGGCGGAGCCCTGGTCTCGCCATGTGTCCGCGATGCTACGACACACCGACTCCACCCGGTCGCCGCTCTTCTTCCTCTTCTTTGGCCTGTCGGTGTGTGCCTCTTCGAACGTACGGTCAGTGTTATAACTTGAGGGAGTAGTAGCAGTAGCAGTAGCAGTAGCAGCAGTAGTAGTAGTAGTAGTAGTAGTATAAGTAGTAGAACCAGAGGGGCTTCTGGGATATTCGGTTAAGGACGTGGTGGTGGGGGTGGTGGTGGTGGTGGTGGTGGTGGCGGAGGAAGGCGGTGGCTGTGTGTCTCTGTGTTGGGGACTGATGAAACTATCAGAGTCCTCCTCGCCGCTGGCCAGCCAGTCAATGGAGTCATCCGAGTCTGATGTGGACATAGTGATCTCGATCTGCTTAGCCAGCAGATAACATGTCGGATCTGCAAACCAATTGCGACATTGTAAAAAATATATATGTATTATATATATGTAATATATGTAAATAAATAGATATATAAATCTTACAAAAGTGATGAAAATGTGAATGTGCTTATTAAGTAGCCTGCAACACACACACACATAACAATGTGCATTGCGCAACACTGTACTAGCCTATTGTAACAGAATGACCATCTAACATTTTGCTTGTAATTGTCATTTGTCCACAATCATTGCTCAATTTATGGTCGATGGAGCTTCCAGAGAACAAGTCGAGTAGGTGTAGGCCTAGCGACACACTTATAGGTACAGCCTACACATATCAGTTTAAATATGACTTTAGGTTGTCCACTCTACAAATAAAACTGGATAGGCTGCATGCGGCGACACAGACGGAACAAACACACCTAGTGAAGTAGGCTATGCCCAACATTACATAATGATGAACAGTCCAAACACATGCACCCACCCACAGAGGTTCACCTCATCTCACAGATCACATGCTCAATCAGCCGCCATCCAGCTATCTATCTATCTATCTATCTATCTATCCAGCTATCTATCTATCTATCTATCTATCTATCCAGCTATCTAGCTATCTCTCTATCTCTCTATCTATCTATCCGACTTCACAGGCTCTTTTGGTTTGGACAATATCACTATCAATGTCGGCCTACTATCACGTAGGAAAAGAGCAGGAACACCAACATATATATATATATATATATATATATATATATATATATATATATATAATATTTATATATATATTAATATATTCACGGAGCAGCTATAACAATTGACTAAACGAGAAGCACGAACTTAGCAAGCTCACATTAGTGGGTGCGGAACTTATTGAAGGATAATACTACACGCTAATTGAAACACTGTGGGCCTACAGTCGTTTTAAAATAATTTACATTACAACAGCCTACATTATTATTATTAATAATAATAATAATAATAATAATAATAACAATAACAATAGGCCTAATAATTATAATAATTTGAATAATATTATTAATAATAATAATAATAATAATATGTAAAAATATATTGAATACCGTTTGTTGCTTAATAAAGTCGCTCGGTATCGCTGTCCAACGGTGTTCACAGTAACGCTTCCACCGTCCAGGTGTCCTCGTGCAGCAGACCAAGTGAGGAGCGGCTCGCGACGGGGGGGACTACACCGGGACGACACGCGCAGCCGACCACGTCTCTCGCGGGGACAGTCAGCTCGCAGGAGGATCACGAGCTGGATGCGTGATGCGTGATGCGTGATGCGTTCAATTGAACGATGTGCTGTGTGTGTGTGTGTGTGTGTGTGTGTGTGTGTGTGTATGTGTAACCACCGTAGACTGTAGACCCCGTGCAGCTTCTCCGCGAGCAACGTGTCTGGGAGGGGGCGTGGCATAAAATAGACTCGCCTCTCCGATTTGCTTCTCGCGCGACCATATCTGACAAATAGAGACATTGCGATAGAGGGCCGAGCGCGCGGCGATAGGCGCGATAGCAGAGCTTACATATTTAGATTAAATTGAAATAAATGAATAAATAAATAATTCAAAGGAAAAGAAAAGCACGTGGTCACGCGGAATAGGGAAACGAATAGCTGACGATACACTTTGGGTTTTGAAATAAGAAAATATGATCAGCACATATTGATAGTAAGGAGTTCATTCACATTGAAGCGTATCGATTCATCCAATTATTGTATTGGAACTTATGTCAATAATCGATCCAGTCTAGTCCTATCTATCTGTGCGTGTGTGTAGGCCTACATGACATTGCCGGGTGCCATACAACTGTTTACTATACTTAAATGAATATAAAATAAATGACGTCGATGAAGCATGTTACATCCTGTTAAGATGTGTAACCTTTCACCGGATCCAACACACATCCTCCGTGCACTGAATAATACAGACTATAAAGGAGATTGTAATCGTTTCCCGCATATTTCTGAAACAATGGAGCGTTACATAGGCTGTTACAGGCAGCCCTCCGGGTCTATAATAAACAATAGTGAAAGTCACTTGTGAGGAGTATTCTTGGGGTTTATAATGGAGCCTACAGTGTATTGATAGTGTAATACCATCCATATCAGTTCAGTAGGCTACTGGGGGGGGGGGGGGGGCTGTGCACACCAAGGCCAGTCTGAAGATTAATCTCCGAGGTACATCTGGCTGCACCTGGATGCCGGGATGATGAGTCACTAAAGCGGCGAGCCGATACCTAGATATGACGTGGGCTCCTATGCATGAATCACTACCCAGCACCACCCCATGCAGCGTGATGTGGTGGTGTGCGCTGGAATGATGACCAACGTGAGCACATGTACTAGTACTTGCACAGAGAGTCAATAGCTCTGTGACGTAACACTGTGTAGCTGTAAACTGTCCAATCAGAGACACGGGTCCATAATTAAACCCCCCCCCCCCATACCATTTACATGACTAATCCGCCCCCCCCCCCTGCTCTCCTTCTCTTCTGTCATGATTATATGTCTTCTTACTCACTAGTCAGCACCAAAGCAAAAATGGATGTGTTCTAGCAAGTGGTTGTTATAACCGCCTTCAACTCATTCTCCCACAGAGACTTTGACTCATGCTCTAGCTTGAATGCTAGAGAGAGAGAGAGAGAGAGAGAGAGAGAGAGAGAGAGAGAGAGAGAGAGAGAGAGAGAGAGAGAGAGAGGAGAGAGAGAGAGAGAGAGAGAGAGAGAGAGAGAGAGAGAGAGAGAGAGAGAGAGAGAGAGGGAGAGAGAGAGAGAGAGAGAGTGGGAGAGGAGAGAGAGAGAGAGGAGAGAGAGAGAGAGAGAGGGAGAGGGAGAGGGAGAGGGAGAGGGAGAGGGAGAGGGAGAGGGAGAGAGAGGGAGGGAGAGAGAGAGAGAGAGAGAGAGAGAGAGAGAGAGAGAGAGAGAGAGAGAGAGAGAGAGAGAGAGAGAGAGAGAGAGAGAGAGAGGAGAGAGAGAGAGAGAGAGAGAGAGAGAGGGAGAGAGAGAGAGAGAGAGAGAGAGGGTGGGAGAGGGAGAGAGAGAGAGAGAGAGGGTGGGAGAGGGAGAGAGAGAGAGAGAGAGAGAGAGAGAGAGAGAGAGAGAGAGAGAGAGAGAGAGAGAGAGAGAGGGTGGGAGAGGGAGAGGGAGAGAGAGGGAGGGAGGGAGGGACAGAGAGCACGTTTCTTCCCCAGCCGGACAGGTGCCCAGGCCAAAATTACGAGAAATGTGATTCCGAGCATATTAAATAAATAAACAAATTGCACAATGCGTCGGGATTTATGCAGCCGTCACCAGATTAGCCTTTACAATACCGCCACTGTCTTATGGGGGAGGGTTATTTATGTTACACCTATTGTCTTGACAGTCTTTATTCAAAGGCACTTTCCGGGCAAAGCTATTTTGACAATGGACTTCCAACCAGCCCAGGGCTCAGGGCTCACCCTAAAAAACGAAATGATTTCATAAACTGCAATCCCACACATCAAACCACTACAATGGATTCTCATGTGTGTGTGTGTGTGTGTGTTATATGTGTGTGTGTGTGTGTGTGTGTGTGTGTGTGTGTGTGTGTGTGTGTGTGTGTGTGTGGTGTGTGTGTGTGTGTGTGTGTGTGTGTGTGTGTGTGTGTGTGTGTGTGTGTTATGTGTGCGTGCGTGTGTGTGTGTGTGTGTGTGTGTGTGTGTGTGTGTGTGTGTGTGTGTGTGTGTGTGTGTGTGTTGTGTGTGTGTGTGTGTGTGTGTGTGTGTGTGTATCTCTGTGTGCCCCTTTCAGCCCTGGCTGCTCTGCTGTCCGTGCAGTGCTGCTGTTGTCTCGTTCAGCCCCAGTCATGCAGCAGGCAGAAGCACAAACTCACTGCCATTCCGCCAAACCAAAGGCGTGTCTCCATTTCACTGTTGCTCTCTCTCTTCCGCCTCTATCCCTCTCCTTCTCTATCTCTCTCTCTCCCTCTCTCCCCTTCTCTATCCCTCTCCCTCTCCCTCTCTCTCCCTCTCCCTCTCCCTCTCCCTCTCCCTCTCCCTCTCTCTCTCTCCTGCAGCTCTCTCGCACTCTCTCTCTCTCCCACCTCTCTCTTCCTCCCTCCCCCTCACTCCCACCTCTCTCTTCCTCCCTCCCTCTCTCTTTTCCTCCCCCTCTTTCCCACCTCTCTTCCTTCCTCCCTCCCTCTCTTTTCCTCCCCCTCTCACTATCTCCCTTTTCCTCTCTCTCTTTTCCTCCCCCTCTCTCTTCTTCCCTCCCTCCCTCTCTCTCTTTTCCTCCCCCTCTCTCCCCCCTCTCTCTTCTTCCCTCCCTCCCTCTCTCTCTTTTCCTCCCCCTCTCTCCCCCCTCTCTCCCCCCTCTCTCTTCCTCCCTCCCTCTCTCTCTTTTCCTCCCCCTCTCTCCCACCTCTCTCTTCCTCCCTCTCCCTCTTTCTCCCTCCCTCCCTCTCTCTTCCTCCCTCCCTCTCTCTTTTCCTCCCCCTCTTTCCCACCTCTCTTCCTTCCTCCCTCCCTCTCTTTTCCTCCCCCTCTCACTATCTCCCTTTTCCTCTCTCTCTTTTCCTCCCCCTCTCTCTTCTTCCCTCCCTCCCTCCCTCTCTTTTCCTCCCCCTCTCTCCCCCCTCTCTCTTCTTCCCTCCCTCCCTCTCTCTCTTTTCCTCCCCCTCTCTCCCCCCTCTCTCCCCCCTCTTCCTCCCTCCCTCTCTCTCTTTTCCTCCCCCTCTCTCCCACCTCTCTCTTCCTCCCTCTCCCTCTTTCTCCCTCCCTCCCTCTTCTTCCCTCCCTCCCTATCTCTCTTTTCCTCCCCCTCTCTCCCCCCTCTCTCTTCCTCCCTCTCCCTCTTTCTCCCTCCCTCTCTCTTCTTTCCTCCCTCCCTCTCTCTCTCTTTTCCTCCCCCTCTCTCTCCCTCCCTCTCCCTCTTTCTCCCTCCCTCTCTCTTCTTCCCTCTCTCCCTCTCTCTCTCTCTTTCCCTCCCCCTCTCTCTCCCTCTCTCTCTCTTTCCCTCCCCCTCTCTCTCCCCCTTCTCTCTTCCTCCCTCCCTCTCTTTCTCTTTTCCTCCCCCTCTCTCTCCCCCCTCTCTCTTCCTCCCTCCCTCTCTCTCTCGTCGTGGAGCCACGTGTCCCGTCCAGCCAGAGAGCCAGTCGCCTGCCCCTTTTGTCGACACACTCATTGCATGGGGCGGGCACTGGGCTGGCTGTAGGTTGGCCTGCAAATCACGCTTGAATCTTTAATGGCCGCGTGCTGCCATCAGTGTGTGTGTGGGTGTGTTTGTGTGTGTGTGTGTGTGTGTGTGTGTGTGTGTGTGTTTGCATTGTGTGTGTAACTGTCTCACTGTGGGCTTTTACTACAAACATGTGACTCCAGATATGTTTCAAACAGGTTACATAAGCCAGCTCTCTCTCTCTCTCTCTCTCTCTCTCTCTCTCTCTCTCTCTCTCTCTCTCTCTCTCTCTCTCTCTCTCCCTCTCTCTGTCTGCCTCTCTTCCTCTCTTTCCCCAACTGTCTCGCTCGGTGTCTGTGTCTAACACAAATAATTGAACACGTGTTTGCACACTTTTGGTGGTGGAACCAATAGTTTCACCCGGAAATCCAACCTAATAAAATGCGAATATAAATATAGCCTACATGAAAACTGTTCTCCAAGGAAAAGCAGTTGCGGTATCTGGTTTCAGTTTGTGAGAGAAGCCATAATGGTATTTACGTGGGCTAATCTCTATATTGTGACCTTGTATTTACCTATATATAGAACACAGACAGGCAGGTGGGTGATGTAAAATGCGTGTTGAAAAAAAAACTAGTGCCTACACAGTTCCTATGGAATACAACATAGGAATTGGATTTACAGAAAGCTTGTCAAGTCTGTGATAGTTTCATATCATCAGATTATATAAGAGAGTAGTACATGTGCATCCAGATGTAAGACTCTAGAAGGAAGTTAAGGTGGTCAAAGACTACTGTGAGGAAAAGGGTCATACCAACATGTTTATGTACAGATCAAGATCAAAACAGGTCTGTCTGTACAGCATGTCCTGTTTTCAGACCTCTCTCTATTATGTCACCCTAGTCCTTAGCTAAGTCAGTCCTCCCTGCCCTCGGTGTCTCTGCAATATATCACGTTTTACGACAATTCTGGGACGGCCAGCAGAGGAGGGATGTTTTCTCTGTGCCTCTGTCTCTTCACTCTGTTGTTGCGCTGCAGCTTCCAGCGAGTCGACACAATGACACGTCGCGTGCGCCATGGCTACCACCACCATCGTCACGACACTGAGCACGATTGAAACTGTATTGTATCATATCTTTTTGAGAATCAGACGTCACAAGATAAGAGTACAATGGTAGTATCATCAGGGGATGTACAAACAATGATAACACAAATAAACCTCAAGTTTTGCTCAAATTTGATCTAAGTATATCCAATGTCTGGCTGCCCTTAAGAGGTCAAGTTCACTATATGAAATGTGTTTGAATGTAAAGTTAAAAAAATGTAACCTTCAACCCTTTCATCCTCTCTTTAGCACACAGTATATATTAGTCAACAGCATAGTATAGCTTTTTTTTAACTGTACACATGGTGAGCTCATTGGTTCCCAAATGCAGGAAGAGGAAGGATATGATTCAGTTAGAGATGGTCGCTCTGATAGAAGATAATCGAGTCACCGTATTGTCCCGCCGCACACACAGCTGAATCGTGCACAAACCTGTCCTTAAATACTTAACCTGTATATATATATATATATATATATATATATATATATATATATATATATATATACCTATTATTATGCTCATATCCCACTTTATACCTAGTAGACTGTCTCTATCGGTCAATAAAATGACCCACTATTTCCCTGGCATGCACCTGGTCTCAGGCCTGTTGTTATTTCATGTTTTGGAAATATCCCACCACGCGTACATAGCAAAGTGTTTTTTCATCCAGTTTTTGCAAGCAGATTTATTGATCGTTTTATATTATGATCATTATATTATTCCGGCTAAGCTTTGAATGTTGTTTGAAGGGTGTGTTAGTGCATTAGACAAAATATGGGCTATCACTGAGAGCCTCCCACTCCACCGCCGTTGTCCCTGTTGCTCTGATGTTACGTTTCACCATAGCAACACATGAACAGAAGTGGAGAGCCATTATTCACTTCGCCACCTTGCGTAAAAATGTTGTTTATGTGCTTGGGTGAGGGCTTGTATGATGTAAATGCAATGCAATACAATACACACAAGGGGGATGTACGCAGTACATTACAATACGCTGCGAGTAATAGCCTATAACCTCGGGGCCTATTATTGTTCAAGCACATGGATGTGTGTGTGTGTATATATATATATATATATATATATATATATATATATATATATATATATATATATATATATACACACACACACACACACACACACTCTCCTACCACACACACGCACACATGCTCGATGCTTGATCTAAAACGTGCTCACTAGACGACGCGTAGACGCGCCCGTTTCCTGTGACGCTGTGCGTAACCAAAACAGTGCGGGATCACGTGGCCGATCGCCCTCCCCCCCCCCCCTCCTCCCATCCACGGTCTATTGATGACAAATATTTCACAACTTTTGGCAGTTCTCCTGGACGTCCTCAGGTAACCCGCCCTGCTGGCTGCGGTGCTGTTGTTGACATTTGAGAGTCGTTTATCTGGCGCGGCGATCGTGGAGAATGACACGACTTACTTACATTTTGTAGTTGACGCCCACATTAAATAGTGCACAGGGAAAGCGAAGTAAAAACACATTTATTTATGTGTGTAGAGTGGGTACATCGTGTGCATAATGAAAAAATAAAAACAGTCTGTAACCCCTTCCCCATCTATTAAGCTACATTGTTATGCAACAGATTCCGTTGCTGCCTCAAACGGCGGTGGTCTGTTCCATCTGTGATTTGCTGCCTCCAAGTGGATACAATTAGATCGCAGGACCATGTGTTTGTGGTGAACGAGATGTCAATGTATATGTGTTACCCTTTATTTAGAACCTAATACTAGTAAAGGAACAACGTACTACATACAGAGTTACCTTAACTGAAGGTACATCATAATTGAAGGTGTACTTTGTTATTCCCAGGCGGGGAATTACACTGAGCCCTCTAGGACAAAAGCTCTGCCAACAGAGCACACTGTTCCCTCAGGTAAATAAACTAGAACGCATAACAAAATAAAAAGACATTGGCACTGAGCATGTTTTCCGAAGGAAATGAGGTTGGCTCACTCCATGGTGAACTCATTGCATGGACATGTATGCGTACTGTCTCGGTGCAGGTAGGCCTATTCAAGATTCAAGATTTGTATTTGCCACATGCAACAAGGACAATGGAATGCGTTCTCCCCATTCCCTCCTATGTACTATAGTTATACTATACAACACTATACTATAAGAATTCTGTACACAATAAAAATAACAATCAAGTGACTGATGGATGATATACTGTATATATATATGTTGAATTGTGAAAATAACATTTAAAAAGCATTTTAAAGTGCCAGTAGTCCAGCAGCATCATGAATTCAGGTCAGTACAGTGCAGACAAGTGCAGTAACTGTAATGAGGAAGTCCAGCCAAAGTATGATAAGGTATGATAGTGTAATGTAATATAGATATGATATAGATATGATAGTGGCAGCACTCCTTGCAGTTCAGTAGGCCCACTGCCTGTGGATAAAAACGGTCCTTGTACCTGGTAGTCCTTGTACTGACGCTGCGGAACCAGCCACCGGACCGCATATCACACATTAATATTGGGTTCTATGAATAGGTAGATAAATTCTGATAAAAAATATAATGTCAACCTTTCAATTGACTTGTCATTCTCTGCCGGAATAGCTAAGCTGCACCTGAAAGGGTGTGGAAATGGAGAAAAATTACATTACATTGTGACTCGAACCCACAGACATTGGGTTAGTGTTAGGGTAAGACCCCCCCCCCCCCTCCTCCCCCCCACCTCAGTAATGCTGGTTTAGCCCTTGGATACATTACAGTGTTCAGGGACCACCCCTGGCCTATGTAAGTCAATTTATTCTGCCACACATCATCACCAGGGGTAATGTTTTAGTTAGTTATGGAGGCCTACATGTGCCTACAAATCATGTTTAAGTAAAAAAGTCTGTGCTTCTGGAAAACAAAAAAAAGTTGAACGCCATGGCTTTAAAAGCGTGGCCTAAAAATGTGGCTGTAATCGTAATCATGGGAAAATCTGCCCATTTTGTTGTTTTGATTGTGTACAGTATTGTTATAGTATAGGGTTGTTTATATAGCATATAGGATAGCATGTCATAGTATAGCATATTATATGTAGTTTAATGTGTTGTTTATAGTAAAGTATTGTTAAGTATAGTATAGAATTGTATAGTTTACTATAGTAACATTGTGGGAAATTCATACTACAGGAGGGAATGGGGAATAAGCATTCCAGTGTACTTGTTTCAAATGGCAATTAAAACATCTTTAATCTTGATCTTGACTAAATAAACAACACTAAAACACTAAATTGACAAAGACAATCTAGGGGATCCTGTGCAAACTGTAAAAAATAAATCGCAAAACTATTATACACAAATCATTTTGTATAAAGTCTGAGTGCCAGCCTTTATACACAATTATTACTGCAAGAAGGCCAGGACCAGTGGGACATGGTGGAAAGAAAAAGTCAGCTCAGTGTGTTAATTTAACAAACACAAATGAACACATCAATGGAAAACATATTATGGAATGCACAAAACGACACCAAATTTTAAATAATAAACAAGCCATAATACTATATTTGCAGAACAATATTTACAATATATATATTTCTATAATACATTATCTATAGTATGTATTCTATGACTGTAAATGTGTATATTTCAAGAATACAATTCCCTAGTCACTTTTCTGTTTTTACTAGAAACTATTTTATACGCACTAGTGCTTATGTATTAGATACTAGTAACTATTTTAATTTTTACTAGTCACTTTTCTGTTCTTTGTTCTTTGTAATTGAATCCTATGGGGCTTCACATTTAAGATACCAACTTTTCATTAACCACTAGTCACTAGTCTGAAATGCACTTTTGACCTCTGGTGATGTTCACTTGCCTACTTTTGTTGAACAGACTATTGTAAGTCTCTTTAGACAAAAGTGTCTGCTAAATGACTGTAATGTAATGTAATGTAATGTAGTTAACTTTGAACTAGTCTCTAATCCAGTTGGATTTGTGCTTATTTATTAGTTACTAGTAATAATTTGTTTGTTGAAATAACACCTAATAATTAAGCATTAGTGAGATTGGATTAGTGACTTGTGACTAGTGGATATTGAAAATATTTATTAGTATCTTATAAATATATACAAGTACTTAGTTTACAACAATGTTTACTAGCTAGGAAGAATACAAAGTGACTAATAAAACAAATGAGTCACTAGTCACTTATACATGAGAACTATCTATTTACTAGCAGCTAGTAACTTTATAATAGAGACTAGTGTCAGGCAGAATAGTGACTAGTTACCAGGACTAGCAGGTTAAAGGACAGTTTTTATCCACAGGCAATGCGCCAACTGAACTGTTAGGAGTACTGCCACTATCATAACATTGTCACCAGTATAACAATTCACTGTCTCATCTTACTGGAATTTCTGGACACATTACAGTAAATATAGTGTTCTGCACTGTACTGCACTGTACTGCACTGTACTGCACGCATGATGCTCCTGCAATATTGTCATGCTTTTTGCACCATTCGCCATATGTATATTCTTTATCATCCATATTATTTAGTGTTGTATAAATATACTATAGCATATAGTAGATAGTATAACGTGTTTTTTTATAGTATAGTATATACTGTTGTTTATAATATAGTATTGCATAGTATAGTATTGCATAGTTTAGTATAGCATAGTATAGTATTGTTGTTGAACAAATGCATGCTGTGGGAGGGAACTGAGTACATTCCATTGTACTTCTTGCACAAGTAAAAACATCTTGAATCTTGACCGCTATAGATGCCAACGGTTATCGTCCCTCAGCTACGCAACAATTACCGTAATACCTAAAGCAAACGCTAATGCTTTCTATATTTCTATATTTAGCCACTCATTTCAGCCAAATGGTATACCTCGTGTTACTAGTTGATTGTTTAGTCACGTAAGTACCGTACTCTAATCTCGGGTGGAGTTTTGGTTCATATGTCAGTAACTCTATGTGCGCGTATATTAGAGACGTAACGGTAACGCTGTTACCAGGTTACCGCTCAAGTGAGACCAGGAGCGGGACATGTGAAGCTACTGCGTTTGTTTATGGATCAAGTGAAGTGAGTGGACGTCGTTTGGAGGTATTTAACAACAGAAACAACTTCCTTTATGAACCCATACGTGTCTAGACAATATAGATATTAGTAGTAGTTGTAGTGGTAGTAGTATAAGTTGTTCTTCCAGGTTGTACAGACAGGAGCGGTCGGTTAGTCCCCTATAAGTGGATTAGGACGTCCACGCTTAAACTGCTACACCCTTGTAGCAGCTACCACGAATACAACCCAAACTACATCCCAATATATACATTTTTTTACCGACTGATTATTACTAGAAGTGAGATAAAAGACAGGGTACTTATTATACCCAATCAAGGAATAGCCTGAAGTTCTATTGTCATCATTGTTTTGATCACGTATGTACACCATTCACAAACACAAACACTGTATTCTTTCATTGGAGTGGTATTTTGTGTTTGTTTTTTTAGCATGAATAAATATGTTAGGCATTCAAACTCGTGTTTAATACTACTGTCCTCCAGTTTAAACCCCAAAATGTTAATCTCTCAGATACACCTGCCAAGCTATAAATACGGCTTTATATGTCGGCTTGTAAGAGGATCCCATGGATGTCACCATGAACCGGCTTGCTCATTCACTCCAAGCTAAATACATGATTGATGATGATCGAAAAATGATCGATTTTAGCCTACAATACGTAGAATGTCGTTTAAATAGAAATGTATGAATCGACAAGACGTAGCCCTAGCAGCTTTTTAACGTGGTTTAACGTCAGGATGTTTTATGATGTGGCTTTCCGAAGCTGTACGTACGCTATTTAATGTACATTTTTAATCAACTTATGTAAATGTGTTGCCTTTGTTTAGAATGTTTAGAATGTTTCATAAATCAAATATTAAAATGTAATATAATGAGGTATACTTGTGGTCCTCTGAAATTAGACGAAAAATGTGAGACATGAGGCTGTGAATTGTATTGAATTGTGTTCTGTTTTTATCTACTTTTACAGACTAATCCCAATGCCATAGCCTACAGATTGCAACTACTGTCTTGGAAGTTCGAAGCAAGTTAAGAGGTCAACATTCTCCTTCATTCTCCTCATTCTCCAAACCCAGGCCATGGGGTGAAACTTGGGGTGAAGGACTAGGATTCATGAGAATGAATCCCTAAAGGCAAAACATTAGCCTGATTTCAGCCCTCTGTTTGCATGCAACCACAGTGGACCTAGGACCGGACCACGTCACTAAGTGCGCAGGTGGATGTTTCGATGTAATGTGTGGGTGAGAGCAGTGCAGCCTTGGATCCATCGTGGAAACACAATCCGCCCGGGCGGCCAGCCTTTGGGCCGGAGACGCTACACACCAGCAACTACTCCCTGGTTCTGTTCATCCAGCTCAGCCTGCTCTCCTTTGACCTGTTTGTTAACTCCTTCAGCGAACTGCTGAGGAAAGAGCCGGCTGTCCAGCTTGTGCTGTTCATGTAAGGCAAAGTGTTCTGTCTTCTGTTTGCTAGTCAAGGCATTACATCCTGCAACTTTCAAAGTTCAATTTGTTTTAAACGGCTGCATAGTATCATATAATGTCGTTATCTCTTGTCTTATCTTCTCCCCCTTATCTTCCCTCCTCTCCTATAATCTCCTCCTCTCCTTCTCTTCTCTCCTATCTTATACTCTCCTCCTATCTATTTTCATCTTCCCCTCTCTTCTCCACTTCCCCTCTACTCTCGACTCCTCTCATCCTTCTCTCTTCTTCTCTCCTCTTCTCTTTTCCTCTCCTCTCTTCTCCTCCTTGTCTTCTCATCTCCTTCTTTCCTCTCTTCTACTTTCCTCTTCTCTCCTTCTATTTCTCCTATTCTTTAATCTCATCCTCTCTTTCTTCCATTCTCTCATATCTTATCTTCTCCTCTTATATCTTCTCATCTTCCCCTCTCTTTTCTTACCTCCCCTCTACTACTCTTTCCTTCCCCTTCCCTCCTCTCTTCTTCTCTCCTCTTCTCTTATCTCCTCTCATCCCCTTCTGTCCTCCTATCCCCTCTTCTCTCCTTCTTCTCTCTTCTCTCCTCTTCTCCTTTCATCCCATCTCCTCCTTCTTTCCTCTCTTCTACTCTCCTCTTCTCTCCTTCTTTCATCTCCTTCTCTTCCTCTCCTCTCATCTGCCCTCCTCCTCTCACCTTCCCCTCTCCTTCTTCTCTCCTCTCCTCATCTTCCCCTCTGCGCTCCTCTCCTTCTCTTCCTTTCCTCTCATCTCTCCGTCTCCCTTTATTCCCTCCTCTCATTCTCCTCTCCTCTCCCCCTCTCTTCTCCTCCCCTCCCATCTCCCCTCTTCTCTGTATCCTACAGTATACAGGACATATCCATCCTGTTCAACCTGATCATCATACTGTTGATGCTGTTCAACACCTACGTGTTCCAGGTGGGCCTGGTGGCTCTGCTGCTGGAGCGCTTCAGGGCCATGCTGATGTACTCCGTACTCTATTTAATGCTCAGCATCATTCTTCACACCTGGATCATGGTACTGCTCTGCGGACCCAAGACCCAAGACAATTGGTCAACAATTGTAAAACATTGGAGTATTTTAACGCAAATATGTTTACTACACTGACTGCATTTATAGATACCTCTATTTATCCAAATGATCTTATATTTCCAAATGCAACCAGTGATTCAGCCTACATTTGTGTTGCTTTTAATTCCTGTCTCTAGGATAATAGGATATTAGTGCTGCTAGTTTGTGGAACACTTTGGAAACCAAGTAATGGTTTTATTGATCATAAAGCATTACTTCTAATGTTCTTTGTTAACACACTTTTAAATGGGATGGTTGGGTGAACGTGAAGTCATCTCCATTATCTTTTCCCTTTTACAGAATCTTCGTTGGTTAAGCTCTAACACATTCATTTGGACAGATGGCCTCCAGGCTCTTTTTGTCTTCCAGAGAGTTGGTAAGCAAACCTGTGTGTGTGTGTGTGTGTGTGTGTGTGTGTGTGTGTGTGTGTGTGTGTGTGTGTGTGTGTGTGTGTGTGTGTGTGTGTGTGTGTGTGTGTGTGTGTGTGTGTGTGTGTGTGTGTGTGTGTGTGTGTGTGTGTGTGTGTGTGTGTGTGTGTGTGTGTGTGTGTGTGTGTATGTATATACATATATATATAGAAATTAATGCATTTTTATTTAATTTACAACAATGCATTCTTTGCATAATATTTGTTGCTGGTCAGCATGTTTTTGTCCAACCCAGGTACTCTGATCGATGTCTAAATGTAGGCTGTGAGTTTGGTCAGTGAGCTACAATACAATACAATGATACAGAATCACAGGTACAATGTGGTGTGCTAAAAGACAAGTGTAAAAACGATCACCACTTTGTTTGATTTGTTAAAGAATGCTTCATCATTGATTTACAAATGATCATTGCTGTGAGCCAGAGAGGGAGTCTGCTGAGGGCATGATTCTTCTGTTTGGATGTGCCTGGTGAACAGCAGGGTGGCAGGCCAGCCTGGTTGGCCAGCCTGAGAAGGAACAGAAAATGCAACAAAATTTAAACTAAAATTTGGAACGCAAACACATGGCACTGTCGATGCCTCGCAAATTGGATCGTCGATGCGGTTTAACAATAGACTGTAATCATGTTATGGAATCAATTGAGTGGTGTACCGTAATATTCTTATCTAAACACAACCTTTCTATTAAACGTGCTTGACCTATACAAATGTACCTTTTATAAACATATTACAAACAAATACAGTACAATAGAAACAAAACACATAGCTCCACCATAGATGCTGCATAAGCAATTAAGTAGCCTATTACATGGTTCCATGAAGGCCCTTCTGAGGGAAACATTTTCCTTCTTTGCAGCACACTAGGGAGATGTGCAGGAATAGGACATAATAGAGAGAGTTTCTGTGACGTAATTCCATTTTCAAGTTACAAAAGAGACTATAGGGGCCTTCTTTCAGTTTGGGAACACTGCATTATTTCACTGCAGACACCATACAATGATCACAAGGAACAGATGGGGCCTAATAGAATCGCACATAAGTGAAGGATAGGATGTATTGTCTGTTTGTTGTTGCTCACAATTGACAAATTTAAAGGTCCAACTGTCCACTTTACTTATTTAACATTATTTTTCAAACCCGAATTCAATGATTTTTTTAAAAGACCCCACTGATTTATGTCTCAATTTAATTCCAATGCATCCATCCACATAATACATACGCAAATGAACAATGGGGATCAGAGTTGCAGTGTGCTGTTTGTGGAGCCCATGGGAATGGAACAACAACAACAGTAACAGAATAAAGCCTAATGAATGATGGTTACACAGAACAAGAAATGAGCCGAGAACCACATCAACTCACTCTGCATTCACTGAAATGAAATTCATTGTGTCCTTCACATAGTGGCTGTGTTGTACTACTACTTCTACAAGCGGACCACAGAGTACTTGGGGGACCCTCGACTCTACGAAGACTCGCCTTGGCTGCGGGATGTCTTCGCTCGGTCCAGACAGTGAACCCCTGAGTGGTGACAGGCGGGGCGAGGGGGGGGGGGGGCGGGGCTTAACTGACTCATGCTACCTAGCAGTATTAGCAGGAACTGACAAACAGACCAAATCTCAATCTCAATCATTTTGTTGTTCCTTCAATAACTCTTCATACTTTTTTTAGTTTTTGAAAAAACTACATTTGCTTTCACTCATAACATTTTTGCACTAGAATGGAAAGAGATGCCACACCTAGATAATAACTAGTTATTTGAGTCTTTGAGATTAGTGATTTAAATGTCCAGCAATATGAAGTAGTGATCTAATACACACAATAAAATAAAACACAGAAAGCAATGCTTGTTCTAAACTCAACAACTTTAAATTAGTTAAATTAACTGAAATATTTAAGCTGAGCTGGCAAACAGGTGTCCCACTCATATCTCTTAATGTTTCAGCAAGAATGTAAGAATTATTGGCCAAAATGTTTTTTTTGTATGATTTATAATTTAAAAAGTCATTTTGATTTGAATAAAGGCATGTCTAGACTTCTGTTTTCCAAATGGATTGTGCAACTATTTATTTAAATAAAATAATTATGATTATGTATTTTTATTCAGTTTTTGGACATATTTTGGAGGGTTGTCGGTTACCCTTGTGAACTGCGGTTTTTCCGTGTATGTGTATCAAATGTGTATCATGTGTATCATGTTTGTATCAAAGGGCTGCATTTTTGTATAATAAAAGAGACCAGGATGGTGCATGCAATGTGTTTGTGTCAGGTGTGTGTATCTGAGAAAAATACACTGTGTCAAATGACAATAATACAGATTTACTCATATTTCCATAATAAGTCATAATTCACTCTTCACAGTTGAGAAATGTGTATGTATCAACTTCATGTTCATCATGTAGATGTTGACACAGTTGCATTTCTAGCAAGTAATTGTTTATATGTACCCTGAATTATTTTGACCTGCCAAATGGTCAAATCTATCCTATAGGCCATTGGCTGATGGCAGTTGTTCAATTTGAACTCTGCTTGGTAGGGATGTAGACAAAGTGATATGCAGCATGGAAAACTGCACACACAACCACCTCTTTCTCAAGCTAACCCCTGTTGGCTAAATCTACCATATTAATATACCTTAAAAAAAAATACTGAAATGTGTAGGACTAGTCTATATCCACCTCCTCCTTCACTTACATTGATTGCAGCTCTGGTTCCACAGAGTAAAGCCTTCTTTAAGTTACTTTTAATACCTTTTCTGTTTTGACTGAGCTACTTAATTATATATCTAATTATTCAAATGAATAATAATTATAATTATATTATTATTATTATTCAACATTGTACTACATTTTATACTTATGCAATATACTTTCAGAATTAGGAGCATTTTTTTTACATTGGTTTGCATGTGTGTTCATACGAAATTAATTAAAACAGAAATGTAATTAATATGTGATATAACTTTTGTTTGTTGAAACGCAGACCTCCGCGACGCCAGGGGCGCTCTAGCTCTAACGTCCTCAAAACTAGCTGTACGGTGGCTACAGCGCTAGCTACTTCCGTACCAGTTTAACACCGATGGTGTTTTGGTTTTCACTTGTGCAACGTTAGAAAAAACAGTTAGCGGGTGTTTATTTTCAGTTTTCCAAAAAAATGTCTTACAACTACGTTGTAACAGCTCAAAAACCCACGGCAGTCAATGCCTGCGTCACAGGTAAATATGCCCACAAATGATGATTGTGTTTTGATAAATATCGCATCAGCACCCCGCACACACTCACTCACCACCTGCATGTTAGCTTAACTGCCCGCGCCTGAACTGAGACGTCCCAGCAACACTGGGACGTCTCAGGGCCCTCGGCGGATACTAGTTGTTGTTTTGCTAAAGCCTATTTACTATTATAATCAGCAACAGTATAAACTGACTACACGTGATCGTCAAAAACAACACGCGTCTTGTCTTGTTATATCTGCAAACCCGTTGTGGCCCAACGCTACATTGGGCCATCTACATTAGACCACTACTGTATTCAATATGTTTGGATTGAACTCCGATTCACTGTCTAACGTTGCTAAAGGGTCATAGGTGGATCCTATGGAGGGAAACACAATTGTTTTGGAATATTATTAAGATCATAGTAGTATGCTGTGTAGTATATTGGAGAAGTCCGTATTAGATTACATTACATTCATATGTTTTGTCATTGCACAGCACAAGTACAGTACAGTGAAAATGATTTGGCATCTAACCAGAGTGTAAATGTTGCATTAAAGTGCATGGTAAATATATTATGTACAGTGGTTAAATAATATGTAAAAACTGTCAAAAAACTACTAAAAAAGGTATCACATAACTTATAGAGCAGGTATGAGATATGTACAGAATTATAGGTATACATCTATACAAAAGTAAGTATACAAGTATAAACATGTATGTTATATATAACTGTTATATGAAGTAGCCTATATTACAACCTATAGCCTTTGCTACTTGCTACAGCCATATGTGCCATATGGTTTATTTGGCTGTTGATGACCATGGTAAGATTAAGCTGGGAAACAGACACATGCAGTGGTAGGTTTATTATCAATCTGCAACACAGGCACGATTGTAGTGTGTTTCTTTTAAGGCTAAATTTCTCATGTGTGATCAGCCAATCCCATACCCATCACTTTATTACACAGTGTAACACAGGCTAGAATTATCTTGTTTTTTTCCCACACATTCCTTTAACACATCCTATATAATAGAATCCTTAATATACCTATTAATATAATTAATGTATTAACTGAACTAACATTTTATCTGTCAATGGACCTAATATATTGTTACTTTTTGCCTCCTGGGATTGTGTTGTAGACCTATGACCGTGTTGTGCATGGGCTATCACTTTAAAGGCTGCAGGTCTGTGTTATGATTTGAAGAATGAAGTCAGTGATAGCTTATGGTGACATTTTTTATGGAAACATAATGCATCAAAATTATGACTAGAAAGATGTTCAGACCAGCAGCTATAGACTATATATATATATATAGACCTTTTCAATCACATCCCTATTTTTTTTCTTTCCATTCAAAGAAGCTCACAAATGTCTTTTCAGTTTGACATCTCCAGCCCATGCAACTGTTAATGAATGGTAGCATATTTACTATTAAATCATTGATTGGGATTTAATTCTAGGTGTTCTGCACACACAGTTGTTAAATGCATCACTGGGACAAATAAATTGAGCCAAAACGACAATTTTAATATAACTATAAATTACCAGTATGCAAATGAAGCGTATAGAGTTTCACATGTATTAATACAGCCTGCCTATGCCAGAACTAAGGCCAATACGGCCGTGCATTTAGTCTTGTGCACAATAGTTTACAATGCCACGTGTTGGGCTCCTGTAATTGACAAATTTGAAGTTGATCGGCCGATCACATGTTTAGCGCATATATTGGCCGTTAATGGTTGGTGGCCGATCGATAACTGCATCACCAATACATTTTAACAAAAACCCTTTTGACGTGCTGCTGTCTGCAGTTTTTTAAATTTACATTCCTTGTCTTGAATTCATCATTGGCTGTTTCTCTTTGCCAAACAATTAATTAGCCACTCAAAGCAACAAGCTTAATATCTTTGAAATGTGCAAAGAAGCTTTCAAGATTGCGGTCACTGTTGCTTCACAAATGCATTGAAATGGTGCTTTCATATGATTATCCTCTGCATAACATTATCGTTCACCATTATCTCTAATAGTGCAGTCGTTGTTGTTAGTGGGCTTTGTATCCTGTTATCCAATGTTTATTGTTAGTCGTAGGGTTCCTTTTCTCTCCAAGTTGTGTGCTTGTGATAGTTTTTTTTAGTGAACGGCACCACCACTAAAATAGGCAGACACACGGGGGAGAGGAGCAGTGATTGAAGCACACTACAGTGGAAGGCGATTGAAAGGGAGTCAATGACTTCATAGTAAATGATGGCCTCTTTCTCTCCTCTATCTGCCAATCACTGTAATTTGACTTCAATAACGACTACAGCAGGAGCCAGACCCCCGGTGTATATGTGTGTGGTGTAGTGCAGCATTGATGATTTGCCACAGGAGATCGAGGGTGTCATAGGCACACGTCGAACACTGCCCACGAGACGGCAGCTGTGTAGGTGGACAGCAAACCTCGAGGAAAATGTGAAGCATTAAAACGGTTTCACTTATAGATTTGGATGTCCCTCTTCATTTTCTATATATTAAAGCGTGAGGGCAGGCTGTTTTTATTCTCTTTCATCATTAACGTTAACACTCGGTGGCGTTAACACTCCGAACGTGTTGTCGACAGGTCACTTCACCTCCACGGAGGACCTCAATTTGCTCATAGCCAAGAACACACGGCTGGAGATCTATGTGGTGACGGCAGAGGGCCTAAGGCCCGTCAAGGAGGTTGGCATGTACGGCAAGATCGCTGTCATGGAGCTCTTCAGGCCAAAGGTACGTGGGTGTTTTTTCATGTCTAATTAAGTGCCATAATTTGGCTGTCTTTTCACCAAGTATTATGTAAATTTGGATTTTGTGGGTGATAAAACAGGAATATTACTGTCAAAAGACAAACCATCAAAAAATGTATTTAAAATAAATATTCGGAGGCCGTTAAAAATAGTAGTTATTTGCATTTTCCATTGCCAACTCATGAATAGTTACCGTTTTGTGCTCCTGGAAGAGAGGAAAGGACGAAAGTTTGTGTGTGAAGTTGATAATACATTTCTATGCCGTGTACAGGGGGAGAGTAAAGACCTGCTGTTCATCCTCACATCGAAGTACAACGCCTGCATCCTAGAATACAAACAGAACGGGGATAGCATTGACATCATCACCCGTGCCCATGGCAATGTCCAGGTGAGTACCAGCGCAAGTCTGAAATGACTGAACCTTTAGTGCATAGGTGTCAAAAACCTTATAACGTTGACTTGTATATATAAATAATAGACATGTGTGTTGACAATTGTATTGATATACCTTCATCTAATTGATCGTCATCTAACAACAATGCGTCACGCATAGGTCACTGCAGCTTTTAACTGCTTGATTACAGGGACACAATGGCATGGAAATCAGTATTGGTATGCTATTATATTTCTGTTATATATTTAAGATATCTTTTAAGCAGACATTGAGCCCACAATCTCTTTTTTTTTTTTTTGAATTTTTAGCTAGGCTAGTTGTATTTTTTAAGTTAAACGTCAACATTAACACCAGCAAATTGTCCCTGCCAAAATTCATCTCTGTCCACTTGCGAAGCAATTTGACGGGTCTGCCAAATCAGCGCTTGATTCTCTCCATTAATTTGAGCTGCAACAGCCAATCACAACTTCCTCTGAAATTCTTCTGGACCCGTCACGTTCCCTCCCTTCTTCACGTTGTTATGCAAACGACTTTTCTAAAGGAAAATGCATAGAAATCAGTAGTGACCATTAGGCACATTACAATCTCAGAGGCCAAACACGATTGAAAAGAAGTGTGTATTTTAAGAGCCAAGCTTGAAGTGCTTAATGTAATATTTGACATGGAAGTCATATTTTAAATGGGCTTTAAAGTGTGATATTTTGTGATGTGCATTAGGCCTATCGCAGAGCTCAGAGTTCAACCCTTTAGCGGAATAAGCATAAGCTTATTTTTCATACGTCCATATTATTATTCTATATCTAATTCAAACAGGTAGCTGACGTAGACTTATTCAAAGGAAGTCATGAATAGAGCAACAGGTGCGGCAGCGCACCTGACTTCACTGCAGTTACTGACTGGGGTGAACAGCACTGTTGAGAATTGTGAACCACATTAAATAAAATGAGTCAATTCATGACTTGATGGTTCGGGAGCTACATATTGTTTAATGTTGGTTAATGGGGCCTATTAAAAGCATGGTCTTAATTGTTATATAAACATCGATTAAAAGCACATGGCTTGCTTCCGCGATTCGGTGACTACCAATCTCAGCAACGACCAGTCGACTAAACCACTAGTCGCACACATCCCTGATATAAAGCAATACATATGTGGAAGTACTAATTGGTATGACCGCTTCACCTGTAGGCTGTGGTGGAAGGTATTTAATGGTGTGTTCAGTATTATCTGGTTCTCTAGTACAGTGGTTCCTAACCCTTTTTTTTGCAAGCGTGACCCACTTTTGAGAGTACCGTACTAATTATTTGATCCAACAAAACACCGTGATTGGTATCACACTTGCAAATCCTGATCCGTTCATGCATCCCCTGATTGAAACCCACTAATGATCGCAACAAGCTATTGAAGTCCAGTAAGTATGTCATTTCTTGGCCTAGAAAGTCCATTACCTGAAGAGCAGGTGCCTAAAGTAAGTAGCCCATTGACCCCAATTTCACAGGCCAACTGCCATTTTGAGCACTGAGATGTGCCTTCGGTGTATTGCAGATGAATACAATTCTTCCGTTCTAATCACAAACACGGAAGGGAAATTAAATTTTCCGTTATCTGTAAACCTATTTGTCTCAAACAGCGCAAGCGCTATTTATTGGCTTTGCCAGACTGTTTGGCAAGTAACTCGAGCATTAAATCAAGCATGTGAATGCTATCTCTTGGGTCTGCCACTTTTCATGACAGCTGATTTGTCTTTGTTGTTGAAAGATCCATTTTGTGTGTGGGGGGGGGGTTGTGATGGGCATTGTTTATCATTAACTATGACATTGTACAAACTAAAGACGACAAATCGATAAGGCAGTCGACTATAATATAACAACCAGTCCTTTGACAACCATGATTGGACTAATGAAGCTCTGAACCACACATTTTACACAAGTCTCAACCAAATAGTATCCGAATGTGAGAAACCTGACCCGGCACTCGTTCCCCCCCCCCTCCTGTAGGACCGCGTGGGTCGGCCCTCCGAGACGGGCATCATCGGCATCGTGGACCCCGAGTGTCGCATGATCGGCCTGCGGCTCTACGACGGCCTCTTCAAGGTCATCCCCCTGGACCGGGACAACCGCGAGCTGAAGGCCTTCAACATCCGGCTGGAGGAGCTGCAGGTCATCGACGTGCACTTCCTCTACGGCTGCCAGGCCCCGACGGTCTGCTTCATCTACCAGGTAGAGTGAAGAGGAGACGTGGCTGGTCGCCAAGCAGCCTCGAGGCCAGAAGCGATAGAGGGGTAGCGCTGGGTGTCAGTAGATTGGAGCTGGTAGATCTTGGGAGTGGGAGTTTTTCCCTGTGAGATATAAAACAAAGTGACTTTTATGTGTTTGATGTGATTTAGTTTTTTTGGGAGAGCTGCTTGATTTATTCCTGGTGCATTTCTTCACCGCGGTTCCCAGGACCCACAGGGACGGCACGTTAAGACCTACGAGGTGTCCCTCCGGGAGAAGGAGTTCAACAAGGGCCCGTGGAAACAGGAGAACGTGGAGGCGGAGGCGTCCATGGTCATCCCAGGTAGAAGAGACATCTCGTACACACAGCCCATCTGGCAGAAACATCAATAAAGGCCCTGAAAGGGAGCCTACAAAAGGGACCATGTGCCAGTGCTTAGAGTCCCACTCGGTGTACACAGGGTGTTAACTCCATGAGCTGATTACTATGACAAAGCTGCCACCTAGCAATGGTTATCGTACCAAAATATAATCTACTGACATAAACCTTTTTTTTTTTCAAAAATGTAACTATGTTTTGGCACCTTCAGTGGTCCCGATGGAGTAACCGCTTACTGTATACGAAGACAAACAATGAGTGTAATATGTGAGACTACTCCTACTAGTGTTTTCTGATTAGCGGTTCCATGAAACAATACTTTACAGGTTGACGGCTCCCGGTTGGTTAGGATATTGTTATCCTGTTATCCCATCTCTCTGGTGTTCTTTTTAAAAACGGATCGCCTTCGGTGGATTAAGAAATTGAATTCTGCCAGGGCCCTCACAATATTATTGTCATATATTGTGTGCTCTGGAGTTTCCAACTGTATTATGGGTAGTTTTCTTAATTAAATTTTCCATTTCTTCATTGCTGTATTGCTGTAATCTATTTTGGGCTAGGGGTACAATATTGAGTGGCCATGGGCATGCATACAGAATAGTCATCTTAAAAATAAAGTTTAGGTTATTTATTAATATTTTGTATATATATATATATATATATATAAAAAAATATATATATAATAAATAAATATTTATATATTTATTATTATTTTTACATATTTTTGTAGAAAAATGACCAAGCTGTCATGTGTCATGCCTGTTAAAATCTAAAACGTGCCTGCATCACTGGAATGTGTCCAACCATTTTGTGTGTTTTGTGCTTGTATTTCAGTTCCAGAGCCATTTGGGGGTGCTATAATCATTGGACAAGAATCGATCACTTATCACAATGGGGACAAATACTTGGCCATAGCACCTCCTACCATCAAGGTAATCACGCGTTACACCAGCAACAGCATGGCCTCGTCCGTCACGGTTCTGCTGGGCCGGGGGCGGTCTGCATTATTGGGATGTGTGCGAGGGCCTTCACCACACCGGAGAGGAGGTTTGGGCGCTAGCCGGCTGAGGTGTTTTGGCACAGCGGCAAAAAGCGATCTCTCTTGTGAATTATTGATACGTGATGTGCGTTTATTAATTTTCATCCAAAGTGACTTGGGTGTGAGGTTAGGAAGGATCGATCGAAGCATGCAAAGCAATGTGTGATGCAGCATGTGTCCAGAAGAGAGCTCTGATCAAAAGCAAGTTGAAGGTAGAACATTTTATTTTGTGTTTCAGCTGCTTCCATTTTCTTTTCTTTTATATCTCTGTTCAACATGGCTTTGTCAAAGTGACAGCTAGGAGCCACATTGTCGCGGCGTGTTACAATGCACACAGACGTGTGTATTGTGTTCTCTTTCCCATTCAAACTCTTTGTCCCTTGACAAGTGCAACAGTGGCAAACTACAGCAATCAAAACATGCCCTGTTCGGCATCTACACCATATAGTAGAGGGACTTGTTGTTTGCTGTATATCACGTGAACAGGGGGGGTGAACAGCAGGCGTGAAAGGGTTCACGAAACTCAGGGTTTTGGTACATTCGGAGCGTTTTTCATTCAGTATTCCGATTATCCATTTGGTATTATTACAGGAAAAGCAACACGGACAGCTTGGCTTTCAGCAGCATATGGAAACATAAACACCAACTTTAGAACATAAAATAGAAAATGGAAATGGAACCACAAATGCATAGATCAGCAGCATATGGGAAAGTCACACAGCAGCGCCTTAGGACCACAAATAAAAAGGATTGCTTGTTTTTAAAGATCAATCCATCAACAAGAACTCAAAGTGGGGCCGGGCCTTTTAACTCCCAGTCTGCTGTAATGAGTGGAGCTCTAGACGTCCAACTGTCTGGAATTAGTGCAGTGTGAATGTGTTCATTTGTTTTGTTGTATAAGGCAGGTTTTATTCTCTAGGCAAAATGTGTGTGGGAAGTAAAAGTGTAGGGTATAAAGCGTGAGTCAAGTGAGGCACTGTTGAGCCCTGTATTCTCTAGCACAGAGAAGGCTCTCATATCTGTCTCTTTGATCTCTGAGGCCCTAACGGAATCGACGATTTGCAGAGCACTCCAACAAGCCAGAGTGCTCTTAGCTGATTATGTGTATTTTTCGAGGGCTACGTCGATATGGCCAAAATCTTCCAGATATAGGTAATTCTCGATATATACCACAGCATAGCATGTTTTCTGGTAATTCAATAACTAGTCTATATAAAATAACTTATATATATAATATTTATATATTTTTTTACTTTATTTTTTATTTTTAAGTATTTTTTATCTAATACCCTAATACACAATACGTATTGTGACAATATTATAGTGACTATTGGTGCTTTCACAAAAAATATACACTGAGATTTTGGATAAATAATCATCAGTAATGTGGATATAATGACTAAGTGGGTAAAGGCAAACAATAGAACAGTTGGAACAGTCTGGTTAGTTCAGAAAAGCACATCACTTTACTGTAATGCAACCTTTAAAAAAACAGGAAAAGGGGCTTATATCATATCACAATATTAAGATATCCAAATTTGAGTCTCATATCACGATACTGGTATAATATTAGTAGTGGGGGGGGGGGGGGGGGGGTTGAAGGGTTATTGTGTTCACGTTCTTTGCGTTTTTATTATTAATGAACTAAATGATAAGGCTTTCATTTCAAACTGTCGTCTCCAGCCCTCTCATCATCTGTAAAACAAGTGATCTGGCACGTATTTGAGCTTGTTTGCTGACAAGATCTGTCACAGGCTGAGTTGACAGAAATATACGCTGCTCGAAATTCCAACAGTGAGCGACTCAGTGAATGTCACAATATTTGGTCGGTCAAACAAGATTATGTGCAAATGGAATGACACTTAATATTCGGTAAAAGTAGAAGTTCATGCCAGACAAACTGGAAAGTACTTTCCTAATAGTTTCTGGTTCGGTAGCTAGCTATAGTTTCTGGTTTGGTAGCTAGCTCAAGAAAGGGCATAAAGGTCCATGCCGGTCTGCGTGAGCAAAAACCGTTGCCTTGTGTCACCAACTTAACCGTTACCAATTGAATTAGCTAAAATGACTATGCCACTGTTTTTATTTTGGTATCAATCTGGTTTTTTTCCAACCTTCAAATCTGATTGAACGGGCTGTTACTTTCTTTCACTTCATATTCGTTTTGACGATTCATCTTGCTTGAGGCGATGATCTGTCAGTGCGTAATTGGCTATTTACAGCGAACACAAACTCGGCCAGCACAAAAAAAAAAGAAGTGTTTTAAGGTTTAAAATCATCACCGTGTAGACTGGCCAAAAAGCTTCATATACTTTGAGCAAAACGGGAAACAAAACAGAAGGCACTGCCCCAGTTTTTGGTTTCATATTCCCCCGGAAGTTCTGCTGTGACTGAGGCTCTGTTCACCTCTGGCATTAACACGCGTCTAGCGTGATCCAAGTTGGACAGCTCTGTCCAATTTGGATCACGTTGGATCAGTACAACAAGTTACACAACCTGGCATTGGAATATGTTTCCACATACTTCTCGTGTGATTGGATCTCACTTCCCAAAATGTCCGTTTGCAAAGACCAAATGCGTTGTAATAAGAAATCATAACAATACAGACCGGGTCTATTCCTTGGTACGTGTTTTGAGTACCAGATGATAAAAAGGAGAGACAAAAGGAGTGGCCACGGCTTTGGTCTCTGCTGTGATAGCCACAAGACCCGACAGGAAATTATGACTACGCCTTCAATGGGGCAAGGAACACTTGAATATAAAATACATAAAATACTACATGCTGCCCAGACCACCTCAGAGGGGGTTCTGAGGGAGTGGATCTCTGTGCGACCTCTTTGCATCTTGGGTGCATTCCCACCTGTACCTAAGAGTTGTCTCCTTGTGATGGGATCAACCAAGATGCTGACTATAATAATAATATTAATAATGGGTTTTATTTATATGGGACTGCTGGATCCCAGATTAGTCAAACCATTACAACGGTGAAGGGCAGTTATGGCAATAACTAACTTAGAAGAAAGCGTTAAATATACATATGTGTGAATGGACGTTCATTGCATTATTTTATATAGTCAGTTAGTTGTCCCTGTCAAGTGTTTTTTTTGCTCACCGGATGAAGGTTGAGAAAACGATTTATACCAAAATGAAATCAGTGAATTAGTAGTTTCAGATAATTCAATTGGTAACGGTTGTGATGGTGACACAAGGACAATTACGTGGATATTGTTTGGTTCAGAGTGCCAGAACGTGTTGTACCAAGCAGTTCAACACCAAAACACGTTCCTTCTCACTCCTAGTCAAACGGATATGGGTAATGCGATGTGCATGTATCGCTGCTATTATCGGCGTGGAATGTGTGGTGGGCAATATGGGAGGAGGAGGAAGCCATCTCATTAACCGTGATGCTTATGGGGCCGGAAGCTGCGTTAGCACAGTTACACATCGCACGCCTCCCAGCAGGAAACTCATTTAAGGGGGGGGGGGGAAACGCTGGGGGTTTAGCAACCAAAGAATTATAATAAAATAACGATGGCAATGGCACGTTGGAACAGTGTGGGCGTGTATGATTACAGCAGCCCACCACATTTGTAATGACGAGCGGATTTTATAGTCGACCGTAATGCGCCGCTTGTCAAGTGTGTGAGGCCACGGCGTTTATCATCGGCAGTTTTGGTGCCGTAGAACCGTTGCGGACGCACACTTTGCGCACTCTCTGCTTGCCGGTGCGTCGAAATCGCAGAAGCGACAAATAGTGGGATGAACCGTGCTCCAGGGGCGCCGTTAACATCTTTTTTTGGCTCACACCGTTCACGCGCGCCGCAACGATAAATTTGGTTTAATGCGGCTCCAATGTTGCGGGAAGCATCTGTATGTTTTCTAGGCCTCTATAAATATGTAGTGGGGGTAAAAAAAAAAAAGGCACTTTCGCACTGCCCTTTGGGTTCAGTGTACACACACACACACACACATATAAACATATTCATATCCCAATAGTAAATGCAGTTTTCCACCCGGTTTTCATTAATGGCCAGGGGACATGGTGGAGAAACTCAGTCTGCGAAACTCAGTCTTTTTTAAAAGTATTGTACAGTCTCGCTCTCGCTCTCTCTCATATCTACAGTTTATCACGGCTCCCACACATGTTTGAGTTTTTGAATTGTTCACAGGTAGCCAACACGCGCACGAGTTTCCACGGCGAAGCACGCAGTCTTGCAGAATAATTGTATTATTATCATACGACCCAACCATGAGTCCATTGCTGCTGGCAGGAGCTGCTAGCAGAGCTGCCGCCGGTGCACGGTTGAACCACCATCCTGCAACATGAGTTATTTATGCGTTTGTTTCCACAGCGTTGCTGGCGTAGTGTCTTTAGCATTTTCTTTATTTTTTGGTTGGAAAACTACTGTGTTTCTGATGCTGTACACTACAGAAAACACCGTCGGCTCTGTATTATTCATCCATAGATAAATGAAGGATGAAGACGTTTTTTTAAAGCGTGTCACTGTAACTGAGCCTATATCCATCCTGCGGTTACCGGGTTCGGTTATTCTTCTATTTCCGCCGCTAAATAACTGAGGAAGAGGCAACATGCAGATACACATGGACGCGTCACATCCCATTATCGCAGCAAAAAAAAAAAAAAACACCACCACTATATAAATTGTTATACTTATTTCATTAGTTGCATATACTGTAGTGTGCGTCTTCCATATATAATTGAAGTGTGAGAGCTGGCAACAGTCAACACACCCTCTATCTATCTATAGAGATACATTTAGAAATAGGGCCAGTGGCTAGAGTGGACAGGAGGGAAGATGTTCTAACTCTCATTAGTACAGTTGCAAGTAAACCCAGCACTAGCACTCTGGTAAAGTGCCTCTAGCTGGATGTAGCAGACTCCCTTGTATTTTTCTGATCATTTTCTTCCATTTAACAACTATATACTTTTTTTGTCAAAACGGCACGGAAATGTTCCCCCGAAAGCAGAACAGTTTTCAAAAATAATAAGGGATTTGGGGGAGTTTTGTGCTAACCGTTTAATATGTTTTTAAGTTCATGGTTCAGCAAATTGAGTCTTCCAGAAGTCGGGCAATTTTTTTTTTCAATCCCTGTGTGAGAATAAGCAATTGAATTTAAATTTTTTAAAAGGTCTCTGAGAAGATGTCTCGCATTGTGAGAACACCATTGTTGCTGCACGAAAACTAACTTGCTTCTGACAGTGTTGGAACCCACATCTGACCTGGGATCAGTATTCGGTGTGTGTGTGTGTGTGTGTGTGTGTGTGTGTGTGTGTGTGTGTGTGTGTGTGTGTGTGTGTGTGTGTGTGTGTGTGTGTGTGTGTGTGTGTGTGTGTGTGTGTGTGTGTGTGTGTGTGTGTGTGTGTGTGTGTGTGTGTGTGTGTGTGTGTTTAGTGCATGAGCACGACATTTGAATTCAACATGCAGCAATGTTTGCCAGCTATAATTGATAATTCTAGGCTTTTGAGCACACGAGGGGAAATGGTAGAGGGTAAAATGACTTGCGAGCATGCCAAGTAGAAGCCCATGGCTGTGCTTTTCCCGTCGAGTGCTCTGTTCAGCGACACCTTGCTCAGGCACCACTACCAAAATAAAAGTGCCCCACCAATTATCATGGTAGACGCCACTTTGCTCGACTCTGAAGTATATAAAGTACTCTCTTGTTTGAGCATTGATTAACATGTGAACCGAGGAGGAAAGCATTTCTATATATATATATATATATATATATATATATATGTATATACTGTATATTTTTTCTACATATTTTGGACATTATGTAAAAACCAGGCAATGATGGATGGAAGTTGAAATGGAGATTTATTTATTGGTTGGTATTGGACTCACTCAGGCAATTTTGAGCCGCTGTCTAAAGTGAGTGTTTATCCAGAACGCTTCAAAGTTAACTTTGGTGAAGCACGTCTGCAAAAATGTCTTGTCTTTTTTTGTACCTCAGCAAAGCACCATAGTGTGTCACAATCGAGTGGACCCCAACGGCTCACGCTACCTGCTGGGGGACATGGAGGGACGTCTGTTCATGCTGCTCCTGGAGAAGGAGGAGCTGATGGATGGGGCGGTGGTCCTCAAAGACCTCCACGTGGAGCTGCTTGGAGAGGTGTGTGTGTGTGTGTGTCTATGTCTCTCTGTCTGTGCTGGTCTCTTGCTTGCTCTCTCTCTGTCTGTGCTGGTCTCTCGCTTGCTCTCTCTGTCTGTGCAGTCTCTTTCTCTCTCTCTCTCTCGCTCTCGCTCTCATGCTCTCATGCTCTCATTCTCTCATTCTCTCTCTCTCTCTCTCGCTCTCTTGCTCTCTCTGTCTGTGATGCTGTGTCTGTGTGTGATGGTTTTCCTGCATGTCATTGCCTTGTCACGTTCTTTCTGTGTCTTGTTGTGTCTTTATTTGAGTGATTCGTTTTTGTCTAGCAGTCAGTCAAAAAAGGTTTTCTTCCTGTTACTCTTTAACTCTGTCTCTGTCTGTGACTCTCTCTCCTCTTTATTCTCTCTCAACTCATTTGCATCAGAGTTTCAAAGGTTTTCATGTTCATGAGACAAATGACAAGATAACCATTTCATATCTGGGTCCTTAGGCAGTTTCTTTGCTTTAACTGGAGTTGATCTAGTCTTTTTTTGTTCTGTATTTTACTTGGCTAATTCTTCTAGCTTTAGGATAGCCGGCGCACCATTGGGAAGCAGTGGCGGCTCCGCTGCAATCAAGTCCTTGACGGGGAGCGTCTTAGGCTTAGGAGTTGGGTCACTAATGGTTTATTAAAGACCAGTAAAAATATGTTTTCATGCAGCTCTGCGGAACAGGCTCGAGGCGTGAGCATTTATCAAGCCGGTAAGGCGGGCGGATCGTTACAAAGGGAGATTGTTGGAGAAAGGCCATGTGTGGTGGCCTGGCGAGCCACACGCCAACAGGCCCCGGCAGGTCCGATTCTTTTTAAAAAGGCTCCATTTTAGGGCTGAGGGATTCCCCCTCCTCGTGAGATGAATTAGGAAGGCTGTGAGTGTCGTTAATAAAGGGCCCCGCTGTCAAACAATGGGGCCCCGAAGTGATGCATTGAAATGCGCTCGCTTTGTCCCGCACACAAATGCAAAGAATAACTCATTTAGTTTCATTAAAATGCACAACATCGCGTTTCATCGATCGACCGACGATGACGAATGTTCTTCTGTGTGCCGCTTGCCCGAACGGTTCCTCCTCCTGCTGCTGCTGCTGCTGCTGCTGCCGACAGACCTCTATCGCCGAGTGTCTGACGTACCTGGACAACGGAGTGGTGTTTGTGGGCTCCAGGCTGGGAGACTCCCAGCTAGTGAAGGTAAGCGGTGTGACGGTGAGAGGACAGTAATTCAATGCATGGAATGCTACGCTCATCATAATGCAATGATTAATCCTAATCCCCCCCCGGCTCTAGCTCAACGTGGACAGCAACGACCAGGGCTCGTACGTGGGCGTGATGGAGACCTTCACCAACCTGGGGCCCATTGTGGACATGTGCGTGGTGGATCTGGAGCGCCAGGGCCAGGGCCAGGTATGCAATGTAGCATTGTCGCCACTAGGGGGCCGGACTATAGTTGGTGGTAGGCTGTTAAAAGTATCCATTTTTTGGTTTGGAGTATTATTATAATTTAATATAAGATAATACATGTCATCATTTTGTCAGACATCACTCATAGCATTTTGATTCCACAGTACAATGTGGTGGATGTCTATTTTTTATTATGTAACGCATGATTTTGCCGTATCGTGATGGCTGTCGATATCGAAAATAAAACTATTTGGTGTTAATGGTGATATTGATTTAAACCCCATCTTCATGCCCTAGTGGCCACCCAAGAGACGTCCTTTACCAAAGAACGTTCTGGAGACGGGGCGACAAAGCGCTGTCCTGAGAGTAGATGACGGGTGGAGTCACCGTGTCACTCCGTCCTCAGTCCTTGTTAGTTTTTGTATAGACATTGTTGTGCTTTCTCTGTCCTTAGATACACTGAAAAGTTATACCGCCCTGATATTCACGTTTTGTGTTTCGCAATGAATGTCAGCCTGGCCGTCCAAATATTGGCTGCGTATTGCAATTTATATAGTGCTTTTCTAACCAGTGCGGCCACTCAAAGCGCTTTACAAGTCAAGCCTCACACGCACCCATCGTACACCGACTGCAGAGTCAGCCATGCAAGGCGACTGCCAGCATGTCGGGGGCAGTTAGGGTTAGGGTCTTGCTCAGGGACACCTCCACACTTGGCTAGGAGAAGCCGGGGAATCGTACCAGCAACCTTCCTGTTGTCGGACGACCGCTCTACCTCCTGAGGTTCTGCCGCCCCCGCCTTATGTTCTGAAAAGCCTCTTTCGTGCAGATTTATGTTAATCTTTTAGAGTTATTTTTCAGTGTATTTCAAATTGGCTCCATTCCTTGGACACTGGCATTGTTTTTCTTTTACTTGGCAGACTGCTATCATTTTTATATTTTTGGAAAAGGCTTTCAGTGGGATCAAGGCCAGACTCTCTGCAGAGAGAGACAGAATATGAACCCGTGAGATCGGGAGGATCTCACGAGGCTACCAACCACACACTGAACACACACTGAGGCTAGAGTCTATCAAGACTATCTTTGAGATAATCCAAACCCTTCTTCGGGCGATCAAAAAGTATCGTTAGACAAAAGCAAAAAAAACTAAGAAGAAGCATCGATGTGCTTCTTCTCAGTTTTACTTTTTTTGCCTAATGATACTTTTTGGCTGACCGATTAGTGACCAATACAATTATAGAACTAAGCTCCTTAAAGACTTAAACCAAAAAAAAAAAACCTTTTTCTTTTTCCTGCAAAATGTGTTTTATTTCACCCAGTAAAGCGTCTGAAGATGAGTAAACCGGGCCAAAGCGAAGGGTCCTGTAGAACAGGAAGTGCCTCTTGGCAGGATTAGGGGCCAAGCCCCAGGGATGTGGGCTTGGCTCAGAAGACCTTGCTTGGTTCCACCTCGACTCGCTCCCTCTGTTGTGATGCCGCCCCTCTGGCGCTGCGCCAACACGCGCGCGTGCGTGTGCGTGTGCGTGTGTGTGTTCAAAATACCGAGCTGGAGCTGCTCTAATGTGCTTAAATACAAGTCGGCCTGTAAAGGCAGTGGTTTGTTTCATCCACCTTTGGTGCTATAATCGAAACTGTGTCTTCAAAAGCTGTCTTGAAGGGGTGCAACCTTAGCAGGGGGCCACAAAGCCCTCTGAGGTTAAAGTGAGTGTCTCCAAAGGTGTCTTTTTCAACACAGGCCTTTTTGAAGTCCGTTACGGCCGCTCGTAAAAGGGATTGAATTGTTAAGTCTTAAATGTGACCGTATTGATCCGTCTTCAGCATTCTCTCTGTCCCCCCCCCCCCCCCTCCTCCTCTTCAGTTGGTGACCTGCTCGGGCGCCTTCAAGGAGGGCTCCCTCAGAATCATCCGCAACGGGATCGGCATCCACGAACACGCCAGCATCGACTTGCCGGGAATCAAAGGTTTGTCCCGGTTTGACCCTTTCTGCACCTGACGGTGTGTTGTCCACCACAGACCAGCGCCGGGTGTGCCGTCTCGACAGTGGATCAGGCCGCGTAGAGGGCGGGAAGGCTGGGGCCGATCCATGCTCATTATAAAGCCAGTAAGCCAGATGGCTGGGCTGTCATTGTCCCTCGCATTGTTAAGCATGATTGCTGTGGTAATTAAAAAAAAACCTAGTGAGGAAATTGCCCCAGTGTGACTAAGCGCTCGGTTTAAAACCCTGAAAAAACCACTGCGAGCACCCCCCCCCCCCCCAACACTACGCTGTCAACAATGGGAGTTCTCAGGGCCGGCTACCCCCGGCGTTAATCCTGGAAAGCGCCATCCACCTGCCTGCCAGGGGCGTTGTCTCCCGCCTGATTGAGACCCGGTGACCTGACCCGGCCACTGGGTCTCAATCACGGCACTTGTTCAACTTCAGCCGTTTATTGACCAGCCCTGAAAGCCTCTACCGGCCGCTATACCAAAGGCCTCTTGATGAGCGACTATTATTCAGTTACACAATCGATGCCCTGCAGAGAGAGAGAGAGAGAGAGAGAGAGAGAGAGAGAGAGAGAGAGGAGAGAGAGAGAGAGAGAGAGAGAGAGAGAGAGAGAGAGAGAGAGAGAGAGAGAGAGAGAGAGAGAGAGAGAGAGAGAGAGAGAGAGAGAGAGAGAGAGAGAGAGAGAGAGAGAGAGAGAGAGAGAGGAGAGAGAGAGAGAGAGAGAGAGAGAGAGAGAGAGAGAGAGAGAGAGCCGGAAAACAGCCATACGTCATCCTGGTGGCCTCGTGCCGCTTTAGTGAACCCGCCAGCCTCTAATGCCGCTGTGGAGCGTGTGTGGTTGGTGGCTGGTTTAAGCAGCCTCACCTGGCCGGAGACTGATTACTCTATGGCTGGTGAGGCTGCACACCTGTGGGTCATTGTTAATCAAGGCCCGCGGGTTAAAATGGCCACACACACACCGCTCTAGCATGTACCATCTGCTCTGTTCACCATTATTCAAAACTCTGCAGTCAACCGGATTCCACATCACTCTGTGCTGTGTCCTTGTCTTCGGGAGGAGCCTTCATGCAGCTATTTGAATGGCTTGTGGCAGCCTCGACAGCTACAGCCGCTTATTGGAATGCATAAAGGAATGCGCTATTCAGAGAGGTCCTTTTTGAAGGTCTGTCTTTCTGTCTGTCGATCTGTCTGTGTTTCATGCTCCCTTCTCCCTTCCCCATCAGGGCTGTGGCCGCTTCGCTCAGAGCCCGGCCGGGACACGGACGACATGCTGGTGCTGTCTTTCGTTGGACAAACTCGGTAAGGCCTTTTGAGGCGCATGCCGCGTTCATTAAGCGTTTGACAAGCATGAATGGTTCTCATCTTACCGGAGTCTCCCTCCTCTCACTCTCACTTTCACTCACACACACACACACGCTGCAGAGTGCTGATGCTCAGCGGAGAGGAAGTGGAGGAGACCGAGCTGCCGGGCTTCGTCGACAACCAGCAGACCTTCTACTGTGGAAATGTTGCACATATGCAGCTTATCCAGGTACACACACACACACACACACTCACACACACACTGGCTGACTGACACACACACACTGGCTGACTGACACACACACACACAGGCTGCCACAACCTACTGCTCATATGTGTAATTAGTGTGCCCACCAAGCAAACCTTGGTTCCTAGTGATTTATTTAGTGACAGGCCTTTGCTCCTTCTGCAGTATCCCCAGGTCTTTCAACTACACAAAAAGGTTGGCAGAGTTCAGTTTGAGCTTAATAATTCAACTGAGGTGATTTGGGCTTTTGATAAGAAGGCCCATTGTAAGTCCTCTCTTGTGCACGCTGGAAAACAATAAAAAATGGCCATCTTCATTTTGTTACTTACATTTGCAGAAACATTGAACCACTTGAATTGCGTTGAAGACCTCCTTGTTACGCCACACATGGTCACAGGGCTGTGTGTTATATGGCGGGTGAATTGCTATCCTGCCTAATATCTTGCCCTGTTCTTTTTAAATAAATTATGGGCCAAATTCTATTGTGTAATTGGATTGTGTGAGTTGTCGGGGACCAATTTGATCCAGGTACATATTATACTCTCAAAACACGTGGGTTTCATTGCAACATGTGAACATACAAGTGTTATTTAAATCGTTATTAGTTTAATATACGTGAGAGAAAGCTTCACTTATACAATTTCAATAAAAACTATACATTTTCAGGAATTTGTCAGATTTTAACATGGACTATTGGAAATTATACTTTTGTTTGAGGGTTCGGGTGTACAGGTATATTCTTAGCTCTCGGAGTTAAAGTATAATCAAAGCCATCTCTTTCCAAACCCGTCCCCACCCACGGCTCAAATCACCCCAGGGATCTGTTCTCTCTAAAAATCAATTTGGTCTGTGGAGAGCAATATTTTTTTTTAACGAAAGTGGTGGTTGCAGAGAAATGAGGTATCAGAGGCATATGTTGGGATGCGCAAGCATTTTGTATTGTTTTATACAGACGAAACCCTAAGAACTCTTCACTGGAATGGTTGTGGAAACGAGATGGTTGGGTGGCAGTTTAGTAAGAAAGCATTGATTGAAAACACATACTATGATTGACCCTTCTCTTAGTATTTTCTTCGCTGGAAAGTATGGCTCTTCATAAAACCAGGCTGTCTATGCAGTAGGAAGGCACAACGGAAATATATATTGGTGCTACATGACCAGAGAACAACCGTTGGAACAACAGCCCTAGATAACTGGTACTACAGGACTGCAGAAACACTGTTGGAACAGCCCTAGAGAACTGGTGCTACAGGACCAGAGACCAACAGTTGGAATAGCAGCCCTAGAGAACTGGTGCTACATGACCAGAGACCAGTTGGAACAACAGCCCTAGAGAACTGGTGCTACATGACCAGAGACCAGTTGGAACAACAGCCCTAGAACAAGTTTTGCGTCACCCAGCAGACTTGAGCTGGCGAACAAATTTGCAAAACTGAATGCTAGTTAAATAGAGGGGAATTGATTATTGTCATTTACATAAACTACCCTCATCGTAATGGTGCAAACCTGGTTGAAAACCAACAACGTATTCCTTTTGACAAACAAATGGTTATTGGCTTAGCTGAACAAAAATAAACCCAAATCTTCGCCCCTATCACTTTAAATGCCTGTTGAATTAAATGATTTCTTTCTTCTAAACTGTGGCCGCATTGATTGACTGCCACTGTGACACAAATGGCAACTCTATTCCAAAGGTAAACAAAAGAAGAAAAACAATGAAATAACCATTCTAGTGTTTCCAAGACCTTAAACGCTTCACGACTTTGAGCGGTCACTAACTTTACTATTCTGTGCATGTACTCATTAAAAGTTCCTCTCGTTGTATCGCTGATGAATGCAATGGATAAAATAGGGTGTGCTTGTTGTCGCTCACCTCCAACCGTTCTGGCGCACAACGGGAGGGGCGGGGCGCATGAATTACTTGGCATAGTTTGATTTGTATAGCACCGTTCAAACACAGCTCACAGAGTGCTTTACAGAACAATAGAATACAACCTGAATAAAATAAAGAATAAATAACACGGTCTATCCATACACTTACACAGCAGTACAAACTCTGTAAATAACAGACGGTATGCAGTTACATTAAAGCGCCAAACAGGCCATTTTGTAAAGACGCATTGAGCACCGGGCTGTGGAGGTCAACGGCGATCAGGATGAAGATTCAAGGTTAAAGATGCTTTCATGTGCCATATGTAACCAGTACAATGGAATGCTAACACCACATTCCCTCCCACGGTATGCTGTTCAACAACAATACTATGATATGCTATACTAAACTATGCAATACTATACAAAACTGTACTATAAACAACACTTTATACTACCTACTATATACTATACTGTATAAAACCCTAACTACTACCTACTATAAACAACACAATACTTGTGCATAATAGAGAACATGAAACAATACGGGAGGCAGGTCTCTGTCCACTAGCCCAGGGGTTCCCAACCTTTTTCACCCAGAGCCCCCCCAAATGACTCCTGTTGGAATTTGCGCACCCCCCCCCCCCCCATTCAAAAGAGGCCTCGGTGGCCTTCTGTACATCGCTGCCAGCCCTAACAAACTGTTGTTTCTTTATGAAAAAGTCCCGATCACGCCCGACCGTTTCTGGGTGCATGGTCTGTTGGTGTCTCTTCATTTTGCAGGGTTTCATGCTGTCGTTGGCTAGCTTCTCTCTGCATATCACACACTCTGGGCGGGTTTTGTCCGTTCCCTCCATGAAACCTAAGTTAAGATAGCTCTCTAGGTAGGTCCTCATTTTCTTTTTGATTGCAGATGAGCTGTCATCTCCTTTACGTTTTTCAGACATTTTTAGACAAAATATTCACCTTATGAAGTTGGTCGCTAGCTAGCAAGCACAGCAAACTGTTACTACTACAGAAGCTGACACAGTAACGTCAATGTTGGCGCGAATCGGAGGAGTATCAGATTAATTTGTAGAATTTTTATTAAAATGAATTAATCAATAAATTTCTATATTTTATTGTAATGTAGAGACAAGGCTTTTAGCGACAATCATGTATTGCGTTACAATTATATGTAAAAAACTTTTAAAAAAAATAAAAATAAAAAATAAAAATAAAAAATCGAAATATGATATTAGGCCTCAAATCATCTGAGGCCTGGCGCCCCCCCTGCGATCTTTGGCGCCCCCCCAAGGGGGGCGCGCCCCCCAGGTTGGGAACCACTGCACTAGCCTATACGTTATCTGTGTGTGATCGCACTTGTGTTCTGTTTGTTTACTGAAATCAGCAATACATCATCAATGAAATGTCAATCAAATGGCGACCCAACCCATAGCTATAAAAAAAAAGATGACACGTTATTAATCACCAAAAGCAAAAGTGTTGTGTTGTTGTTAACACCCGATTTGCCTCTATGCCGGTCATCCCACAAAGGCATCACACAATCTGTGAAATCTTCCTCCCTGTTCCGTTTATTTTTATCATGTCCGTACGAAGCCAGAGACAAATCATCAATTATTGGAAAAAACGGGCCACTCCTATTCCCTCAATTTAAGGATAGCAGAGAACTTTCCCTGTGGAGTAGATTCCACATTTTACCCCATCAGATCGGTACTCGTTGGACATGTGGTTGAAATCCACTCAGCTCTGGAGTCGCTGACACTAACATTTTGTTGTTCGGCGGTTGCTCTGCCGCTGTGTTGCAAGTTGCCTTCTAGCGTAGTGTACTTGTCGGAGGGAATTGACCACGATCAGGCGGCTGTTGTGTCTGTTTTATGTTGCTTTGTTCTTACTCGTTCTTCCTCTCCCGTCCAATGAAAAAGCAATCTTGTATGCCTTTTGCAGATCATTTTGAATGCATGTCTACTTTCTCTGTCCCGCAGCCCTTCCACCCACTGTTAGCTTGTGTTGTATAGCTAAGCAAGGATGAATCGGGCAAACATTAATCTCGGATCTAGAAGTTCGACAATGCTTTAGCCAAACTTCTGGGGGGAGACCAGCCTGAAGGATGGAGTCATGCAGGGTTTCCCGTTTTTATTACAGAGATAATTGTCAGGACTCTGAGACAAAAGCATGAGAGAGGTTTCAGAAAAACATTTTCAACCAATGTTCTACAGTGGCCAGTCTACTATACAGCTTTACAGACCCATTCGCTAAGAACGTTGGTGTCCGGGACAAGACGTTATAGCTGGTGGGGAAGACCCACAGCGGTTATCAATGCTGGCTGAGTTTGTGTTCACTGGGGTTTCCAACAATGGAAAGACAATGCTATCGTTTTGGTTATCAGTCCTTTGTTAGTTAATGAAAGAACAAGTACTCGTCCTCAACGGCAAGAGCATTCGAGCTGCACATGGCGAAGAAACTGATCATGACATCGCTAATGGGAAAACATTGTTGTTGTGTTTGGATCTTCTGAAACCTAAGTGTGGCTTATGATGCCATATTTTTTATTAGACCTGTAATACGATCAGCTGTGGCAGCACCACAGTGATGTCGCTGGAGAAGAGTTTTGCAATCTGTGCACACAGCCTTGTTTGGCATGTTCTCTTATGCCAACAGGTGCAGTCGGGTTTTGGAGTTGTTGCCTAATAGTAATTTGTTTATTTTCTCTTATGAAAGAGTTATTTTAGTCCCGTCCAATCAATGACCAGCCGTATCACGTTTGTTGCGGTTCTGCCGTCAGGTTTTTTCCAGTCCAGTTCCCGTCCCCAGGAACATCCATCGATCCATCTTCTATCGGGTTGGGGAGTTTATTAGCGCCGGCAGGGGACCCTAAACTTTCCTGGTCACATCAACTAGCTCTGACTGGGGGATCCCAAGGCCTTCTCCCAGCAGGACGTGTCAAACCTCCTAGGGGAGGCGACCAGGAAGCATCCTTACTAGATGCCCGAACCACCTTAACTAGCTCCTTTCTATGCGAAGGAGCAGCTGCTGTACTCAGTCTCTCACAGAGGACTGAGCCCATCCCTTAGGGATATGCCAGCAACCCTCCTGAGGAAACCCATTTCGGCCCATTGTATCCGATTTCGTCCTTTTGGTCATAACCCATAGGTGAGGGTAGGAATGTAGACTGACCGGTAGATCGAGAGCTTTACCTTCTGGCTCAGCTCTCTTAGTGCGGTAAAGGGCACCCAATACGGCTCCTGCTTCAACTATTCCCCGGTCAATCTCACGCTCCATCGTCCCCTCACTCGAGAACAAGACCCCGAAATACTTGAACTCCTTTACTTGGGGTAAGGACTCACTCCCCCCACGGTTTCCTGTTGAGAACCGTGGCTTCAGATGTCCCCCGGGAACATGATTGGTCATAATGCATTTAAAGCAAAATAAAGTGAAACACCCCATTCACAGAGATTTGAGCTTGTCTGCCATCAGACTTTCGATATTATTCTAAAATCTGATTTGTGAGACTAGGCAAACATGGCAATATTTGACCAAATCGGTAGTGCTGCCGATTCTAGTTGGCTATGGACAATGGATGAGCTGTACCCATAGGATGTACACCTCAGGTGACCTTAATTTGCTTTATTATAATACGCATATATTCCTACTCTGGAGAGGTGGTGAATAATCTACAAATAGCTCCTCTGGGAGAATTTAATTTAGAGGGTTTTTGTTCAACTCTTGTCACCAAGACAACAACCTTCCAAAAAATATAAATAATTCTTAATTATGCTACATGGTTAAAAGAAGAGCCTCAATGCGGCAGCCCTACCTTGGGTGCAACACGATTGTCGGTAAACAAAAAAAAGTTCACCGGTAGCCGCCCGAGGAGGAAAAAGCTTTTAGGACTTTAAGCTTGAAAATATTGTTGCTACAATCTTGTCGGTTGGAGATTGGACGGTATTTCATTCCAAACCGCTGTTTTCGTCTTTCTCCAAGTTTGCAGATGAGAGGGGGTAGGGGGGGGGAAAAGAAAATCGATCGCAATCGCAATTTTCTACATGATTATCTTGGCCTTGCACACAACCCTCAATCTAATTTTCCTTATTATTAACAACCCCCTCCCGTCCTCCAAGAAAGAACAAATAAATTCCCACGAAGTGGAGTGGTGTGTCGATGCATCTCACCCCGTCCCCGTGTCCGGTGTACAGATCACGTCTGGCTCGGTGCGCCTGGTGCTGCAGGAGAGCAAGGCACTGGCCAGCGAGTGGAAGGAGCCCCAGGGGAGGAACATCAGCGTGGCCGCCTGCAACCACACCCAGGTGGTGCTGGCCGTCGGCCGAGCCCTCTTCTACCTGCAGATCCTGGCCGGGGAGCTGAAACAGATAGGGTGAGACAACCTTTCATTCACACACACACACACACACACACACACACACACACACACACACACACACACACACACACACACACACACACACACACACACACACACACACACACACACACACACACACACACACACACACACACACACACACACACATCTAACACACATCTAACACACTCCAGATATCCTGGCCAGGGTGCTCAGACTCATGGGGTGAGACATCTTTCATCTAAACAATTCACACAGGCACGCACACACACACGCATGTATGCACAGTCACACACACATCTCAAACCGATAGTGAGACATCTTTCATATATACACGCGCAAGCCACACACACACACACACACACACACACACTCAAGAAGAGAGTGACCCTGGAGCTCAGACAGAGGGTGACCCACACTTTCTACCACAAGAGTTTTGGCCTCATTATTAGTAGTTTATAGCATTGCTTCATAGCTGACCTATCCCTCTCTCTTGCTCAACCCCTTCCCCCCCCCCCCCCCGTCTGTCTGTCTGTCTGTCTGTCTCGTTCTGCTCCGCAGCACCACAGAGATGGAGCACGAGGTGGCCTGTCTGGACATCACTCCCCTGGGGGAGGCCGGCGACGAGTCGCCCCTCTGCGCCGTGGGGCTGTGGACGGACATCTCTGCGCGGGTGCTAAAGCTGCCCTGTTTCACCACCCTCCACAAGGAGATGCTCGGAGGAGGTGAGGGGAACGCGGTTCACGGTCGACTTGTCTCCCTCGTCAAAGTAATGACGAGGGAGTGTAGTTTGCAACAGAGCAAAGTGTTTGGTGAAATGTGTGAAGGTGATTGACAGGCGCTCTACTTTCCTGGCGGCAGTAGAGAGCGTTTGCTGACAACAATACTATATCCAGTTCCTTCTCATGGCACTTTTCACCTCAATATTCTCTCTCTCTCTCTCTCTCTCTCTCTCGCTCTCGCTCTCGCTCTCGCTCTCGCTCTCGCTCTCTCTCTCTCTCTCTTCCCCCCCCCCCCACGCCAATTTACATAATGGATGCATTTGCGAATTGAAACAACAAAGTAAAAACTAATTTCACACTGATAATCACCACTCTGATGTTTTCAAGCCAATAATGATACAGGGATGATGAATAGCAACGGCTTCTCATTATTACCATTATTATGAAAGAAGTATTAAGATCACCTCGGCAAACCACTCTCACTCGCTATCCTCCACTGGCTTCCCTACTTAGCGATATAATTTACTGCACAATATGACGGAGAACTTTTAAAGCACTTTGGGGCATAGCTCCAGTCCTCGTTGATGGATGTGCTTGACCCCAGAAGACCCCAGTGTGCTTGGGCTCTCAGGTGGGGTCTCCTTGATCTTCTGAAGAGTCCATCTTCTAAATGAAAGGGTGTCTGGACACATGCCATTAGGACCCCTAGGCGTTGGGAATGCCCTGCCTAAATGAGAGTCCCTGTAACCATTTTTTACCCCAAAAAAAATAAATATCACTTCTAACATATTTAGTAGACTTAAGGCTTTCATGTGACGCCTTCTTCAGTTTCATTTATGCTTCCTCTTTCATCTTATTTGTTATTCAGTATTCTTTTATGTTTTGAGTTGTTTATTTGAGAATTCTCTATCTTTATTGATGTGTGTGTGTGGGGCACGTGTGTGCTTTCTCTTGTACATATTTTCTAATTAAATTCTGGAAAACTTTTCTTTGATTTTTGCCCATCAAAGCACTTTGTCAACTTGGTGTCTCAAAAGGAGCCATACAAATAAAGTTTTATAGTTCTATTTATTATGTTATCTGGCTGTTGGGGTAAGTGCTGTGTGAGCAGATCTGTTTTCATTGATTGATGTCTTCTGGGTGGCCATGCGTTACGGACTCGTCAATGCAAAGTCGTTTCATTTCCCCCTGAGCTGCTTGTCTGTTTTATTCTGCACACGGCAACAGGAAGTCCGATGTGCATTTTATATTTGACACAGTGCGTTGGTTTGACTCGTTGTCATGCCCATGATTACGGACTTATTCCCAGAGCATGTGTACCGAACAACATCGTCAAAGCAACTCACAGCGGGCAATATGCGTGTGCTGAATTCTGCAGCATATGTTAAAAACACAGACGGCGTAGACATTATTTTTTAAAACGTCTAGAAATGTCTCCGGCTGGGCTTTGACTATCATTTTGACTATCAAAATGTCACAAATGTTCACAGATCTTTTTTTAAATTTTTTTTATTATAACTGTACTTCTATAAGACATATCTTGGCTGGTGTTTATGAGTGACAGCTGTTTGCTGTTGAAACATCATGCATTTCGCTGCAGTCGATGTTAAAGTGTCTTTTTTTTTTTTACGATCAAAATGTGACCACACAAAAAAGGGGGCTTTTGGGTTATTAAAAGCAACATTTCTCCTCCCAAACTGGAGGTTTTTATGAACCTCATTAAACGGCCGCCTGCGTGTCATAGGTGCAGCCTCCATGGAGCTTTTTGTGATTGCGTGTGTTTTTTTGTTTTTTTTTACAGAAATCATCCCCCGGTCCATCCTCATGACCACCTTCGAGGGGAGCTACTACCTGCTGTGCGCTCTTGGAGACGGAGCCCTGTTCTACTTTGGTCTGGACCTGCAGACGGGTGCGTCTTCCCTCTCTCCCTCCCTCCCTACTCCCCTTCCGTCATTTTACTACCGCGCAAAAGCTTTCGACAAACACAAAAGCCTCCCCCCCCCACCGGCCAGGTCTGGTAGATTAAGTGCCTTGGAAACAAATGTATTATTTTCACCACAACATTGTACCGGAGTAGGGGGTAGTACAGCAGTAGAGGGCATGAGAACAAATGATTCTATTTTGTTTCTATCGTTGCTATCTTCGCCGGGCGGGGCAGAAGAGGAGAGGTCACCGACTGAGCGCCGTTGGAAAGCATAATTAACAACTCCCCGGTGCCACGTAGAACACTGGGTTTTATTTCCAAATTGTATATTTCTCATCTGTTGCTGCCTGCCGCCCTGCGGTTCTCCAGCCCTACTACCCCCCCTCCTCCTCCTCACCCCTCCTTCTCCTCTTTTTCCTCCTCAAGATTTTAGATTTGTATTTGCCATATGCAACAAGTACTGGATGGAGTAATGGAACGCTTACTCCCCATTCCCTTCCGCATTATGAATTTCTAAAACATAATAAATATAAATGAAATAAAATGACGAAATGGATATGTTCATGCCTGAATTGTGCAAAAGACATTTTAAAGTGCCAGTAGTGCAGCAGCTTCATCAATACAGTGCAGTAACCGTAATGAGTCCAGAAACTCCACGCAAAGTATGACAGTGTAATGTAATATGGATGACAATGTTATTCCTCGCATCCAACCACGGGTTGTGAATTACGATCTTTAGTGTTGACCCACCGTGGTGCTTATTTTCGGGATTTGTGTCTCTGTTGTTGTTGTTGTTGTTGTTGTTGTTTTGGCGGCGGTGGCGGCGGCTCCAAGGCGTGCTGCGGGAGCGTAAGAAGGTCACCCTGGGCACCCAGCCCACCGTGCTGCGCACCTTCCGCTCGCTGTCCACCTCCAACGTGTTCGCCTGCTCCGACCGGCCCACCGTCATCTACTCCTCCAACCACAAGCTGGTGTTCTCCAACGTCAACCTCAAGGAGGTCAACTACATGTGCCCGCTCAACTCCGAGGGATACCCCGACAGGTGACGTGTGTGTGTGTGTGTGTGCCTGTGTGTGTGCCTGTGTGTGTGTTTAATCTGATCATCGTTTCTCACAGATAAGATTAGATTAGATTCTAATGTATTGTCATTGCACAGCACAAGTACAGTGCAGCAAAAATAATTTGGCATCTAACCAGAGCTCACATGTAACAGTAAAGTGCATGGTAATATACAATGAACAGTGGTTAAATAAGATGTAAAAATTGTCTACTAGGTATAAAAATGGGTATAAAAAAACCGTATAGATTAGGTATGAGATATGTGCTGAATTCTAGGTATAATATATATACAGCAGGTTTTACAATATCTATCTTCTCTAATAGATATTGTAAAACCTGCTGTATATGTGTGTTCGCTTCACAATGATACTTGAATCTAGAATAGAGTAATATACTGGTTGTAATATAGAACCCGTTTTAAGGAAAGTGAATGGCCTTCAGTAGTGTTCCTCCAAGCGTTTCTATGTCCTCGGAGGTCCTCCAGCTGCAGTCCTTCTTTACCCTCACAAACAATTTTTTAATACTTTTTAGTTTTGTTTCTTTCCGTACAGTTTGGCTCTGGCCAACAACAGCACTTTGACCATCGGGACCATAGACGAGATCCAGAAACTCCACATCCGCACCGTGCCCCTGTATGAGTCACCCAGGTCGGTCAACCCTCTCAAATATTTAGCATGTATAAAAGCCGGGGGTTTATTTTTGAACAATTTTCGAACAACAACCGTGGAACCCGTTTCCCTCCCGTCGGTTTACCCTGGTTGTAGTTTCTTCCTCCTAGGAGGCATTGGGTTACAGGCCGTTAGTGCATAGTGTGTGCTGTGATGGTTCTTAGGGGCTGTACTTGTGATGATTTGTGGCGATTTATATGAATAACACAGACTTGACTTGACTTGACTTGTGGTCCACGTTTCCCCAGACGTATCTGCTACCAGGAGGTCTCCCAGTGTTTCGGGGTGCTGTCCAGCAGGGTGGAGGTGCAAGACGTTAATGGCACCACTTCTGCGGTCCGGCCCAGTGCCAGCACTCAGGTGTGTGTGTGTGTGTGTGTGTGTGTCTGCTTTTGTCTCATTGTGTTTCACTAACCCCCTTTAAACTGTGCTTGGTTTCTGCGGTGTGTTTTTCAGAGGCGTATTATTCATGGTAAGAGGCACATTGAAAGGTTGACCACGATACAAAGGCAGTGGTTCAGTATGAACGATGTGGCGGACGGCGAGAAGCGAGAGGCCAGGGCATCTCTAGTCAGAATGCTCATTATACCCTAATGCTGTGCAATACATCCCTGTGTAGGGTGTAGCAACCAGCAGATATGCCAGTTATGGGGAAACATACAAATATACAGCACAGACAACACACTGTCTATTCAGCCATACGTACAGTGCAAACAGTACTATCTATACAGCCAGCCATACATACAGTACAGTCAAAACACGGTCTATACAGTCAGACATACACTGCAGACGACACACAGTCGAGATTCAAGGGACAATGGAATGCTTACTCCCCATTCCCTCCCACGGTATGCATTTCCTACAATTTAACACTTTATACTATACTGTGTACTATACTTATACTATACAACACTATACTATTGCAATACTGTACACAATAAAAAGAACAATATAGTGACTGAAGGATGATATATACATATGTCGAATTGTGCAATACAGTAATACAGTACAGATAGCACACAGGCTTTACAGCCATACATTCCGTACAGTACAGTACAGACGGCATACAGGCTATACAGCCATGCATACAGAGACGTGGGATAAATAGGTCTAAGAAATAAGCGGTGGTGGTACTGCATGGCTCCCAGGTGTATTACAAGACCAAGTTGATGGGCATACATTTCCATACTCGTTATGGGCCGGCTGCCGTTATACTGCCAATAAATATTTGACTGCGACCGAATATAAGCACACCAAACGGACTATATATAATATATTTATTTTTATATATATATATATATATATATATATATATATATATATATATATATATATATATATATATATATATATATAAAAAATTAAAAAAACACCAGGTACATTATGTGCAATACATGTTGTTCCAACATCTACACCGGTACCACATTGGAGAGTTATATTGGCGGCAAGAATTGTATTTGTTATTTAGTAGTGTATATGAATCACCTTTATGGTACTTTTATGATCCAGGACCTTGAGTTGAGTATATGAGCAGCCACTACTAGCTGCAAAGGGTCATTCCATATACAGAGGGCTGGGGGGTAGGGGGGTCCCATTACTTCTTCAATGTATTAATAGCCATGATGGAGCAACACCAGGAAGCTCAAGTGGTTTCCCAGCAGGTGATTTAACGGCTTACCTTAAGGACTATGGATTGCAATTAAACCACCTAAAGCGCAAACCATGTGACCTGGAGCAAAAACTGGACGATAAGGAAGGCGGCTCCTCCCTCTGTACTTTGAAAACCAAACGATACGCCATGTAGTGGACGCCATTCCTCCCTCTGGGATGACCAACATTCCTCCCTCTGGGATGACCAACATTGGGGATCGGCCGGCCGTCGAATAAACGCTCATGGCGTGTGGCGATTCTCCACAATACATACATACAAGAGCGCTCCTCTCTGGTGGCCCTGGTCATTGTTCCTGCTTCAATGGAGGGACTTCAATCAGGGTGGGGGGGTGGGTGTCAACGTGTCACCACACACCCCCGCCCCCCCCCCCCCCCGACACCGGCGCGGTTAATTACCGGAGAGACACGCGTGTTTCACATCACGCACCACCACCGCCACCACCACAGCACCGTCCGAGTAACGACCGCTTCAACCGCTATGAATTAATATCAGACTTTTTCGTCCACTCAGTAACGGGACAGGATCTCGTCGGGTCTCAGGGGCTTACCGATGGGGAGCTGGCTTTGCCATGACAACATGTTCCCCCTCCCCCACCCTCAACCCCCACCCCCCACCACGCCCCGTGCTGAGTCCTGGGCACGGCTCCTTCGGCAGAACGCAAACGAGCCTCCATCTGTGTTATTATGGTGGCAGGAGTGCGCCAGGGCTGTTGAGTCGAACAAATGCCCAGCCGCTCTCTCTCTCTCTCTCTCTCTCTCTCTGTCTCTCTGTCTCGCTCTCTCTCCACGTCGCTATGGTTTCTTGGAAGTCTCATTTTTTTACTATGTTTTCTTCCATTGGGACTGCTGTTAGACAAGGCTGTTAGGGCTTTAAAATGATGAGGATTTAGGGGGGGGGGGGGGGTGTGTCCAGCCTAGCCCAGCCCAAAATCGAATTTTCTATTTCTTTGCAATTGTTAAATCTATGTGGCCTGGCTTGTATCTCTCTCTCTCTCTCACTCACTCACTCACTCACATACACACACACACACACCTCTCTTGCCCATCTGTCTCTGCAGACTGACTGTCTGTCTATGAATCTGTTCATTTTTCTGTCTGACTTTTCTCTTTCTCTAAACAATCTTTATATCTCCGGTGGGGGGTTGGGGGCGCAGGGGGCAAGTATAAAGTCAGCCCATCTGTCTCTCTTCCATGCTGAGTCTGTCTGCCCATTTTGTCTGTACTTCTGTCCTTCTGTGCGTCCATCTGCCCTCCATCTCTCTTCCCCATCTCTCCTCCTGCGGACCCTCAACCGTCCAAACGACGGGTCAGCACAAGTGTCCAAGCTGTTTGGTGTCCCGTCTATCTAGAGCGCCCATCCATGTCATCTCTCCCTGCAGACTCCATGTGTCCACTATCTGACCGTCCAACCATCGATCCAATATGAATCTCTCTCTGTCTCTGTCTTTCTTTGTCTCTCTGTCTCTTTCTCCTTCTCCCTGTGTCTGTCTTTCACCCTCTCTCTCTCTCTCTCTCTCTCTTTCTCTCTCTCTGTCTCTCGCTCTCTCTCTATGTCTCTCGCTCTCTCTGTCTCTCTCTATGTCTCTCGCTCTCTATGTCTCTCTCTATGTTTCTTGCTGTCTATCTCCGTCACTGTCTCCACAGGCTCTCTCCAGCAGCGTGAGTTCCAGCAAGCTGTTCCCCAGCAGCACCTCGCCCCACGAGACCTCCTTCGGGGAGGAGGTGGAGGTCCACAGTCTGCTGGTGGTGGATCAGCACACCTTTGAAGGTAAGCCCTCCAGGGCAAGGGGGTGGGGGGGGGGGGGGGCTCTCATCAAGCTAGAGCCCTTCTGGCACACTGGCTGCCGGCTCCCACACCACAGCGCCGGGCGGTGAAGTAGCTAACACGCTCGGGCAGCAGAGACCAGAGTATGTCGGCCGACGTGTTCATTAAACGAAATAAACGGTGGCTTTTTTTTTTTTTTCTTTTTACTTTCCCGTGGATGATGTGTTGCTTTTGTGTCGAGGCCGGGAGAGCCAGAGAGCACACGAGTATTTCATTCTGTTCATTCTGTTGAACATTCTGTTTTTTTTTTTTTTAAAACACATGACGGATGACAAAACAGTGAGACATCCCTCCGTATACTGGGCAAACGTGTCCTGTGCATGTCTGCCATCTACCCTTCAAGATTCAATATGTGTGTTTGCCATATGCACACAAGTACAATGGAATGCTTACTCCCCGTTCCCTCTCGCAGTAGGAATTTATAAAACGCAACACTATAAAAAAATACTACACACAATTAAAATGACAATAAAAAGAACAATAAAGTGACTGATGGATGATATGTACATGTGTTGAATTGTGCATAAAGCATATAAAAGCATTTTAAAGGGCCAGTAGTGCAGCAACCGTCATTAATACAGTACAGTGCAGTAACTCTAATGACATCAGAAAGTCCAGCAAAGTATGATGGTGTATGACGGTGTAATGTAATATGGATGACAATGTTATGATAGTGGCAGCACTCCAGGCAGTTCAGTGGGCACACTGCACTGCCTTCTGCCAGCTGTGTGCTCGACTCTAGTCAGTGCTCAGTAAAAACACACATACACACAAAGGATTTTCAACTGAGCTGTTTAGGTGTAATTAAAAATGGCTGGAATAATAATGATTCATTAAAAAAATACGATGCGATGATGGTGACAATCACTTTCTGTTTAATTGTCAATGAGCGGGCCCCTTTATTGTTCTTAGGATATCTCCGCTGCCTGCAATCACTTAGTAATCTATGCTCCCAACTCAAGAGGTTTCCAAAGTGTGAGGGCTCATCAGGGGAGGCGTGAGAGATGTGAAACTATGGTGACGAGTCGTTCTTCCTATGAAACAATTGTGAAAAAAAAAATTAGTTTGAGAAAAGAGTTATGGATGAATTGCAAATGGCCATGTGATCCAGAGGTCGTTTGGAAACTAGTCAGATCTTAAATGTCCTCACGATGTGGACTTTGTTGACTACAAGGCGGTGACTTGCTGCGGGAGACGGCATCTAACTTTACTGCTCCAATAACACAGACACTTGCCCAGTACATTAGTCTGGGAGAACCCGGATGGTTCCGGTGTCTTCTTAACGTTTTTGAAGCTTTACTTTCGGCAGCTCGACGAGTATTCACCAAACGTGAGAGAGAGCGAGAGAGAGCGAGAGAGAGCGAGAGAGAGAGCGAGAGAGAGAGAGCGCGCGCGCAGTTATAATAATCATCTAGCACTCTCGTAGCACCGGCAACAAATAGCGTTGTATTGGAGAGGAGGGAACTTCTTAATAAAATTAGAACGTGATTTAGTTTGGCGTGTGTGTGAAACGCTTTAACTTTATTACAGACTTGTGTTCCTAAAGGGCATGAAAAGGTGCGATGATGACAGCGAATACAGTTTTAGGCGTCTTTCTCAATCAAATGCTTAAATAACACCGCAATTCAAACATCTGATTCAGAGAGGCACCTGAAACAATATTTTTTGTACACATCATCCCTCATTTGCTCAGTTTTTTTATTGTGCACATACATGTTGGCCGTCTGTCTGATAGCGTGTGTGTGTTATGTCTGTGACTGACTGATTGTCCTGATTGACTGACTGACTGACTGACTGACTGATGGTCTGGTCCCCCAGTGCTCCACGCCCACCAGTTCCTGCCCAGCGAGTACGCCCTCAGCATGGTGTCCTGCCGGGTGGGACGGGACTCCGCCGTCTACTTTATTGTGGGCACGGCCATGGTGTACCCCGAGGAGGCGGAGCCTAAGCAGGGCCGCATCATCGTCTTCCACTACACCGACGGTGAGGTCGCTCTCAGCATCAGCACCACCGCTGCCACCACCGCTTTCACTGTGTCACCGCGCCTCTCCCGAGCTCTCGTACACACAGAGAATAAGTCATCGCTGCCCTGGCTTCCAGCAACTTCCGCTGTCTCTTTTCATCACTTCTGTATTTTTGTCACGATCCTCTGGCCACCGTCAATGACCCCGAACTAACCCTGCTCTTTATCCCCCTCTCTGTCTCTGTGTCTTTCTTTTTTTCTTTCCTCCACTCTTTCTCGCCATATCGGGTTATTTGTTATTTTCTCTCCTTCCGATAAACACTTTGTTTTACCCTGTCGCTGTGTGAGTTTACTTTTTGTTTGCTCTCTCACTTGCCTCCGTTACTTTATCATCATCTTATCGTCTCTCATCTCCAGCCACGGCTCATCACTCCCTCTCCCCCCCCCCCCCCCCCCCCCTTCTTCCTCCTCCCTCCCTCCCTCTCCCCCCCTTCCTCCTCCCTCCCTCCCTCCCTTCCACCGCCCTTTCTCAGCTTTATCTCTCACTTCCCACTACATCTCCCGAGCTCCTCACTCACTCCTAAACACGCGGCTGTCTCTGTGTTCCTCTTTGTCTCTCTGTTTATCTCTGCCCCCCCCCCCTTCCTCACTGAAGAACCTACATTGACGAGGTGGTGTGGCCGCGCCCCCGATCACTTTAGCGTCCAGATTGAGAGATTGAAGGCCCCTCTCTCAGTTGTTGACTCTCCTTGCAGGCAAGCTGCAGACGGTGGCGGAGAAGGAGGTGAAGGGAGCCGTGTACTCCATGGTGGAGTTCAACGGTAAACTGCTGGCCAGCATCAACAGCACAGTAAGTGTGTGTGCCCCCCCCCCCCCCCCCGAGGGGAAGCGTATGGGTCTGACCCAGCCGCAAGCGACTAAGAGTACTTTGGCATGCTGGTAGTAGAATTGCGACCTCTTTTCCGCCATAGAGTGGTGTATTTCTGAAAATATAGGTTGCATCTGATTGCCCCGCCTGTCGCTCCAGGGCCCCCTGCAGCCGATGTACAGCGGTCACGGCTCTTTTCTGTCCTGGCCCCACAGTGGTGGAATGAGCTCCGCGCTGACAGCAGACTCAGAGTCTCTGCTCTTCTTCCACCACAGGCTGAAAACCCACCTCTTCAGGAAGCACTACCCTGACACTTCCTCTCTCAGCGGCCTCACTAGCTCTGGTGTTTGTTTGCTTGATTGTGTGCTTGTTGGCTCTATTGTTGGTTATATTGTTCTATTGTTTGCCGACTTACTGTACTTTTTACTTGAGCACTAGTTCCGCTCTTGGAGGCTTGGTAGGAAGGACAACTTCACTGCACTTATGACTTCTGGTGACTAGTAGTTCTCTTGCCTACCTATGTTGAACACACATTTAGCGTCTGCTAAAAGACTGTAATGTAAGTATATTTAATGGCGATAAACTCACCAATATGGCACCTCCACGGCTTGGGTCAGCTTCTTTGTATCTCAATGCCTTTGGTTTTCATAAAATTCAACGTTTGTCATGTATGAGCAACTTTCTGACAGTGCCGTGGTCAGGTGGCCATAATGAGCACACACATTTTTTTTTTTAAATGCTTGTGAAAAATGTAATGCTTTACAGACTTTATGACAGAAAGTGGCTCCTATAGGACTAATGTTGATCTTTGCATTCAATACAATCGGATACAACTTAAATGTTCATGAATAAGGCATTGCATGTAGGACATTGCAGGAATTGTGCAAAGTCTTAATACACTACCCGAATGCTAACGCAAACTTCCTCTTAGTCGCTTGCAGTTTGGTCTGACCAGCGGCTGGGTGATCGTACACACTGATGTAAGCTGACGCTGGTGGGTGGGGGGGGGTTGTGTGTGTGTGTGTGTGTGTGTGTGTGTGTGTGTGTGTGTGTGTGTGTGTGTGTGTGTGTGTGTGTGTGTGTGTGTGTGTGTGTGTGTGTGTGTGTGTGTGTGTGTGTGTGTGTGTGTGTGTGTGTGTGTGTGTGTGTGTGTGTGTGTGTGTGTGTGTGCCAGCACAGCACAGCACAGCCTGGCATCGTGGTGGCTTCCAGCTGTTGCTGCATCAGAAACAACAATTAGCCCTGAAATGGATCTGTACTTGGCGCCAGGGGTTTCTTAACATGTAAAGCCCTATGACAAATATCAGAATCTAACCTGGTGTCCAGAATTGTCCGTAATTGGCGAATTACGCTTGAAAGTCACTCGAAAAGTGTCCTATATTTCGGTGTTAATAATCGCACACACCCCGTAAAAAAACAGAAATACATGGCCACTTTTGTTATTGACACTTTCAAATCGCCAAACAGATGTCTCTCACATTTCTCTTAAATAAAATAAAATCCACACCCTGCCAGAGCAATGAAGCATCATTTTGGACAAGAGACAAGAGATATACAAGGAGAACAGTGATGCAACCACAGGTGTTACCATGGCAGTGTGCGTGAGTCATGTTTCCAGTTGTTCCATGGCTTTAGTTGTATTTCATTTTTTTGTCCATGCTCTCTTCAGCATCTCTTGTTTCTCTCATAGCGACGGAGTCTCATTAACGTCTAGTTACCACGGCGACACTGTGTAGCCGTTCAAATCCCACCTTGGTTTGACCTATATTGTATATTTACATTTACATTTACATTTAGGGCATTTGGCACGCTTTTATCCAAAGCGACTTACAAGGTGTACATTAGTTGAAGCAGACAGTAGCATAACACTGGGGTACGCAAACACAAAAATACAGCAGTTCACAAGTATTCATATTGACCAGATGAAAAACACAATTTCGTACTGCCAGGTCACCTGCTTAAGTAGCTGTGATAAGAGCGTGTTATCAACATTAAGGACATACACTTGCTAACATATACAACATGCTAAGAGCTATTAATGTCAGGACTTAAGCAAGTTATAAACAATAACAGCCCTATATAATGGGGGGGGGGGGGGGGGGGGGTTGTGGTTGTGGGGGAGAGAGAGCCATTACTGCCTGCCCAGCTAACACCTCATATGCCCCATTGAGATACATGGCTAACACCAGATGATATTGGGTTTCACATTCTGAGGTCGCCACACACGTGATGCCCTACGTGTGTGTGTGTGTGTGTGTGTGTGTGTGTGTGTGTGTGTGTGTGTGTGTGTGTGTGTGTGTGTGTGTGTGTGTGTGTGTGTGTGTGTGTGTGTGTGTGTGTGTGTGTGTGTGTGTGTGTGTGTGTGTGTGTGTGTGTGTGTGTGTGTGTGTGTGTGTGTGTGTGTGTGTGTGTGTGTGTGTGTGTGTGTGTGTGTGAAGGATTCGCGGCGGGTGAATGTCCACGCCCTTGTCAGTTTTGAGGCGTGTCACCGTTCATTTCCATATAAATGAACAAGAGACGTGATAATGGCACAACTGTAAACCTTGTGCTTATTGTTGCTATTTTTGCGGGTTTGATTTTATTTTTGATTCATTGGCGCAAATTGTTTAAAACCGTCGCCCGCTTCTGTACAGAAACGTGTCTCGAATGAAGATATCTATCCTGTCGAATGACGCGTTGACGGAAAGCTCTGCGTCCGAGTTACCCGCCCAGTCTGCAGCGCTAATCAAGTCCTCAAATGAACTGACTCAACTGACGGCAATACGCCGCCATAACAACTAAAAACGTATTCTATCCACGCGTTTCGCTCTCCAGCAACTGAAAAAAGGTTCTAAAATGCAAAATACATTACGATAGCGGATAGCCATTTAAAAGTTTCTGCAGGGTTTCAACCTTTTTTCCTGGCTTTTTATTATTTTATTTATAGCTTGCCTGTAACCCGTATTGGGAACTTGTTCTTGTGGATTTATTCAACATACAACAGTATTTATACTGGCCATGCTAGCACTCTGTTAAACAGAGGGGGGGGGGGGGTGCTGTTTGTTCACCCCCAGGGTGCTGCTGATGAAGGGGGACCCACCATGGAACACACACACAGCCAAACACACACGCACACACCCCATTACTCACACCATTACACACCCTTTCCCCGTTGGTGTATTGCAGCTGGTGTGGATTTTAGTTATTCATTTACTTATTTATGCATTTGTTATTTAAATGACACATTAACAAGATATGGATGAAACGAGTTGTATACACACACATGCACACACACACGCACACACACACTACCCCATTACGTCATCCACTCTAAGCTTGTTCAAAGTGTACATTAATGGCAAATTGATCATTGACACATTATTCCCCTCCCTCGCTCCCTGTGTAATGTGGGATGTAATGAATCAATTGCTTTCTTTCATCTACGAGAAGCTTGGAAGCTAGGTTAGGGGGCGGGAGTGGGAGGGTCCAGGTGGGCTTCCCCCCTTCCCCCCCCCCCCACGCCCCTGAGGTTCTCACCCCCCCCCTCCGCTGTATTCTCTGCCAGGTGCGTCTGTACGAGTGGACAGCGGAGAAGGAGCTGCGTACCGAGTGCAACCACTACAACAACATCATGGCCCTCTACCTGAAGACCAAGGGGGACTTCATCCTGGTGGGGGACCTGATGAGGTCCGTGCTTCTGCTGGCCTATAAACCCATGGAGGGCAACTTTGAAGAGGTGAGACACGTTACTGTGTGTGTGTGTGTGTGTGTGTGTGTGTGTGTGTGTGTGTGTGTGTGTGTGTGTGTGTGTGTGTGTGTGTGTGTGTGTGTGTGTGTGTGTGTGTGTGTGTGTGTGTGTGTGTGTGTGTGTGTGTGTGTGTGTGTGTGTGTGTGTGTGTGTGTGTGTGTGTGTGCGCGCGCACAATGATAACACATTGTGTATGTGCGTGTGTTGTCTTGAAATGCAGGATTTCTACTTCTTCCAGGCCTGTACTTGTAGCAATCGATTTTCTTTTATTTGATTTTCTTAATTTCTAACACAACAAGTCAATTATTGGCACAAATCAACCAGGACATGTACAGGACATGTGCCGGCACATTTGCACCATCCGATCGATCCGCTTTTTCTTCTTTCTTCTTTTTGTTATTTCTTTTTTTAATACATATTTTTTTGTGAGCTCATTTGAGTCAACATCATATAGCTCCCAGCCCTTTCCCCCCTCCCCCCCCCTGCCCCCTGTGGTGTTCCTATTGATTGCAGAGGGAGAGATGAGGAGAGTTAACCTTGAGACACGTGCGCACACACTGCACACGCCGTGTGAGTCTTAACTCATTCAGCAAGCAGAGGAGAACAACATAAGACCAGTGTATTTTGGCACTACCCAATGTATTTCTCTGCATTCCTCTGCATTTTTTTGATATGCATTGATGTTGACATATATATATATATGTATGTATGTATGTATGTATGTATGTATGTATGTATGTATGTATGTATGTATGTATGTATGTATGTATGTATGTATGTATGTATGTATGTATGTATGTATGTATGTATGTATGTATGTATGTATGTATGTATGTATGTATGTATGTATGTATGTATGTATGTATGTATGTATGTATGTATGTATGTATGTATGTATGTATGTATGTATGTATGTATGTGTATATATATACATACAGTGGAGGAAATAATTATTTGATCCCTTGCCGATTTTCTAAGTTTGCCCACTTACAAAGAAATGAACGGTCTATAATTTTAATGGTAGGTTTATTTTAACAGTGAGACAGAATATTAAAAAAAAGATCCAGAAATTGACATCATATAATACTTATAAATTGATTTGCATTTGATTGAGTGAAATAAGTATTTGATCCCCTTGCAAAACATGACTTGGAGAAACCCTTTTTGGCCAGCACAGAGGTCAGACGTTTCTTGTAGTTGGTCACCAGGTTTGCGCACATCTCAGGAGGGATTTTGGTCCACTCCTCTTTGCAGATCTTCTCCAAATGCTTAAGGTTTCGAGGCTGATGCTTGGCAACTCGAAGCTTCAGCTCCCTCCACAGATTTTCTATGGGATTAAGGTCCGGAGATTGGCTAGGCCACTCCATCACCTTAATGTGCTTCTTCTTTAGCCACTCCTTTGTTACCTTGGCCGTATGTTTTGGGTCATTGTCGTGCTGGAAGACCCATCCACGACCCATTTTCAGTGTCCTGGCTGAGGGAAGGAGGTTATCGGCCCAGATTTTACGGTACATGGCCCCGTCCATCCTCCCCTCTATGCGGTGAAGTCGTCCTGTCCCCTTAGCAGAGAAACATCCCCAAAGCATAATGTTTCCACCTCCATGCTTGACAGTGGGGGTGGTGTTCTTGGGGTTATAGTCAGCATTTCTCTTCCTCCAAACACGGCGTGTAGAGTTGATGCCAAAGATCTCAATTTTGGTCTCATCTGACCACATCACCTTCTCCCAAGCCTCTGAATCATTCAGATGTTCATTGGCAAACTTCAGACGGGCCTGTACATGTGCCTTCTTGAGCAGGGGGACCTTGCGGGCGCTGCAGGATTTTAATCCATTACGCCGTAGTGTGTTACCAATAGTTGTCTTGGTGACTGTGGTCCCAGCTGCCTTGAGATCATTAACAAGTTCCTCCCGTGTAGTTCTTGGCTGATCCCTCACCGTTCTCATGATCCTCGATACCCCACGAGGCGAGATCTTGCGTGGAGCCCCAGACCGAGGGTGATTGATGGTCATTTTGTGTTTCTTCCATTTTCGAATAATCGCACCAACTGTTGTCTCCTTCTCACCAAGCTGCTTGCTGATGGTCTTGTAGCCCATTCCAGCCTTGTGCAGGTCTACAATCTTGTCCCTGATGTCCTTAGACAGCTCTTTGGTCTTGCCCATGGTGGCGAGGTTGGAATCTGATTGATTGATTCTGTAGACATGTGTCTTTTATACAGGTAATGAGTTGATATTAGGAGTACTTTCTTAAAGCGAGAGGACTTATCTAACTGGTCTGTCTGAGCCAGAATTCTTGTTGGTTTCAAGGCGATCAAATACTTATTTCACTCAATTAAATGCAAATCAATTTATAACTTTTATATGATGTAAATTTCTGGATTTTCTTTTTGATATTTTGTTCCTCACTGTTAAAATAAACCTACCATTAAAATGATAGACTGTTCATTTCTTTGTAAGTGGGCAAACTTACAAAATCGACAAGGGATCAAATAATTATTTCCTTCACTGTATACAGTTGAGGCCAAAATGATTAGCCCTTGTGAAATCAGACAAAACCCTTGATTTCTCCATGGAAATGACCATTAACAACAGTGTTTCTAGTGTATTTTTTTCCAAAATAATAAAGACAAAATGTCTACTAAGTTTGATTAGGATATTTTATTGATGCACTGAGTTGAAACAAGAAACGGCAAAAATGACACGTCCAAAATGATTAGCCCCCTGGCCATTAATAGTCAATAGTGTACCCTTTCAGAGCCACAACTGACCACAACCTCATAGAGTAGTTCTTTACTAGGTTGGCACAGGTCTCTTGAGGAATTTTGGCCCATTGTTCATCCATTGCACATTGTTCCAGCTGGTCCAAACTGCGTGGTTTCCGAGCATGGACATTCACTTTGAGCACCGCCACAGATTCTCAATTGGATTGAGATCTGGGCTCTGTGCGGGCCGCTCCAGGACCTTGGTTTTGGTGTCCTTTAGGAACTGTTGGACCAATTTTAGATGTATGCATTGTCTTGTTGGAAGACCCATCGACGACCTAAGCCTAGACTAAGAGCAGATTTCTACATATTATCCCTCAAAATTTCAATGATGCCATTTTTTTCATGATGCCATGCACCCGAACAAGGCTCCCTGTGCCCACCACCATGTTTAACTGTGGGAACTGTGTTCTTAGGCTTGAAGGCCTCTCCCTTTCTTCGCCAAATATAAGCAACATCCACATGCCCAAACAGTTCCAGTTTAGTCTCATCAGACCAAAGCACAGACTTCCAAAACTCATCTTTACCTTTCAAATGTTCACGGGCAAACCTCAGTCTGGCTCTGATGTGCCGCTCTTTGAGTAAAGGGTTTTTTTCTGGGCTGATGGCCCTGAAGCCCACCACGATGAAGAGCCCTCACAACTGTGTTCCTTGAAACATCAACTCCAGAAGAGGCCAGGTCAGCAACAATCATCTTGGCAGATGTCCGGGGCTTCTTGCTGACATCTCATTTTTTGAAAAACAAAAAAGTTTGTTTTCTTACAGAATTTGTCTCCTTGTACTTGGCAATGATGCAACGTACAGCGGTTCTAGGCACTGTGAAACGCTTGGAAATGGGAGTATAGCCTTCCTCCTTATCATGAGCTTGCACTATCATCTTTCTGAGTTCAAGACTGATTTCCTTTGTCTTTGGCATGGTGAGTAAGAGTAGTAGTATAGTCCCTCTCAATGTGTTCAAGTGCCCTGTTCCTTGGAGTCCTTTTATGCAGATTGGATGCTCAGGTGTTGTTAGGAAGCCAGTTGACTGCACAGGTGTGGTTTGAACGCAAACATTACACTATTTGATATAAAGCGAGCCTAAAAACTTTTATATTCCAAAATGTACCAAAAGCTACTAAATAGCACTGGTGAATGTTTGATTATATCAAGTTGTATCAATGCTGCAAACATAGGGAAGAATTTTAGGAAAACATAATTCCTGGGGGGCGTGTGTGTGTGTGTGTGTGTGTGTTTTCTTCTTTTCTTTCTTGTAAGCCTATTATGTCCATATTATCCTATTATTATTATTATGTCACTGAAGGCCATTAGGCCATTTAACTCGGCACTAAACCAGCTCTGCCCTCAATGAGTGTGTTTCAACACACTAATTGAGGGAGATTTAAGCACACTTTCACCACACCACGTTCGGGTCTGTCCCGGTGCACACTAAACACTGCACAGGAACTAACGCATCCCTTGATGAGCACCACGTGCAGCCCCGTCCAATGGGCAATGAATGCAGGATAACTCTTGCGTAGCTTTCAACACGATTTCTGTGCCAGGAGCACATCTGACATGTGGAGGAATCACAAACCGCTCAACATCCACCACACCGCACCATGTCTGCACAAGTCACACATGCACGCACGTACAAACACAATCACACACACAGACGTACAAGCACAAGACTGAAATAGCAACAACAAGTATAAACTTTCTTAAAAAAAAATAACTGCTGTCAAGGTAGCTAACTGGCTCTTGTGTTGTAAACTAGTCCTGTTTGTAGACGACAGACTGCACTAGTCCTGTGTTTGTAGACGACAGACTGCACTAGTCCTGTGTTTGTAGATGACAGACTGCACTAGTCCTGTGTTTGTAGATGACAGACTGTACTGTGTTTGTAGACGACAGACTGCACTAGTCCTGTGTTTGTAGACGACAGACTGCACTAGTCCTGTGTTTGTAGACGACAGACTGCACTAGTCCTGTGTTTGTAGACGACAGACTGCACTAGTCCTGTGTTTGTAGACGACAGACTGCACTAGTCCTGTGTTTGTAGACGACAGACTGCACTAGTCCTGTGTTTGTAGACGACAGACTGCACTAGTCCTGTGTTTGTAGACGACAGACTGCACTAGTCCTGTGTTTGTAGACGACAGACTGCACTAGTCCTGTGTTTGTAGACGACAGACTGCACTAGTCCTGTGTTTGTAGACGACAGACTGCACTAGTCCTGTGTTTGTAGACGACAGACTGTACTGTGTTTGTAGACGACAGACTGCACTAGTCCTGTGTTTGTAGACGACAGACTGCACTAGTCCTGTGTTTGTAGACGACAGACTGCACTAGTCCTGTGTTTGTAGACGACAGACTGCACTAGTCCTGTGTTTGTAGACGACAGACTGCACTAGTCCTGTGTTTGTAGACGACAGACTGCACTAGTCCTGTGTTTGTAGACGACAGACTGCACTAGTCCTGTGTTTGTAGGCTGTATGACTAATGATGACGTGACAGGGTTTTCATAATGTGTACCACAGCCATGGTGATCAGCACTGTAATGTATAGCTTTAACACATTGTTTATATATTCTCTCGCTACCTCTTCCTCTACCTTCCCCCTCTGTCTACCTTTCAACCTACCTCTAACTCTCTCTACCTTCCTCTCTCTCTCAATCTGTCAATCTCTCGATCTCCATCTCTCTACCTCGATCTCCATCTCTTGCTCTTTCTCTCTTTGTCCCCCCCCCCCCCCCATCTCAGATTGCACGTGACTTCAATCCCAATTGGATGAGCGCCGTGGAGATCCTGGACGACGACAACTTCCTGGGTGCAGAGAACGCTTTCAACCTGTTCGTGTGCCAGAAGGACAGGTGAGAAAACGCAAACGGGGAACCCACACACACACACACACACACACACACACACACACACACACACGCACACGTCACAAGACCGAAGCAAAGCGACATCAAGGACAAATATAAAGTGCTGAGCGGGGGGGAAGAGGAGCCCTCCTTAAATCCGCCCTCGTCCTGTTCTGGGTGATGAGGACCTCGGGGACCCCTTTGTTCTTCAGCCTGTATAACAAACCTGACACCTTCAAACTGTACTCCACACACACACCAAAAGAAAGGTTCCCCCAGTGCCTTCTAGAGTGTGTGTGTGCGGTGGTTCCCACTAATGGGTCTGATTAGGAGGGATGATGACTGAATAAACAAAGTCAACGTACCTTTTCACTGCACACACACACACACACTCTCTCGCTCACTCATTTTGGTTAGTTGTATTATTCTCTCTCTCCATCTCTCTAAAAACACAGCTGTCTAGTGTGTTCTATCACTTTAACACAATCCAATTAAATCCCGCGCGATCGCATTGGCCTTCCGCCTACGTTCCACTGCACACTAATTACCCGTTTCTACTTACTAAATGTCATATTACACGAATATCACGAGGCCCCAGCGCTCTGCTTCACGTCGTCTTTTCCCCGACTCGCTGTCCCCGAATGATCTAACGAGACTTACAAGATAACAGTAGCCCGGACGAGGCCACGGTGGCGTCCTTCCGTCCTTCCTTCCTTCCTTCCTTCCTTCCTCTCCGTCCTAGTGGTCGTTAGAAGCCTTTCCTCGGGGCTGATCGGCTCCTTAACTGTGTCGCCGTCAGCCCTACAGTCGTTTCTACAGAGGTTGGGGGGGGGGGGGGGGGGGTGGGCTAGGGGCAAGACTCTAGGCTCTCTTCTCCCCGTCGTCGGCTCCTGTTAGCTACCGTATGCATCAGGTGTACTCACCTTATTCCTGCTGACCTTTATCCCCCATCTTGACGGGCTTTCCGTCTGTTGTGCATGTTGTGCTGGGTTGACCCCTCCTCGAATGCCACAATCACGGCTTCACTTCCGCTGCCGAGCGATCGATTGGTCTCGACCCTGGCGAGATTTCCTGTGTTTGCTTTCTCTATCTGTTGTCTGACACGGTGGTAACATCCCCCTGGCGCCGGTCATCCGCCAGGTTGTTTATTTCCGCCCATGTTCTTTTTGCCTCTGCCTTCATCGTGCCCCTCTCCCTCTCTTCTCTCTTCTCTCTCAATGACACCTCGGTGACCCTCAGCGCGGCCACCACGGACGAGGAGCGGCAGCACCTGCAGGAGGTGGGGGTCTTTCACCTGGGGGAGTTCGTCAACGTGTTCTCCCACGGGTCGCTGGTGCTGCAGAACCTGGGCGAGAGCTCCACGCCCACCCAGGGCTCCGTGCTCTTTGGCACCGTCAACGGCATGATCGGTAAGGGCGGGCATCCTACGGTGTCTTGTATATCTGTCTGTCTCTCTCTCTCTCTCGCCTCTCTCCTCTCTCTCTCTCCTCTCTCTCTCTCTCTCTCCTCTCTCTCCTCTCTCTCTCTCTCTCTCTCCTCTCTCTCCTCTCTCTCCTCTCTCTCTCTCTCTCTGCCTCACGGTGTGGAGGCTGGGTACACGTGACGGACATGAAAAGAAGGGAGGCTTATGAGAGACACACACACACTGTTGCACTGTAAATACTGTTGCATTGACTTTAATATATTTGTATATAATTAGTTTATACATAGTTTTTGTGCCGTTTGTTTACTCTTTTCTGTTGTGCTTGCGTAATTTCTGTAAGGCACTGCCACTTTCATTTCACTGCACATCCTGCATTCTTGAATCTTGAAACTCACTCACCTCACTCACACAGTTATGTGGAGTCCTCAGGTTCTGTTCTGTGTACAAGGCACCTTGCTGCCTCTCCAAAGCTACCTGGAAAGTAGTAAAAGAAGTAGTATTACTGCTGATCGCATTGCATCATTGTTTAAAGTTATTATTATCACTTCTACTTCTACTTCTTTTATTATCTTGCCAGTGGTTTTTGTTTTGTTTGACTTTCTTCAAAACACATTTTAAAGGGGCCCCTCTTACACACACCAGGTGTGAGTGTAATTAGCCGTTGTCATGTGACTAAAATTGCTATTGATAGTGACATCAGTGTGACAAGTGGGAGTGTCCACCCAGCTGTATGATGGATAGATATGCCTACCAGTGGTTACGGTCCACTGGGTAGGTTGATGGACTGATCTATCCATCAAAGGTCCCACTGCGTCACTGCAATTTGTTTTTGTCACATGACAATTTTGCGTCACTGCCATTTTTGGTCACACGACAATTTTGAAAACAGCCTGTGATGGCCTGTAAACAGACTTAGAGGTGTTATAGGGGCCCTTTTAAAGAGGACAAATAAAACTGTATGAACAACCAGACACCGTGAATTGTTCCGCATTTCAGTCTGTATTCTGGTCTGACTCTCTGGTATACAGGCTTACCCCCCCCCCCCACCCCTCAGCCCCTCACCCCCACCCTGTTACAACATTATTAAATACAAGAGGAACCCGGGCGCCACTGGGCCAATTATAATAACACCATAGCTCATTTTCACCCTTTAAAACGTGCGTCTTTCCCCACTTCCTGGCTGTAAACGCCCGGAAAGGATACCAAATGAGCACATCCGGAGTTAGTCTGGGAGCACATTACCTCTACTTTGAGAAGACCCTCAGGTTGAGGCACACTTCAGCCGAGCACTTTGGGCAGGTCAAGCCCAAACAAAGCGCGCCTCGTAATGAAGAATAATGCACTCGGCCCGCCTCCTCCTCCTCCCTTTCCCTTTCCCCTCCTCCTCCTTCTCCACCACCTACCCTCCTCCTCCTCCTCCACCTACCCCCCTCCTCCTCTCCCCCCAGCCCCTCTTCCTCTTGCTGCCGTCGAAGGAGGAGGAGCAGGAACATTTCACACTTAAGGTTGAGTGTTTTGGTTTGGTTCTTTTTAGACCATCTCCCCGCTGTCTGCAGACGGAGATGCGGTGATTGAATTGCAAGCTCAATGGTCATGGTTATTTTAGCGAGTTATTATTTTTCGCGACCGAGCCACCCGCAATATCCATCCGTCCATCTCTTAATGCTTGTGCAAACAGTCCATGTTCGTTAGTTTCCATTGCAGGAGCTGGCATTTCCCCCCGGAGCAAATCCGGGTTGGCTGCTCAGACTCCTAGCTGGCTTTGGACGGAGGGAGAGGGAGGGGGAGGGAGGGGGAGAGAGAGGGGGAGAGAGAGAGAGAGAGAGAGAGAGAGCCATCCAGATAGGCTTGTACTTGTTAGTATAAGTCCTGTTTCACATGTGTATACTAGCCACATAAGGAATGGTTATTTATTGTTCATCTGCAGCTTAGAACGCCTATTAACAAATCACGCTGCTGAACAGACTGCCTGGTATGCCTGTATTCTCAACTGAGAGAGCCGGAGTCCTTGAGTTGAATTGATTCAACCGTATGTGTTTGAAGGGCTGGTGGGTACGAACAGAATGTTCACAAAGACGGCCCGGTAGGTACCACCGAGGACAAGGGTCCTCTTAAGGTGGTTTTACGACAGTGAGACCGTTTTAATGGACACTTGACGGGTCATTTGGCGAGTGTGTTAACTGATGTTTCTCCGACTCTTTCTCTCACTCCTCCTCCTCGTCCACTCTGACTCTTTGTCTCTCTCCCCTCCTTGGTATCTGGCGGCAGGTCTGGTGACGTCCCTGTCGGAGAGCTGGTACAGCCTCCTGCTGGACCTGCAGAACCGCCTCAACAAAGTCATCAAGAGCGTGGGCAAGATTGAACACAGCTTATATCCTTCACGCTGCCCTTGCATGCATGCGCATACGCACACACACACACACACACACACACACACACACACACACACACACACACACACACACACACACACACACACACACACACCACACACACACACACACACACACACACACACACACACACACACACACACACACACTTAATTATTACGTAGAGGGTGTTCAAAACTCCCGGTGTCTCGACACTGGTCATTGCACCAGGTTATTTTCTTTCTTGGGAGAGTGTGCGTGTGTGAGTGGTTGTGTGTGCGGTTCCAGTGTTTGATGCGTGAAATGGCTTGTGTGTCTGTCGCCGCCCTGAAGACTCCAGAGTCCAGCCCAGGGGAGCTCAGGTGACACACTTTAATTTCCAGCAGAGTGCTCAAGACACCGCCTATAGAAACCTATTTTTAAGGCACTTATATATATATTTATTGATTTATTTTTACCGTCGCCAGCATGTTTTTTTATTTTTTATTTTAATAATCCAAATATTTGGGTCATCGGGGGACAACATTCCCAGATGGGAGGGGTTACAGATTTTCCCCGGTATAAAGTCTCCAAAAGCAGGCCGATTTTTTTTTTTTAACACGTAAAACATCGCTTTTTCTTTATTTTTATTTTTTTAGAAACGGTAGCATGGAGTTTGTTAAGGTGGAGGCTAGTGCAGTGGCACGACCACCAGAATTGACTCTTAAGGTCGCGTTGGACAAAAAGTGTGTGTGTGTGTGTGTGTGTGTGTGTGTGTGTGTGTGTGTGTGTGTGTGTGTGTGTGTGTGTGTGTGTGTGTGTGTGTGTGTGTGTGTGTGTGTGTGTGTGTGTGTGTGTGTGTGTGTGTGTGTGTGTGTGTGTGTGTGTGTGTGTGTGTGTGTGTGTGTGTGTGTGTGTGTGTGTGTGTGTGTGGTAAGCATGCTTTGCCTGCTTTGCCTGTGCGCTGTGTTTTTGTTCCCTTGACTCTGCATCACCTGGAGATCTTTCCACACGGAGCGCAAGACGGAGCAGGCCACGGGCTTCATCGACGGGGACCTCATCGAGAGCTTCCTGGACCTGGGCCGGGCCAAGATGCAGGAAGTGGTCAATACTCTGCAGGTGAGGTGTTCGTCCTCGGTTTTTGTGGCCTCACGAGACCCCCTGATATTCAGGTTTGCGGTTCGTGATGAATATCAGTCTGGCCTTGACTGGGCAGCAATTGATTTCCAAATATGGGCAGTCCTGCATTGTGTTCTATCTTGCCTAAACTGGTTGGAAGTAAAGCCAAAACACTGAGAACTCTGAGAAGAAAATATATAAAATAGCATCGTGAATGCAGTGCAGTAACTGTAATGAGTCCAGAAAGTCCAGCAAAAGTATGATAGTGTAATGTAATATGGGGGACACTAGTGATAGTGATAGTGGCAGCACTCCTAGCATTTTGTAGGCGCACTGCCTGGGGATAAAAACTGTCATTGAAGCTGGTAGTCGAGGAATTTGGCCCCAAATATTTGGATTGGGGCGGCAGTAGCTCAGGAGGTAGAGCGGTCGCCTCTCAACCGGAAGGTTGCCGGTTCGATCCCCCGGCTCCTCCTAGCAAAACGATCTGTCCCTGAGCAGGACACCCTAACCTTATCTGCTCCTGACGTGCTGGCTGTCTCCTTGCATGGCTGACTCCGCCGTCTGTGGTTGAATATGTGGGTGAATGTGAGGCATGAGGCGCTTTGGATAAAAGCGCAATATAAAAGGCAGTCCATTTTGTCCTTGTACGGATGCTGCGGAACCGGCGACCGGACCGTAAGGGGGAGAAGAGATGGTTCCGGGTGGTTGCAGTCCTTTGTGATAGAGATGGCCTTATCTTGTCCAAAAGATTTTCTCAATGCATGAAAGTGCACACCCGATGATGTTTTCCGCTGTCCTCACGAACCCTCTTGATGGCTTTCTTGTCCTGTGCAGTGGTGTTGCCGTACCACACAGTGACGCCACTCATCAGGACGCTCTCTACGGTGTCACGGTAGAAGTTCACCAGCCACCGTTTGCCTATGCTGCTTCTCCTGAGGCCCCCCACAGGGCGTACAGGTGCTGGTGTACCTTCTTCAGCCTGACCTCCGTGTTGTGGGTCCACGCATGGTTGTGGTGGTTGGAGATCTGTAGTCCCAGGAAACGGAAGCAACTGACAATTTCCACCGGTTCCCCCCATCCAGGCTGATGGTGGAGTGGATGCCTCGTTGGGGGGGCCTCCTGAAGTCAACGTTTCAGCTCCTTTTGTGTTGCTGACATTCAGTGCAATTCATGTTCATCTATTAACATAACGATGTTAATAGATCAGTCTATTTCAGATTGAAACTGTTTGTTCGAGCCTGCAGCGCTTGCCTTTTCGTCGTGAACTGAAGCCCCCCCCCCCCCCCCCAGCGGCATCGAGGCCAGACCGATCTGCAGAGAGATTGAAGGACAGACATGCATGCATACTGTACACACACACACACACATACACACTACAGTTCAGTGTTTGTGTAATACGGCAGACGTTCTATGTCCACCGGGAAGAGGCTACCTTTTTCTTGTTATGATCCAAGTGGAGGAGGAAAAGCGCTGCACAAAGACGCCTTGCGTTTCCTCCGTAGCTGTCGTTCTCCGTAGCGGTCGTTCTCCGTAGCGGTCGTTCTCCGTAGCCGTCGGTCTCCGTAGCCGTCGGTCTCCGTAGCCGTCGGTCTCCGTAGCCGTCGGTCTCTGTAGCCGGTTCTCCTAATGAGACAGGCCGCTCACGGAGAGCATGTGATCCACACATAAACACATGTAGCACATCCTGTACTCAAAACCCCAAGAGACGACGTCTCCACCCCCCCACCCCCCCCCCCCCCCCCCCCAGGCGGGCTGCACCAACAATACCAAGATGCTGATTGTTTGATTATTCTCAAACAAGAGGGAAAAAAGTCTCTCTCTCTCTTTTCTCACCAGTACACAAGATGGCAAATGTGGTCCTCCTTCTGTTGAACTAGAATGGCTCTCTGCGTAGGGACCCTGTGGTCGTTGGGAGAGGAGCCAGGGAAGGAGATGTGTGAGGAAAATCTGTAGTAGGGGGGATAGGGGAATCTAGTTTTTGTGAGATGTTTTCCTCAACTGCCAACGAGTGTGGGCCCCTGGGCCGACGGTCCCTGTCAGGAGTCTGCCAACGTGTAGGAGTGTGTACAGGAGTGTGTGGAGAAGGGGGGGGGGGGGGGGCCTGCTAAATGTCAGCAGGGAGGATGTGCCTGGGAGATGTTGACCTTTTCATAAATGCTCTTCCAATACACATGGAAGTAAGCCTGTATTCCATATCAATGTGAGTTAATTATATTGTGTGTTTGTGTATATATATATGCGTGTGTGTATATATATATATATATGCTACCTATACATTTTTAATTGTTTTTTTTAATTAAAATTTTGCAATTATGAAATTGGTACAATGGGATTATCTTCCGGCTGAGCCTCTAGCAGTTAACCTGGTGGACGTGCCACTTTAAAATCACAGAGCGTGCTCACTATTTACCCTTCCTGGCGACCACGGCGGCGCTAGTCAAACAGCACCCCAGCTCACGTTTACCTTTTGTGAGTGCGAGCAGCGGGTCCGGATCAGCAGAGGAAGGAAAAGGAATAATTATTTACCTCGTCAAACTCCAAGTATTGTATTGTGGGCATGTCGTCTGAATAGGAGAAGGGGGAGAGAGAAGAGAAGAGGAGGGGCAGGGGAAGGAAGAGTAGAGGAGGAGGGAGAGGAGAGAGGAGGGGGAGAAGAGGAAGGGCAGGGGAAGGAAGAGTAGAGGAGGAGGGAGAGAGAGGAGGGAGAGAAGAGGAAGGGGAAGGAAGAGTAGAGGAGGAGGGGGGAGAGAGGAGGAGGGAGAGAAGAGGAAGGGCAGGGGAAGGAAGAGTAGAGGAGGAGGAGGAGGAGGGGGAGAGAGGAGGAGGAGGGAGAGAAGAGGAAGGGCAGGGGAAGGAAGAGTAGAGGAGGAGGAGGGGGGGGAGAGAGGAGGAGGGAGAGAAGAGGAAGGGCAGGGGAAGGAAGAGTAGAGGAGGAGGGGAGAGAGAGGAGGAGGGAGAGAAGAGGAAGGGCAGGGGAAGGAAGAGTAGAGGAGGAGGAGAGGAGGAGAAGAGGAAGGGTAGGGGAAGGAAGAGTAGAGGAGGGAGGGAGAGGAGGGGGAGGAGGAAGAGGAGGAGATGGGTAGGAGAGAGAGGAGAAGGGAGAGGAGGAGGAGGGGGGGAGGAGGAGGGAGAGGAGATGGGTAGGAGAGAAGGGAGAGGAGGAGGAGGAGGAGGAGGAGGGGGGAGGAGGGAGAGAGAGGAGATGGGTAGGAGAGGAGATGGGGTAGTAGTAGTAGAAGAAGAGGAGGAGGAGGAGGTAGGTACCGACGTGGTGTGTGTGTGTTTTAGGCGGCCGGTGTCACCTGTGTGTGTGTGTGTGTGTGTGTGGTTTCAGATCGACGACGGCAGTGGCATGAAGCGTGAAGCCACGGTGGACGAGGTGATCAAGATCGTGGAGGAGCTGACCAGGATCCATTAGGTTCTGCTCGGGGTCACCACAGGAGCAAAGTCCAGGGGGGGGGGGAAATTGGCCGGGGGGATTTTGGGAGACTGCGGTTTTGTATATAATTATAAATAAACGGCGTGTGCATGTCCGTCCTTCAGACTTCAATGATTTGTCACCTGGTGAGACCCCCTGTCGGTGCCACACATGCAAACGTAGTATTTCTCTCTACTAGGCAGCGGGCGCTACATGGTAAACGTGTGGTGTTGTATTTTACCATTTAAAGAAAAACGTGTGTGTGTGTGTGTGTGTGTGTGTGTGTGTGTGTGTGTGTGTGTGTGTGTGTGTGTGTGTGTGTGTGTGTGTGTGTGTGTGTGTGTGTGTGTGTGTGTGTGTGTGTGTGTGTGTGTGTGTGTGTGTGTGTGTGTGTGTGTGTGTGTGTGTGTGTGTGTGTGTGTGTGTGTGTGTGTGTGTGTGTGTGTGTGTGTGTGTTGGGGGGAGATGATAGTGCAACGCTAGACATTGATGGCCGGGAGACTCCAGGGCTAGTTGTCGATGCTTCTTGCTACTTTATGCAAAACAAAAGCGATAACGTTAGCTAGCATCTCTCACGCCGCGATAGTGCTCATCGCCATTGTTTGTCCAGGGTGGATTCCACGCAAAGATTGACTTGACAACAAAGGTTCTTGTTAAAGTCTGGAGCCGGAAAATTTTGTTTGAGACGTAATGCGCAAGCTGATAGATTTTTTGCTATTTTGTTGTTGTGACGTTTTCTTCCCGTTTCTTTTAATAAAGGTGACTTTAGTACTGTCTCCCCTAGTGTCCCATTATTCCAGCTTTTGGGTACGTATGAAATGGTTCTCACTTAATTGTTTTCCAGGAATCCCCGAATTTCCCCCCTCTGTCAAACTAGGCTGCAAAGCGACAGCTGTCTGTTCTGTTGTCACATCTTTTGTTTGTGTTCTCTGCATATCGCGGAGGTCTCTGTGTCCTATTGGGATAGTATCTTGAAGTTCATCTGACTCAGTAGAGCATCCCGAGCATGCGGATTTAAAAAAAATAAAGTTTTATAAAGACGAGTAAAAGATGACCTACATCTTGAAATGTGGTGTCAATAGCCTGAGGTGTAGCTACAGATAACCCACATTACACGCTCCTTGTCTTATCACTTTGTTGGCTGGAGATGGGTTTTTTTATGTAGTTGGGAGTCCCAGAGCTTGCCCTCTTAATTCCTCAGGGTCCCCTTTGCTACATACCGTTCTTAACGTGACCTTAACCACACAAGACCCCTTTGCTAAATGCAATAATTTCCAACCTAATACTCGTATCCACATATCCTTTCAACCTTTAAAAAAAAAAAAAAAAAAGGCTATAAGAGCTGGGATGAGTGTAATCGGTTAGAAGTGCCATAGCCATCCGTCAGCCGTTCCTGGGTGAAATGCTCTGTGAAGTCATCTGTTCTGGTAGACTGCACCTGTCTCTGTACGAGACGGGCGGATTTTAGATCGCACTTGGCTAATTTCTGAATAGATCAGTGCATCTTTGCCTTGATTGGTTCAGGGAATCCATATTTTCTGTCAATTACATTTGTGCACAGGGGGAATGGTGCTTGTGAAGTCTTGCTATTTTCCGCTCTTTTCACAACTTCACAACAAATATTTGTAAATTGAACCATCTGTAATCTTGTATCTAAACAATGATTTCCAACTTCACCATCTACAAGCGAATACCTAAAGCCGTTCATAACCTTATACCTCAAAAATAAACCATGCATAATACGTAGCATAAGGTATGATGTTCTTTATTTTTGGTGTCACAGGAGTACAGAACGATAATATGAATAAAACATTTCCGTAAGAATATGCAAAATATGTAGCCTCACAAAGCCATCCTAAATCTTGCGAGCCAAAAAACAGGTGGTAAAATACTAAATATACAAATTTATACTTTTATACAGCAAAAATACTCATGGGAGGATACGGCCATCTAGTTGTATTCATCACCTCATACCTCATCAGCCTCTCTAGCCTGTGTTCTTTGGCTAGGGGTTAAAGCTAACACTCACGGCTTAAACGTTTGTAAACCTAGCAATCATGTGTCAAACGGGGGCGTTGTCACACACCACATCACGTGCAGCACATCAGTTACCAGGCAACTGAATAATTAAAGTTTCGTGCCCGTTTTCAAATCCCGGTTAGATTGTTGTTGGCATGACATTGTTGATTGTTGGTTAAAAGATTGAGACGCCACAAACTGTTTCGGTTTATTGATCGCGGGAGTTGCGTGTTCTCACAGAATCTGGAAACACAAGCTTTTGTGACCTCGTTGATTGGTGTGGAGTGAAGCCAATTATTTTTTTTCCTCTTCCTCATTTATCGGCTTGCGGTACAGTCAAGACACTATATTATAGACACTTCATTATAGGCCCACACAATCCTACGCATACAGTACGGAGTGACCTTCGCACACATTTGTCTTCTCTTTTTTTTCTTTTCTTTTTTTACGAAGTTCACTTACATGCAGGAGGCGCTGACCCTTTGTAGCACACGGTAAATGTCAGCTGGTGATGAAGACAGACCTCATCTTTCACTAGATTATAATGTATGAAGCACAAACTGGGCCTAATCACTATATAGGGTGAAAGGAAAAACAAAAATTTGAAAACGGTTTGAATTAATACATATGAATTAAGAGACATGTGTGTGACTACATGGTCACACCACTAGGTGCTATAAACCCCTGGGTGTTTGCCGATTCGAGTAGCTTCTGGCAAGGTCAGGGTGAAAAATGTTATATTCAATCTATCTAAACGGGGGTGCCGAGGAATCGTCTTAAGTGGTCGTTTAACAGACTCAGTTTTCCCAAATAATTTGTATGATTATTTATTCCAAGCTAATTGACTGCGGGCTATATTTACTGCCTCACTGGAGCAGATAAGCCATAAGCACACCAGAGATTTCTCAAGCAGGATTGTGTGTGTGTGTGTGTGTGTTAAAAACAGTGACAACTTGACTAGTATTGTTGCCTGCCTGGGGGCCTTTCACAGGAGGAGAACAACTGTCACGCTTTGTACAGTTTATTAGCCGCAACACGTTTCTGGGTTCTGGTTGTGAGAAACTTCCTTGAGAAATATATGTTATTCATTAGGAAATGTCTGTTTCTGTTTATTTCCCTGCTGTATAGTTATAAATAAGCCTGGCTGTTTTTTTAATGCATTATTTTCATGGTGTTTGTTCATGTTTCATATATATTATTATTAGTATACACGCACTGCTGGCTGCAGTGGATGCCTCATTAGGGGTCTAGCTAGACATTATTGTTGCAGAGATATATTTATATTTTTGCATTCCTCATCTTTAAATGTGTATTGAGTGTGTGGCCTTCTCCTGTGGCTTCCACAGTAACAAATGATCATAACAATTAAAATAAAATAAAAACAATTGAATCTCATGGGTTTTACGCTCCTCTCTATGCCTGACTAACTCTCTGTGACTAACCGGAGCAGCGGTGTCAGTCCGGTAGTGTGCGCGGTACTGTGCAGTCCCCGGTGACCACAGCGAGTCACGGTTGGCCGCGGGTCGCTGACGGGGCAAGACGGCGAAACCCCGTGCAGTGCCCGACGCGGGCGGCCGTGCCCCGGCCCTGGCCCCGGCCTCCCTGGGGGAGCGGGCCGGGCCATAACAACAACATGGCCGATCCGCTCCGCGTCAGCCAGCCAACCACGGAGCGATCCTGCCCGCGAGGCACTTGAATAAGTTGCTGCTGCGAAACCAATAATAATAATAATAATAATAATAATAATAATTTAAAAAACCAACGAAGTGAACGAACGAACTAGATGGAAGATGAGAATGAACGAATCGTTCTCGTTCACTGAAAATATTCGTTCGTGAAGAGTCGTTCGTTCGCGAACGACACGCCACTACAGCCCGCCCCTCGGGGTAAGGGGCTCCCTTTGTCGTGGCGCGTCACTGCGCCGCTCCATTTGGCCTCCCCCCCTCTCTCTCCTCCCTCCCCCGGTCCACGTCGTGTTAAAGCACTGCACAGTGCACGGGAAGGTTTGTTAATTACACTATTGAAAATAAATAAAACATTTTTGCTCCAGGATAATAGTTGTTTATCTTTTTCACTACATCGTTAAACACGTCTCGGTTATTTTTATATATATTTTGTTGCGGCAAGGTGGGGGTGAGGGATAGTTTCAAAGTGCTCGAATAGCAAATGTGTGTTTCACAAAATGATTTAAAAAAAAAAACATTTATACTTTATTGTATTACTTTAATAGGAAATGTATGGTAGTAAACATCAATCATCCTTAACAACATCTTAGCAGTAACTTTTTTTTTATTATTATTATTATTCCCATCTTTCCTCCAGCTTAAACATCCAACCCCATTAAAAACCAAAGAAAAAAACAAGGATACGGGCCTAGGATATGTATCTATAACATCACGGGAGAGCTGTTTCTGGCCTAAGTGAAGATCAAGTGTACAGAGAACTTAAGGGCCTTGGACTGCTTGCTGTAAGGGGGGATTGTAGTATCATTTATACTCGGGTGGAATAAGAACCTTTCGCAAAGGTCCGGATACTAAGTTCAATATCTTGTATTGACACAAAGCATCAAATAACACATCAACTGCAGCACGACGGAGCCTGCCGGGCCAATTCGTACAGACTGACGACTCGCTGCTTTACCAAACATTATATAGGAAGTAGCGCAACAAACATCTACTATTCCTGTTGGTCTTTTGTCACGTCACGAGTTTGGAGACAGAAACTCCAGGTGGAGTTGATGGCCACTTGACAGTTGTTGTTCTTGACAGTAGTTTTATACTTGGGGGGGGGGGGGGGGTATACAAATACACTACAGGATCCAAAGCAATCTCTTTTTCAAAGTCGTTGAATTTGACACTTGGCGGAGAATACCGGGATTTTTCAGCCGTGAACCAGAAGAAGCATCATAGTTTGATGGTACGATTGAATAATCATGTTTTTCTGCCATGGCTGGTCGCTTTACACTACACGCCTTTATACGCCTTACACTACATGAAATATTTAATATCTCCCTTCGCCCTACATTACACGTCTGAACATTTCCACGCACACGCCTGAGAAGGCTTCGTTTTAACGCCTGATGTTAAAACAGAGAGATCTCTTGTCTGACATTTTTGGGCCATGTAAACAACCAAGGACACGGAAACAAAGAAGAAAGCATTTTAGACGCGCGATTACATATGTAAATTGAGATGCACACCTTATGTTTATATTTTACCCTTGAACACAAATGCATAATGAATCTCTATTTGTGTTATTGGGGATCTTTTATACTTGGTGAATCATAAAAAAAAAATATCTAAAAGCTAATGAAATGTCATGGTATTACGTATATCTTCGGGACTTGGTTTTGGATGCTGCACAAGTGACCTTTAAGAAGGTGGGAGGACGTGGTGATTTTTTTTAACGATTCCATTTACATTTAAATTCCTTCCAAATTGGCAACTCACTGTCCTGGTCCAAGTTTCGCATCTAAAGTTTGTCCTCCACTGCAGTTTAAGGGTATTTTATAGCTTGGCGTATCTGGCCGACCCACCCATTGGTGTGTTCTTAAGGGAACATAGCAGTGTTGCTTTGAAGTTTGGAAAATACATTTAATTCAGTGTTTAAGCCCATAGATAAAGACATAATGATTGTGGATGAATTTAACTATTTCTTAGATTACCGCTGTTACACTAGGTCTACTCACTAAATGCTAACAATTACAGTATTCTTAGCAGTCGACGCTGCCACAAGCCATTAACATGGCTTCTAGAGGGCTCATTCTGAAGACATCCGAATCCGGTTTATTGCAAGAATTTCTAGTTTATGTTGAACAGAGCAGATGGCACCTGCTGGAGCTCTCTCCTCGAGTCTGTGTGTGTGTGTGGGTGGTGGTGGCTGGTTTAACCTGTGAGCCTTGATTACTAAGGTGGACCCACCTTGGTGCAGCCTCACCCAGCAGCCCCAGACTCTAATCAGTGTGACTGATGAGCCACCAACCACACACACACACACACTTCACGGTATTACATTAGCGTGTTACAAGAGCGGCGTCGCGCGGAAACGGTTTATTTATACGTTGTGGTGAAGGGAACGTAACTAGGGCATGTCAATTGCAACGTCAATTATCATATATGACCGTGGCATCACAGCCGGTGTCTCTGTGGCGTTGGTGGGGAGAGCCGTCGTTAATCAGCTCCAGGAGCCCAGCTTCAAGTCAGGCGTGGGTGGTCTCCATGGAAACATTGTCAAGGAGGGAATGTATGTGTCATGTAAATTGTAACGTCCGTCTTAACCTTTGACCAGATCATCTTGGTGGTGCAGCCGGGAGAGAGCGGTTGGTTATCAGCTGGGTTTACACAACGTATGTTTCTGTGTGTGTTTCCTCTATGGACGCTTATCGCGGCTTTGACGTGACAGTTTTGTTATCTTGTTTATAACTGCGGCAATGCCCATAGACAATCAGATATTTGTAATTAGGTTATATAATGGCGGATTATAGCCATGATTCTTTTTTTTAAACATGTATTAAAACCTTATTTGTGCATATGTGGTGGAAAGATAAGGGAGCTAAAGATAACAGGCAATTCTATAATAATAAAAAAAAACGAAATGAGTTTAAACTCCCGGGGATCAACCATAAATCAAAAACTCAACAAAGTGACAGGTACAATACGCTTTCTGTTTATCAGTAGGGGAACTTTGCTGATTTTCCACCTCCAGATTTGTATCATTTCAATGTGGGTAGTATTATGCAAATGAGCAATGTTTACCTTTTCCCTCCCATGCTGCCTGCACGCAGCCAGATCTCCCGGGTGCTTTCGTCCGGCGGATGACGATGATGAATATTTAGCATCTGCGCTGAGCTGCGTGTCCCCCAGAGACACGGAGAGCATCAACGGCAACAACTGCAGGCGGGTTTTTTCCCACACTATATCGCTAATGCGGATAGATAGAGATAAGGGCTTGAAAAGCGGCAGAGTAATCTTTAAAGTAGGGTGTGACTGACCAGACATCACGGTTCAACCTGGACAGGCACGGTTCTACAAGGTGTTTCCTGGTGTGTCCCAAACCTGTAAATATGGAAAAAGAAATTGTAATTATGTCCGGGCTTCAGTCTGCACCATCATCTTTAAATATCATGATCATATTAAAAAAGAGGTCCGCCCAAAGGGTTTAAACGGTATGCAATGCATACGGTTATCTGCCTGTGTGTTTCACAGTGGTATATGTATTTATATATATTTATATATATATACAATACACTTCACTTTCTGAAATTGTATTCACTTGGACGCATACGAATAGTCAATGACAGCTCTCATCCATTTTCTTTCAATGATAGGCCCTACGTTAAAGTGAAGCACATTATTGTCAGTTGTATGGCACGCAATATTTTACTTGTCCCCGGCTCGATGTGTAAAATTGCTCATTGATTTTGATCCTTAGATCTCAAATGATCTCAAAATGTGTTAAAGGGGCTGCAGGCATGATTTAAGAGTTATATATTTGAGTGTTACTTCTTAGATATTGCAAAGCCACCCGTCAGCTATGAGTGAAATGCTCTGTGAGAATATATGCTTGGAGTTGACTGCTCCTCTCAGCTGTATGAGATAGTTTAGATTTAGATTCTGAACAATCAGCGCATCTTCTTCCCTGATTGGTTCGGGGGGGGGGGGAATCCATCTTGCGTGTCACAGGTGCGCGAATACCAACGCTGGCTGAGAGAAGTAGGGCACTCCCTACCTCTCTCAGCAGAAAGGGAGAAGGAGGGTTTTTTTGGGCTGTTTTAAAACCTTGCTTTCCTCTGCTCTTTTTCTTCTGCTCTTTCTCTTCCTTATCTGCAGCTTCGTTAAAACCGGGGCCTTCTCTCGGGGGACGTCGCATGCATTAATTTGGGCCAAGCCGAAATAGTCTGTACAGTACTCGTGATGTGTTCACATATCTACACAATCAAATAAAAACGTTTACCTTGCAGGTAAATGACAAACTATTTTGTCTCATAACTTTCTAAAGTGTTTTTTTTGTTATTATAATGTCACATCCAGACATCCAGGCCTACTTATTAAGACAATACAGAATGGTGACATAACAAAGAGAACCTATAAGAGGAACACTTCACAAGTCAGATGATGCAGAATCTTGTGTTCAGTGCCTAGGTTCTCCGATAGGGAACTCGAGAGAAAAGAGCTACATTGAATGGAATACATTTTGACTGCAGGTTTTTTGGCCCCCAGGAGCATCATCTTTGAGTGTTATTAGTGAGAGTTTGAAGGACAAATCAGCTTATTCGTCCATTACCGCCACCACCCATGGCCCGGTGGTGGCTTACCAGGCTTTGACATTGGGAATGAAATCTTCTATCTATCTAGGCCAGTTTTAAATCTAAATCTAGACTTGGGAGATTGAATCCTCTGTATTGGTCTCATACATTGGTACACAGTGACATTTGTTTCTCCCATTTAACCCATCCTAGTATTAGGAGCAGTGGGGCAGCTGTTTTATATAAAGCTGCCCCAGGGGAGCAGTGTAAGGGGTCTGGTGTCTTGCTCAAGGGCACCTCGGCAGTGCCCAGTTGTTTCGGGGACTTGAACCGGCGGCCTTCTGGTTCCCAAGCCAAGTCCCAACAGACTGAGCTATCCTGCCGCCCAAAATTTAAAAAGTTGCCTTCATGAAATAAAAAAAAGCAACAGCATACTTTGTTTGATGACCCTTCACCCAAAAAATGACCAAATCCGTTGACCATTTAAATTCACTGAATTGACACAACCAACTGCTTTGACTTGATTTTAATGAATTATACAATATGTATGATCAAGACCTGTGTGATCAATTCAAAGACAGTTATTATGATATCTTCCTCCCAATTCCATAGCTCTTGTTCTCCCTGAGTTTACATTTGAGTGTTTACACTTGAGTTTTACAGTTGAGTGCTTGTGCTGGTGCTTGAACCCTGTAATTGCCACTTTTGGCTATATTTTAAATACACATGTGTTTGTGTGTGTGTGCCCTGGTTCAATGAAAATGTAAAAAAATACCCATTGACAGTATAACCTTGAGGTGTTCTTCTAAGGTAGTTACCAACTTCAAGCCTACCAGCGACGCTTCGAGCTCCACTTCTACAACGTTCTACAGGCATACCACTATTCTCTGTCCTGAATTCAACTTCAAGTATTTCAAAATTGTCTCTAAAAACCACAGACATGGGCGATTCTTTTTTGGGTTCCCAAAGACAAACGCCAGGACAATGCCAGTTTCCATTGCCCAAACAAGATGAGATGAGACGGCTAGATGTACAGTGTTGGCTTGGCCCCTACTTCATCCTGGAGCACATAGTACAGTGCATGTTAATGAGAACACGCTGCATTAACATAACAATTAACATAATCTACATATTCAATCTTTGGTTTTTATCACTTCCCCGGCAGCATGTTTCGCAAACAGGAAGCCTGACAATTTACTTTAGTGCAACAGGGAAATATGTCATCTGGCCGTGGACACAGGTGAAGCACGTTATTGGCAAATGTCAATGTAATCTATCTAGAAGATAGATAGACACACGGTGGTTTGCTGGCACATGTAATTTCCAGATGTCAAGGGTGAGTCTGGTGTTGCTGAGTGATGACGTGCTCTCTCTCTCTCTCTCTCTCTCTCTCTCTCTCTCTCTCTCTCTCTCTCTCTCTCTCTCTCTCTCTCTCTCTCTCTCTCTCTCTCTCTCTCTCTCTCTCTCTCTCTCTCTCTCTCTCTATGAACCAGAGTCACTCTATCAGTAGGTACACACAGTGTGACCTCTAGGTCCGACTTAATGTATGGCAGAACCAATTCAATCACAATGCACCATTCCACTGCACTATTTAACATCCAACAACACCTTGTATTATCATGTATTTATGGGAGAAAGAAGTAGTGTTGCAATCTCTGTCCGGAAGGAGCACATTCTACTATCCACAGCAGCGGTGGTGCGGTGGACTTAAATTATTCACCCTCCAATCATTGCTCATGAGCGAGAGAGAGAGAGAGAGAGAGAGAGAGAGAGAGAGAGAGAGAGAGAGAGAGAGAGAGAGAGAGAGAGAGAGAGAGAGAGAGAGAGAGAGAGAGAGAGAGAGAGAGAGAGAGAGAGAGAGAGAGAGAGGAGCCTTATGTTGTTGACAATAAGGATTCAATTGAAGATTCAGCCTGCGGGGGGGGGGGGGGGGGGGGGTGTGATATGGTTGACCCTGTGCAACATGTAAGCCGGGTCCCTACTGGGTTCTCTTCTGGTACAGCAGCAGCATAAGTCTATCCTCTCTGCTTCAACCCCCCCCTGCATCCTGTTCACCCCCCTCCCCCCTCCCCCCACAATCTCATTCTGGGACCCAACCTCTTCCCAGAGATGTGTGACAGAGTGTGTAAAGAATGCATGGAAAAACGTGTCTTTGAATACTTTTGTAAAGGCCTTTTTTTCCATCTACGATTTGGGGTGGGAAAAAAGCGTGCGTAGCGAATGTGTCATCCAAAATATAACGTATCACTTTGAATGCGGTGTGCGACTTCTTAAAGCCCATTTCTTATTAAATGTTAGGGCAGGTTTTTCACCTTAATAGATTATGGTTCACCGACCTAGGATTATGATGGCTTTTTTCAAAATATGTGATCTGGCCGCAATATGTGGTCACACATATCAACACCCTCGCTGTGTTCAATACAATATATAGTAGTAGTAGTTGTGTGTGTATTGTGGCTGAGTCAACCATATTCAACGCCCAATACAAATAAAGCTAAACCTCCACATGAATTAATTATTGAGAATTCACTCATATATACAATTGAATTGCCATTTCAGGGGCGGCAGTATAGCTCAGGAGGTAGAGCGGTCGCCTCACAACCGAAAGGTCGCTGGTTCGATCCCCAGGCTCCTAGCAAAAACTGTCAAGGTGTCCTTGAGCAAGACACCCTAACCCTAACTGCTCCTGACGTGCTGGCTGTCTCCTTGCATGGCTGACTCCGCCGTCGGTGCATGACTTGTGAAGTGCTTTGGATAAAAGCGCTATATGAAAGCCAGCATTATCATGTAAAAAGACCTTCTGGTTGATTGATGTCAATAGACCTACTTCTTGATAGATATTAATATACCTACTGCTTGATTGATGACAAAGACCTACTGCTTGATTGATTAGATTCAAATTTATTGTACAGTACAGCGAAAATAATTTAGCATCTAAGAGTCTAGAGTGCAAATGTTGCAAATGTCTCTCTCTCTCTATGAACCGGAGTCACTCTATCAGTAGGTAATATCATTTACACTTCAAATGTACAGGTTAAAAGACAGTCTAGGTATTCAATGGGATATGAGCGGCATAATAATAGGTATATGTATATACAGGTAAGTGGGATTTAACAATATGTCGTTATTGAAAACAGGATACATATATATAAATGTAAATGTATATACAAGTGAGCATATATAAATGTATGGCATATATAAATGTATATATAGGAGTAGAAGCAGTTCTATCAACAGATTTAAATATATATGGCAAGTAACAGGTATCTTGTTAATAAATTCAGCTTGTTCAAATTGTTTTTACAGTTAGTTTTTTCTTTTGATGTCAATAGACCTACTGCTTGATTGATGTCAATAGACCTACTGCTTGATTGATGTCAATAGACCTACTGCTTGATTGATGTCATTAGACCTACTGCTTGATTGATGTCAATAGACCTACTGCTTGATTGATGTCAATAGACGTACTGCTTGATTGATGTCAATAGACGTACTGCTTGATTGATGTCAATAGACCTACTGCTTGATTGATGCCAATATACCTACTGCTTGATTGATGTCAATATACCTACTGCTTGATTGATGTCATTAGACATACTGCTTGATTGATGTCAATAGACCTTCTGCTTGATTGATGTCAATAGACCTACTGCTTGATTGATGCTTTTTTATCCCTGAAACCTCTGGGTCCTGAAACCTTTAGGTCAGTAAGACGCCAAGCATACATTATAGTCTATCAATATATATATATATTCATCAGAGATTACAATCTTGGCTGGAGTTTCCGACCGCCTGGCTACAGTGGCGTGCGTGGAAAAAATATAGAGTTGCCAAAAACCTAATCCCCTAAAGTTAATAATTCATACAAATATGCTACCTCGTGTGTCAGCAAGTCGGGAGGACCTGCATTTGAACTAATATTGTGTCTGTCTCAAGGCTACATCAAGAGGAAACCGAGTACAGCTCCAGTGGGATGTGAGTTTACCGTAGTAATGAAGTTCTGTTTTTAAAGGAGAAGGTATGCACTCGTCATCATCTTAAAGCAGCATAATTCAACGTCCCCCTGCATGTTGCATGTTGAATCACGGTGAGTCAGCGCCAGGTAATCCTCAGATTAGACACAGGTCACATGGCCCCATGATGACTAGAAGCCCCCGCACTCACTCCATCTCTCTTTGGGTAAGACATCCCTTATCTGCGCTGGTTTATCAGGCTCTCAGTGAGTGCTCGGAGGGAGGGGGCGGGGGGGGGGGGGTTAGCTCGGGGAACGGTACCTGAGAGGGGATGTGCGGAGATGAGGCTGTGAGCACACACACACACACACACAGGTATGTTTTATTGATCACACGCACAATGGGAGAAAGCCTGCGAACACGCAGAATGAATAATGCATCAGAGAAGAGAGACAAAGAGAGAGAGAGAGAGAGAGAGAGAGAGAGAGAGAGAGAGAGAGAGAGAGAGAGAGAGAGAGAGAGAGAGAGAGAGAGAGAGAGAGAGAGAGAGAGAGAGAGAGAGAGAGAGAGAGAGATAGCGAGTGAGAAGTAGAGAGTGAGAAGTAGAGAAAGAGAGTGAGAGGTAGTGAGAGTGAGAGAGAGTGAGAGTGAGAAGTAGAGAGAGAGAGTGAGAGGTAGAGAGTGAGAGGTAGAGAGAGAGAGTGAGAGGTAGAGAGTGAGAGGTAGAGAGTGAGAGGTAGAGAGTGAGAGGTAGAGAGAGAGAGTGAGAGGTAGGGAGTGAGAGGTAGAGAGTGAGAAGTAGAGAGTGAGAGTGAGAGGTAGAGAAAGAGAGGTTGCGAGACCTTGTTGCCAAGAGAGAAAAGGGGTAAGATTTGCTCTGTTTTTAAGTCACCACATGTTCTTGGTCCTGGAGAGAATACGAGAGACTGTATCTGCCATGGTAATAGGAAGTCTCGCTGCGCTTGTATCTTGATTACCTGCTTTGTTTGCCACCCTCGAAATATCTCTTGTGACAAATAACACATAACATACTGTCATGTTATGCCGTTCCTATTCAAGGCCCATGTTTATGCTTGAGGTGGCGGATATGTTACTTCCATTTCATTTTTCCAGTTTGATTTGATATTCAGTCACTGCGAGCAGTGACCCCGTTTGGCAAATCAGGCCCCCCACTCAGTTCCCTGTTCAACTGTACTGCACTGGACATGACCTGGCTGGAGCCTCAACACAACCACCGGATGGTGGTTAAAGGTATGGATGTACCTTTACTCCTTTCCTTTCACTCCTGCCTGTTTTTCCTTTTTTTAGAAGTCTTTCCAATTTTTGATGCACTTGTTCTGGAGCGTCTGTGGTGGCTAGGGTTCCGCCCCGTGGCCTTTAACATTTCCCTTCGTACACATTTTTTAGACTGAATACATTTTTTAGCTCTGTGTTATGTTGAGTTTTTTTCTGTGTGTGTGTGCTAGATGCCCTAGAGCGAAAAATAGCACGGTATAAAAAAAACATATACAGGGGTGGTTTGTAACAACCAACCCGGAATGCAAAATGACTTCACAGTCAACATAAACACTTAACAGTGCAGCTCTACAATAACCAACACACGACTCGTGCGCTAGAAGCTGCTAGAACAATACTTGGCGCGCTATGTTTATGTACATTCGGTATACTCATCTAAAAATACACACACTGCAGCTATATTTTGCACACGAAAGTGCCGCCTCACGCCAAACCCCTATGAAAAATAGTCAAACTAAGATCTACATAAATAGTCCCCAAAGAGAGAAAAAAACAATACATTTTACATCCATACATTGTGTACATATCTCTGTTCTGTTGCTATTGCCAACCAAATATACCCGGGGGGGCGGGGGGGGTGTGTGTGAGCGTATAAGCCCTTGAACAATGCCCTCTTGCGGGAGAACTTTGTGGCACGCAGACCCTTGTGGCCCCCCCCCCCCCCTCTGGGCTAACAGGGCTGTGTCGGAAACGGGGGAAGGGAGAGGCATTAAAGAGAGCGTGGAGCTTCAAAGGGAGGGGAGAGGAATCTCTGTGGACAGGGGGAACTGATGGGGAACGTGGTGGTGGTGGTGGTGGAGACTGCCCGAAGCTGTTCCAGGGGAACGGCCCCCCCCCCATACTTGGAAGTGTATCTTCAGTTTTCTGTTGCTCACCGTGCGGTGGGGTGTGTTGTGGGGAGGGCAGAGGGGAGAGGGGAGATAAGGAGGGGGTTTTGTTAAGTCAAGTTCCCCCCGGAAATTATGTAAATTGCATCAGATTCCTCCCCATTAGTTAATAGGCACACAGATTCTAATTAGAGAAATGTGAGTCAAATATTGACAGATTTTCCAATTCCAAGTATGTTCACATTGATCACATTAATTGATTTAGGTATTTATTTATTTTTATTTTGTATGTGTGTGTATATATATATATATATATATATAATAAATATATAAATATATAGACTGTATATATAAATATAATATAATAATATATATATAGTTTACCGTATTTTCCGGACTATAAGTCGCACCTGAGTATTAGTCGCAGGACCAGCCCGAGACCTAAAAAAACTGCGACTGATAGTCGGAAAATACGGTGTATATATACACTACGTCAGTGGCCCTTGCCATGTGATGCGAATTCCATTGTACAGAATCACCTCTCTTATACTATAAAACACTCTTCAACTGTAGCTCACGACTATACGATTTCTGCCCGAATTTTCCCTTTTAAGACCCACGTGTCCCACGTGTTTTGTGAGGAAGGACGACTCGAGAGGCTTCAGGTTCAGATGAGTCAAAACATTTAATACGTATGGATGTAGGAGTCATGCATTCACAGCTCCCCCCCCCCCACCCCCCAAAACAGATCCCCTCCTTCCCCCCCCTCCCATCTCGAAGCTGCACCAGCGTTCTGCATATTTTGTATACTGTGCCCTCATTTGAAAATCACTCTTACAAACCGTGAAATAATTTAACACATTTAGAATATATATATATATATAGACTGAAAAACAAAAAAAGGAATTACAGCTTCTCATCGTTGGTCCGTGATTCATTCTTCGTGTTTTTGTTTTTTAGCGGCGGTGTGCGCGCCCCCCCCCGCCGGACGTGGTAGAGCGCAAAAACCGAGAAAGGTAAACAAACAAACAACGATGGTGGTGGTGGTGTTACACTGACACTGTGCTCTTTGACCCTCTCTCTCTCTCTCTGAGCAGACGACAGGTGAGATGGTGAGATGGTGAGAGGGTGAGAGGGTGAGATGGTGAGAGGGTGAAAGGGTGAGAGGGTGAGATGGTGAGATGGTGAGATGTCACGCTGACAAACAAACTGTAATAAACCGCGGGTCGGGGACGGGGACAAATGAGGACGGTCTGTCCACATCCGGTGAAGGGTACGCTCACGCTCTCTCTCTCTCTCTAGCTCTCTCTCTCTCTCTCTCTCTCTCTCTCTCTCTCTCTCTCTCTCTCTCTCTCTCTCTCTCTCGCTCTCTCGTAACGTCTCCGTCTCGCTCCGGTTACTGCAAAAATAAAAAACAGACGACGGCGGTGAGAAAAGTCTTTAGCGGGGGACCAAAGCGGGTTGACGCCTCGGGGGTCGCTAGGCGTAGAAGGTTTCCACTTTCACCGCCTGACAGAACATCGTCATGGAGAACACCAGGCCCAGTATCTGCAGAGACAAGAATCAAGAGTCAAGAGTCAAGAGACGAGAGACAGCGTCACACACCACTGGAGGACAGCGGAGCAGGACTGTGGATCGCTGCTGCTGCTGCTGCTGCTGCTGCTGCTGCTGCTGCTGCTGCGTCCATCCAGAGGTAACTGGGCATGGAGGGAATCATCAACCAAACCCTTTGCCCACACACACACTCCCTTTGCTAAATAATATATCGGACCGAGGGGATGAAATCCACAAGATATAATAATAATAATTTATTATTCAAATGTTTCAGTGCAAAAGTACTGTACAGCAAAATAATTTCTCTGCATTTAACCCATCCTAGTATTAGGAGCAGTGGGAGCAGTTAGGGTGTCTTGCTCAAGGACACCTCGAGGATATACAGGGGATATACAGTCAAATCCAAATGAATTAAGCGTCATTTCACATGTTAAAATCACTCACACCAGGCGGAAAAGTAACGAGACGCACGAGGCCCCGGCGGTTCAGCCAGAGTTCGGTCCATGTGTTTGAAACGGTGACGACTAGGAAAGTTAACATTCTAAACTTCATAATTTAGCTCAAAGGTGTTCCAATGCTTTAATGGTGTAAAAACGCTTTAGAATGGATTTAATTAAAAGTCGTCACATTTGACAAAAATAGCACAATGCATTTGGGTTTGCAGTGTGCAAATGAATGAAAAAGAGTCACCATGGACTAAAGCAGCTGTAGGGAAGATTGGAGAGTTGTAAAGAGAGAGAGAGAGAGAGGAAGAGAGGAAGAGAGAGAGAGAGAGAGAGAGAGAGAGAGAGAGAGAGAGAGAGAGAGAGAGGAGAGAGAGAGAGAGGAGAGAGAGAGAGAGGAGAGATAGAGAGAGAGAGAGAGAGAGAGAGAGAGAGAGAGAGAGAGAGAGAGAGAGAGAGAGAGAGAGAGAGAGAGAGAGAGAGAGAGAGACATGAACTCCCTTGACTGTGGGAGGGAGGTTATACTTCACGGCTGTTGTCACGGTTACCTGAGTGAGAGCTGTGCACAGGGCGAAGATCCACAGAGCCACCAGGTTCTGGTTCAGCCAGTCCTTCACACGCTCATAGCATGGCTGTAGAGAGAGAAAGACACACAAACACACACACACACACACACGGTCAAACCCCCACACACACATATGTATATATATATACAGACAGACAAACATTCAAACATATATGTATATATATATATATATATATATATATATATATATATATATATATATATATACAGACACATACAGACACACACATACATATATATAACGACACACACACACACACACACATACACACACACACACACATGTATACATTAAACAAAAAACCCCGGCCCACACACATTGCTTGGTCATCGTATATTGTATATTGTAGCATCTCAATAGCATCTCAAGACCCTGTTGGTAAAACATTTGGTGTGACGTTGTGATGTTCTCCGTGTCTTCGCTCTGTGTTCAAACAGCCTTTTACAATGTTGCCTGGTGTGATCCAAAGTTCACCCGGGGAGGCTTTCAGAACCCCTCAACCCCCCCCCCCCCCCCCCCCACTCCGACCTTGTCTCACTTCATGATAACAAATATATAAATATATATAAATAAATAACAACTCCACACTAGGTTGTATCTGTCAATGTTTTCCAACATCTTAAGTACACCACAGATCCTTTTTGTGCCGGACAGACAATTCTCCGGCGCTTTTGAGAACCCACTGGCAGTGAGAAGTAGATATATTCTCAAGGCAGCCTAAGTGGTTTTTGCAATGAAAGCTGGAAAAGTGACAATATACGTGTAAGATGACAGAAGGGTCAGGCGGTGCATTGGTTTTTGCCAGGCACAACATAAACACAGTTTCGGTCTCTCAAAGTCATACATAAAAATGGAAAAAAAGTTGTATTTTTCTCCACATTTCTTTGAACTGAAATGTAAAACCGGGCCGATGTAATGGCGTGTTGGAGAGTTACAGTCCTGTGATATAGTTATATTACCCCTGAAGTGCTCTGAAATGGTGGGGGGATTGAAAGCAGTGGAAAAACACCACAAGTAACTAAAATATCTTCCGGACAGTCACTGCCAAACAGTTTATTGTTACCTTCCGGTGTTTCATAACATCACGTCCTGGTCCACGTCCTGGTGATCAAATCTCTCCCCAATTAATGGGTTTATGTTTCATGTAAGTCTCTGTCTCTGTTTTCCTAATTATATTTTGTAACAAAGTGGTATTTCTTCTAACAGCAACATTGTGCGTGGCCTTTCACTCAAAAACACTCAAATTGTTCTTTGTTCTTTGTTTGTTTCTTTGTTCTTTGTTTTTTTTCAAATATATTTAATTGTATTAAAAAAAAGTTTTAAGCTCCAAAGGAATTATGCACTTTTTGCCATTCCATACCTCACTTTTATTATTTTTTTAAGAAAAGGGATTAATGAAATTTACTTAAAAACGTAAAATCCTTGTTATGCTAAATTATTCTCGCCTGCTTGTGTGAATGTGTGTTTTCAAAAGATTCAAGATGTTTTTAATTGCCATTTGCAACAAGTACAATATAATGTTTCCCCCCCCTATTCCCTCCCACAGTAGGAATTTCCTACAATAATAACTAAACTAAACTATACAACACTATGTACTACCTATGGTATGCTTTACAATATACTTTAAACACACATACAAACAGATACATACAGACCCATACAAACACACACACACACATTCACAGGTGAACAGACCCTTTTCAAAGAGGTGTCATCCTAGGACAAACACACATACACACTATTTACGGGTCTGCTTCTTTTATGCACCAGGGCACGGGGAGGAGTAGGCTGATCTCCACTAGTTTAGTCTACTTCCTGTGACCTGGTACATAAAGAAGCAGAACAGGGAGTAAATAAATGTTTTCACCTTTGTAAATATCCGTGAGCCAGCCGAGTCGTACAACACACACACACACACACGACCCTCTGGGTTGAAGAACTCAGACGCTAATCGATAATGTTTTCTGCTGCTGCTGGGGAGATTATATAGGCGGCCATAATTAACAGTGACCTTGTGTTATTTTGCGATCAACGCCGCAGTATGTTGGCTTGTAACCATGCCGTCGTTACGGTACATCGCTGAAAGCAAGTCTGATGCTAATGTGGACCTTGGAGGCAATGCGCTACGTTAATCTGAGTGTGTGCGTGCCAACGTCGCACACGGTGACAACGTCCAACGCTTCAGTTCATATCGGTCTGTTGCTGTTGCTGTTTTCTCTTTTGCAGCACTTTGCAGCGTTTGCGGTGAATTACCATTCATCCCTCGATGGGCTACGTTTTAGGTAAGGAACAATAACATGACTGTGAGGTATTTTCGATGAGGTAAATGAACAATTAACCTTGAGTTAAATCTTCCTGAAAGCCTCATGAGCGACAACGCCGAAACACTTTATTAAAAAAGCGTGGTACGTGTTAGTTATGGGCAGCTCCAAAAAAAAATAGGTTTTCGGTACTTTGTCATATTTGTTTCCCCATCCTATTAAATTTGTATTCAAGCCTTATATATTTGTTGTTGTTATTTATGTATATTTCTCTGCACTTTGCTGCCCCCCTGTTTTGATAACCAAATCCCCACCCCCCCTGCGGGATCAATAAAGTAATCTTATAATATATTATTATATATACGGTATATATATAAGTACGACTAACTATAACTATACAAGATACAATATGAGTGGCAGGTTTGCTTATTCTAGAGGGAGGGGGGATGTTCAAATCTAATCGCATAAGCGAGAACAAAAAACAGTCAAAGGAAAAAAATAACCCAATCCCGGGGAATTGTTTCAAAGTCTTTTATCGTTTGCCTTGAGCAACGTTATCCCAATAAGCTTCCATTGGCGAAGTAAACATGGCACCCTTCTCTGACATCTTGTCAGGATGCTTGCCTTAGATGATCTTGCCTTAAGGCGATAGTAACATATAGTCAGTAATAGTGTTGGAGCCTACTTTTAGATGTACCTAAAAGGGTAAAGGTAAACGGGATGGATCAGATGTCAATTGTTTAGGAAAAACACGTATGTTTAATCATTTGTATAATAAGTATGTTTTTTTGGCACACTCACCTGCTTGTACCTTGTAAACGTTCTTATTAATATCTAAGGTGATGGACAACAGGGTCTAAAAACGTCCAATAACTATATCACACATATCACATGTATCCACTACACGCCTACTGAAATATCTTGTCAAATGTATGTCATTATATTTTAAAAAGTCATTATATATAAGTATATATATAAATTTGAGATACACATCTCAAAGTCAGCTAATGGCCTTAGCAAGATGATCTGAAATGGAGGTTTTATTCTCTTGCTCGTGGGTCAGGGCAGGTCTTTTTGTCCTTCAAATATTAGTTTAGCCTACTTATAAACAGCCAACTTACTAAGAATATTTTGGTTTTAAACCAATATTAATACATAATACATTCAGCCAATGGGACGGGCCGTTTGTATGTCCTGAAGTCACAAACACTGTAGCGTGATTGGTCACTGACTCGGCCACGTGATGTCATTGGTCAACCGCTTGGCTAAACTCCACCCACTATGACACCGGCTTGAAGGAATAGAAGGAAATCGATACACCATTAATAACATCAATATAATTAAGTTAATTATAGATTTCTGTTGTCTATAACTTTAAAATACAAGTAATTAAATACGAGTAATTAAAAAATATATAAACTGTAGTAAGTAGTAACATTAAAAGCACAAATATGGTATGCTTGTATACACTCCAGCTTCTGCACCACAAATACAATAGCTTAAAATGCCTTTAATCCACCAAGGTTACAACATCAGTCAGTTGCTGGGAAGGCCAACATCTCATCTGTTCCAGGCAGAGCAGCAGCACACATTGTGTATTTACCGCTTGTTCTCGGTATGCCTTGTGTTGTTCTTCCCACTAACTGCAAGCGGAGGTGAAGAAATGTGTGGTGCTTTATGTAAACAGGCGCAAGAGCAGAGTCCCCGGTATACAGTAGTTTGGAGAGATGAAATAGGGATGTTGGTACTTGATGACTTGTCTTGTCCTCTCTGAAGTACTGTGGGGGTCCTCTGCTCGACTTTACACACACAGTGTTATGTAGGAGATGGGAAGGGGCCAGACTGCCAAGTAAATGGGGGGAGAAAATGGCACTACACTATGGTCCTTCCTAAAAAGGGTACTGTTTCTGTCTTTGTGATTCTGCTGCTTTCTTCTCAATTATGTAGGAGATAATTTGAATAATTAGAATGCATGTTTACCACTATAATAACTTTCAATTGATTGATAAAACACTTATTATTATTTAGACTTATTATGTTCGTGTTGCTATGGAAAGCATTATTTATGCCTTCTCATATCACGGCCAAGAGAAACATGGCATTTTATCAGAAAACCTCATCAACAAATACACACAGCCGCACTCTCATAAATGATTAAATATTTCCAAACAGCAAAATCTAAATGGATACATAAACATAAATATGATCTACATTAATATGATGTGAACTCACTTTGCATCATTGTTTTCCATTTCTTAAATGGCATTTGCAATATGCAATTGCTGTTATTGTGGTAATACTGTGATATTGACACTGCCCCAGGACCAAAATGCGGTTGCCTTGGTAATAACCAATCAAAAAACAAACAAACAAACAAACAAACAAACAGGGGAAAGACTGCTGTGTTCAGCCACTGCTCTGAGGGACGGATGACTCATTATCCACGGCTGGTGTGCTCACAGCAATATGGAGCTCTTCAGATGGTATGTGAAAACCGGCTTGTCTTAACTGACTCAGTATTCTAACCTGCCGTGTGTTTAACTCATATGTATACACAGACACAGATACGGACATATAACTGCCACAAGAGGATGGGTTGTATCAAAATATGCAGTAAAGCTTTTCAGACCTGTGGCCAGTCAAAGAACTTTACAATTATTGCCTCACAATCACCCGTTTGTGGACACATTTATACACACATTCATTCATACGCTCAGTCATACACACATTCATACACAGACGGCAGTGTCAACCCTGCAAGGCAACAGCCAGCTCTTTGGGAACTGTTAGGGTTAGGGTGTCTTGCTCAGGGACACCTCGCCACTTTGCTACAATGCGAGTCTTGTACTGTTGACTATAAAAGACAAGTACAAGGGAGGTGGGAAAACATGACTTCTAGGCAACGTACTGACAGTCTGAAACCACCACTTGAAGCACTGCAGGAGTCTGAAACCACCTCTGCACCACTGCAGTAGTCTAAAAGCACATTTGAACCACTGCAGTAGTCTGAAACCACCACTAAATCAGTTGAGGAGCCTGAAACCACCTCTGAAACACTGCAGGAGTCTGAAACCACCCCTGAAACACTGCAGGAGTCTGAAACCACCACTGGATCAGTGGAGGAGTCTGAAACCACCACTGGATCAGTGGAGGAGTCTGAAACCACCACTGGATCAGTGCAGGAGTCTGAAACCACCACTGGATCAGTGGAGGAAGACTGAAACCACCACTGGATCAGTGGAGGAGTCTGAAACCACCATTGGATCAGTGGAGGAGTCTGAAACCACCACTGGATCAGTGCAGGAGTCTGAAACCACCACTGGATCAGTGGAGGCCCCACTGGATCAGTGGAGGAGTCTGAAACCACCACTGGATCAGTGGAGGAGTCTGAAACCACCACTGGATCAGTGCAGGAGTCAAAAAATGTCCTTCCCCCGCCCGAACATCTCATTGGCAACGATGCGGTATCAGATTATATACGGACTGGTTAACGCAGCGAGACGGTGATGATTTACAACATGCAGCCGCCGGTGGCGTGTGTGCTTACTCATAACGGAAGCCATATTAGATGGAGTTATTCCCAACAGGGAATATATTTAGTCCCGCCTGGTGAAGCATTTGATTCTTTTTTTTTTCTTCTTCTCTGTGTGCAAAGAGAAAGAACAACCACATTGCCTCTAGGGGTGAGTTGACTTTCCCCCATCTAACCCCGCCCCCCCGCCCCCCCTCAACCCCCACCCCCCCCCCCCCGGAGCCGGTTCTTACCGCCGTCCACCATGTGCCCGGGTTGTCCAGGCCGCAGTTGTCGCTGTACTCCAGGCAGCAGGAGTCGGGCACCCGGGTGGCGTTGTACACCTCAAACCAGTCGGTGTGGTTGGTCACCCCACAGCAGCGGAACTGGGGTGAAACAGAGGGGGAACAGACAAGACACCATAGATGGAAATACAATCAGGAGAGGCCTGCATTATCCAAATCAAAACCCTAGCAGGATGCACTCCACACACCACGCTCCATCGTACCATGATCGTACCTATCAATGGGGGGGATTCCTACATCAAAGTGGTCTTGTCTTATCACATGTAAAGGATATGTCGGCGGTTGAGGTAGACTGCGACTCCACCCTTCTTCTTCTTTGTATGTTCACAGATAATGGTGGACACGCATGCCTGTGCATGAGCCTAGGAACCACTAGGGACACTAGGAGGCCAAACAGTATTTGTGTGACATCAATCAAACCTTCTTTCCGAATGATGGTGGACATGCATGCGTGCGTACCGTCTCGGCGGTATCACAAATGAACATTGGCTTCTATAAATAGGCAGGTAAATACAAATATATAAGTTAGGCTTAAAATGAACATCACATTGTGTCTTTGTCTTACATTGCCTGCTGGCATAGCTCAGACCTGCAGTACGTAAAAGGGCATGTGAATGCAGAGAACAGGATGCTGCGTTTTGAGATGTTCCTATTGAGGTGTTTTTCACTAAATCAAACCACCTTAATAATGCTTGGCACTAGGCCCTTGTGTTTGTCCACCTATATATCGCCCACAGGCCTTTTCTTGGCAAACAGTACACTCCGTGACTCAGCATGTATGATCGAGCGGTGGCCAACAGACAGCTGTCCAGCGGGCCTGGTACACACACACACACACACACACACACACACATAAACATACACACATACATACCTGCACACACACACACATACATACATGTGTGTGTGTGTGTGTGTGTGTGTGTGTGTGTGTGTGTGCGTGTGTGTGTGTGTGTGTGTGTGTGTGTGTGTGTGTGTGTGTGTGTGTGTGTGTGTGTGTGTGTGTGTGTGAGAGAGAGAAAGAGAGGGTGTATGTATAAACAGACACATACACACACATACACAGACAGACAGACACATAAACCCTCTCTCTCACACACACACACACAAACAAACTCATCTGCATACATACATACATGCACACACACACACACACACACTTACACACACCCTCATTCTCTCACACACACACACACACACACACACACACACACACAAACAAACTCATCTGCATACATACATACATACATGCACACACACACACACACACACCCTCATTCTCTCACACACACACACACACACACACACACACACACACACACATACACACACACACACACACACAAACAAACTCATCTGCATACATACATACATGCACACACACACACACACACACACACACACACATACACACACCCTCATTCTCTCACACACACACACACACACACACACACACACACACACACACACACACACAAACAAACTCATCTGCATACATACATACATACATGCACACACACACACACACACACATACACACACCCTCATTCTCTCACACACACACACACACACACACACACACACACGCACACACACACACACACACACAAACAAACTCATCTGCATACATACATACATGCACACATACACACACTCATCTGCATACATACAGTTCCGTCACAGTGTGTTTCCACCACCCAATGTATCAACGTATATCATTACTGGGACTCCAGACAGAGACAGAGCGACCCCCAATGCCTTTCAGACAACACATGCATACAAACGCACAGTGCAGAACAGTCAGCCTCATACACACACCCTGACAAAAGACCACCGAAAACAGGGTGGCTAATGACACCTAAGTACCGGCCTCTATCATCATCATCATCATCATCATCCTCATCCTCATCCTCATCCTCATCCTCATCCTCATCACATCAACATGTTAAGAGTGTGAAGGATCCATGGTTTGGTGTCTGCGTGGTGACGTGATGCTACCTGGTCAGACTGAGACTTGCTTTGTGAACAGCGTCCCACAAAAGTAACTAGGTACCAAGCAAGGAAGCTTTACTAAATAGGTATCGAGGTTATAGAAAGCGTCCTCGCCTGTATACCTAGCCGAGAGCTTGGAGGGAATGTGAAACACGGTGAATGCAAGTCGTGTACTCAACCAGCCCCACCGTTTTCGGAAAATGTATTGTTTTTCCCTTTTTTTAATGTATTTGAATATTTGACTGTTTCTTCACTGTATGTTTTTCCCAAGTAGCCATACCAAGTAGCCATACCAAGTAGCCATACCAAGTAGCCATGGTTGTATGTGGTTTCAGCTTACTTCTGTTCGATTCCGGCTCATTTAATGCAGCGTCAAATATGTACTACTACCCTTCACAGCCACATGTGTTATTTACGTGGTTATGCGGTAGAGAGATCTAACCCATCCTCCAAAACACCCTGATAAAAATTCAAATTAGCTCGATTATTCAGAAATGATTCATTTTATAAATCAATTTAATTTACAACATAATTCTAAATGTGAACGTTCATAGCTCTCATGTGAAATTCAACAGCTGTTCTGCTGTCACAGTTTCGTGCGGTGAAGAAGCGTGACAATCCCGGATCCGGAGGAAAATGATGAATATTCAATTCAAAAGTCGCTGAACACTGTGCTGTGATTTATTCGAAAAATGTGTTTTGTTTGAAAAATGTGCTTTGTTCGGGGAAAAAGGCAACAGGTTTTGATATTTTTTTTTACAATAATTCCTTTTGCCCAGTCTGGCTTCCACGGAAAAATATGTCTATATTTTTCGTCAACTGTATATCACATTTGATGTTGTTTGGGTATGGGATAAATGTTCAATTACCACTTCATCTCGCAAAAAAAACCACACATCAAAGAGCCTTCCCAAAGCAAGAAGCTGTGTATATTTCTGTGTGGTTCATATGATGTTTTGCTCAATTATCACTTGATATAATCTTGAGCAAAACATCAAAGACGGTTCCAGGGAAACCCGAGGCCACAGAAGCTGTTCCTCCATAGCCTGGTTCCTCCAGCTCCCACAACACAACTCCTCTCCTCCCTGGACCTGGTTCACCTTTTGAAACATAAAGTCATTGCTCACTGTGCCGACACTGAGCATAACAGATGCTGTAGGCATCCAAACACACACACACACACACACACACACACACACACACACACACACACACACACACACACACACACACACACACACACTCACACCGGCCTCCACCCAGCTCCACCAAGCAGAGAGTGGAGATCAACACAACGAACAACCGCAACAGAAACTCTGGAACAAAACCAAATGCCCCCACAACACTCTGCACAAGACTGGAACCAACCACTGAACCACCACTCTCTCTCTCTCTCTCTCCCATCTCTCTATCTCTCACACATACTGTCTCTCTCTCTCTCTCTCTCTCTCTCTCTCTCTCTCTCTCTCTCTCTCTCTCTCTCTCTCTCTCTCTCTCTCTCTCTCTCTCTCTCTCTCTCTCTCTCACACACACACACACACACACACACCACACACACACACACACACACACACTCTCTCTCTCACACACACACTCTCTCTGCCACACACTCTCTCTGCCACACACACACATACACACACACACACACACAAACAGGGCTTACATCGGTCTGCACGATCATCCAGGCGTTGGTGAGGCCCACGTTGCCCTCCGTGCCAAACAGCTGCAGGCCCCTCTTCAGATCCCTCTGGGCGTAGTAATCGATCTGGTGGGGGGGGGGGTGGGGGAGGGAGAGGGGGAGAGACGTGTACACGTGTTACGGCCAAGAACGAACACACGAACACCGCTGCTCGGGCCCATTAATAACCATGGCTTGTTTGGTTGTGCGCCCCACGCAAAGAGAGATAAGCGGGCTCGCCGGAGCCTCGGAAGACTGTCCTGAAATGCAGCCGCTCCGTGCAGCATTTAGAGCATGAAGACCACGCAGCCAGGAAACGATGTACTTACATAATATATAGATGTCACACACACACACACACACACACACACACACACACACACACACACACAAAAAACACATATTCACACACAGGCACATAAACACAGTTTTTCTATTCTACAACACACACACAGACACACACGCAAATAGGCATACACATGCACACACTCCCTTTCTCTATCCTAACACACACACACACGCAAATAGGCATACACATGCACACACTCCCTTTCTCTATCCTAACACACACACACACGCAAATAGGCATACACATGCACACACTCCCTTTCTCTATCCTAACACACACACACACAAATAGGCATACACATGCACACACTCCCTTTTTCTATCCCAGCACACACACACACACACACACACACACACACACACACACACACACACACACACACACACACACATGCAAATAGGCATCCACATGTATACACACACTGTTTTTCTATCCAAACACACGCAAATAGGTATAGACGCACATGCACACACTGTTTTTCTATCCTAACACACACACATGCACACACTGACACATACACACACACACAGCTTATCTTTGTTTACACGTTTTGAGGTGCAGCAGCAGCAGATCACATCAATCGTATTGATTGCCATTGACCTTGCCCAGGGCTCCCTACCTTAACTCCTCCCACCTAGACTCCGCCTCACTTAGACTCCTCCTCACATAAACTCCTCCCACCTTGACTTCTTTCCATCCAGACTCCTCCCAACCTAGACTCCTCCCCACCTAGACTCCTCCCCACATAGACTCCTCCCCACCTAGACTCCTCCCCACATAGACTCCTCACAAATAGACTCCTCCCACATAGAATCCTCACCATCTAGACACCTCCCCACCTAGACTCCTCCCCATCCAGACTCCTCCCACCTAGACTCCTCCCCACATAGACTCCTCCCCTTCTAGACTCCTCCAAACCAACACTTTCAGCGGAACTTACTTCCAGGACTTTTTGTTCAATTAAATATTTACCTCATGAGATATAACTGAGTGGCATTTAGCACTGGTGGCATTGCATTGCGTTATGATTATCCAATCTGTGGATCTGTGAAATCCCATGAATTAATGATGCTGTAAATTCAAAAGACAAACTCTCAGCGATAGGAACAAGCGCTGTCTAATTTGCACATTATGTCACATTTAATACCAAATTAGCCTATTTAAGCAGAGACACTGGAGCCATTGGAGCACAACAACACCTTAGAAGCACATACACCCACTCCCCCCAAAAATTGAATAAAACTGCATAGCGAGAGGGGCTGAGGGGAGAGCGACTGTATACTATAGGCCCTCGCAGATGCTGGAGTCCACGCCACACGACTCCACCATAAGGAGGAGCGTGTCTTAGCCCAATATTGGTGTCGTCTCGGGGACCCTTGGTCGTCCTTAATCTACAGCAGAGCGACTCAAAGACCACCCCCCCACCATATGTTATTTACAGTAAGAAGGGAACAGGAGTCAAGAGAGATTCTATGAAATGTAAAGCGAGGCCTGGAGAGCGTGGGAGTGGGAGACGAGGACAGGGTGCGGGGGTGGAGGGAGTGACGGAGAGTAAAAGAGGCACTTTGGAAAGAGTCTGTGATGAGGATGTGTGGCGGTGACAGAAGCTCAGACCCTCAGACGGGATAGACAGACTTCAATGTGGGAACGAAGTCCTCAGATGAAGTGATGTTATGTTGGAGAGGAGCCCCCGCCAGTTGTAAGAGGAGGAGAAAAACCGGCATACTAACACCCACTTTGTCACAAATGAAGGAGAAGACCAGCGCCAGAGCCGGATATGCATTAGAGGGGGAAAAGGACTATGTTTAAAGTGCCAGTAGGGCTCTTTGCGAACACATAGTTTCATGATAAAATGCCCAGTTGCATAAAACATTATCATCTTACAGATTCTAAAAAGTGATTTCTGAAAAATTATATATATAATACATATACATATATATATATATATATATACAGTATATATACATTTTTTTAGGTTATCGATTTATCACCAGCAATCGCTGCCTTGCAATTTAAAAAATCCCGTGTCTGGCCTCACAGCAGGATTAGACCAATCTTCCTGCTGCCTCGCTTCTTGTTTCAGATGGAAGCTCGGATTATTTCTGAATTCCATCTCCTCTTCACAGTGTTTTATGCCCAAAGCAGGCGGGCTTCGGCCTCATTTGCATATCAAGTAGGTAGTTTCACTAATCAGACATATTGCTGCTGTTTTGGTTTTTTTTCCTTCTTTTTTCCTCATCGCTGGCATTTTGTTTTCTAAAGGCGCCTCGATTGTATTTGTATTATATTTAGGCTCCTTGATGCTAGGGTGAATACATCAATATAAATCGTGCATTAAGAACCGTTTTGCCGTTTTTTAAACAATTGATTAAAACATCACAAAACACAATCTGCCCACCGGATCAATTGATTAGGAAAGAAACAATTATGAAACGTGTGGTCAAGACGTGTGGTCAAGACGTGTTGTCAAGAAGGCTGATTGAGAGAGATCCCAGCCTCTCTCAAGTCACGCTCACCCATTAGGGTCGG
>CM051000.1:9117571-9135071 GCA_027704905.1 Muraenolepis orangiensis | reverse complement strand
GTGTGTGTGTGCGTAAGTGTGTGTCTGTGTGCGTACACGCGTGTGCCTGTGTGTGTGTGTGTGTGTGTGTGTGTGTGTGTGTGTGTGTGTGGTGTGTGTGTGTGTGTGTGTGTGTGTGTGTGTGTGCATGCGTGTGCGCCTGTGTGTGCGTGTGCGTTTTATGCCGTTATGCACTTTGGATTCAACAAAAGGGTAAAAAGAAAAATGGGCGGAGCCTTTAAAGGAAAATGGATGTGTGTGATGGAGGTGAAGATAAATGCGTAAAAGGCACTCAGGTGCGGCTTCCTCGCTCGTAGATTAAGACGAATATGTGTCTGTCAGTTGGTTGTGTGTGTGTGTGTATGCGACCGTGCGTGTATGCATGTGTGTGTGCGCGTGTGCGTGCCTTGTTTGGGATTTGTGGCTTTTGCAGAGCTCCTCAAGCGTACTCACAGTGCTATTCCATTTGCGGCGGGAGAATAGAAAGTGAAAGTATAAATATATGACGTGCTGATAATTCAAATCCCCTCCACTCCCCTTCCCATTCAACCCCCCTCCCTTAATGGCTATTTGCTGCTTCGCCACCACTGGCCATCCTTTAAGACCATTACAAGTACAGGGGAGATTACAGGACTGTGTTAAATAGAAAAATAAAACACTACCAGATGCTGCTCGAGAACACAAGCAGTGAGACTTTCCCCCCCTGTGGTTTCCGTGAATACCCTTCACCATTTGTCTGCTCTTAATAGGGAAACGGAACTAATCTCTTTAAAGGCACATGGCCCAGCCCCATCTTGCTTTATTTAGCGAAAGCGGCCAGACCTTCCGTGCTGCTTTGGACAGTATGTCGCCGTGGAAACGAATCCGGTGTCCCGAAATAGTAGAGGTAGGGGTAGACGTCCGACGGACTGCGGAAGCGAGGCGCACGAGGAGACGTAAACAAGGGTTTGGATCATTGAAGCCACCGCAATCAGCCGAAAGAAACTGCTCATGCCGTTTCACCCGAGGGGGGGGGAGAGTCATTTACTGGAATTGTCGAATAAATCTTCTGCATCATTCCTCCGCCTAAAAAGACAATCTCAATGCAGCTGGTCAAACAAATGTAGAACTCTCTCCGGACTATCGCCGCATTTTGTATTCCGAGAAATACAAGGAATGACGAATACAGGAGAAATAATGACTAACTCCCTTCCTTCTTGGCTCTGCACTTACATCACTATCCTGTTCCAGGATAGTGATGACTTACATCACTATATAGGGATAGGGATGTAATGTCGGTTATGGTCCAGGATAGTGATGACTAACATCACTATCCTGGACCATAACATCACTATCCTGGACCATAACATCACTATCCTGGACCATAACATCACTATCCTGGACCATAACATCACTATCCTGGACCATAACATCACTATCCTGGACCATAACATCACTATCCTGGACCATAACATCACTATCCTGGACCATAACATCACTATCCTGGACCATAACATCACTATCCTGGCCCAGGATAGTGATGACTAACATCACTATCCTGGACCATAGGATTGTGATGACTCAGAATCCACAATGACGATAAGACAATTTCAAGTACAACAAAAGCACTTTATTATCTTGTAAGGCATGGGCGATAACACAAATCAAAACAAAAATTAAAAAATATTACATTCCCTAATCCAACCAATCATAGTTTCAATCACGTCTTAACGACGGTCCTTAACCAAGACGCATGGTGGCTCTGCTTTTTCCTCCCAGTAGAACTGAACAGAGCCACACCGCGCTATGTGACACACCATGAGAGGATCCTACTCCCATCCATGCGGGGAGGGTTCAATGGAACTGATCAATCGCACTGGAAGCCACTGCACGGGGCCGTGTGCAAACGCCACTGGAATACATCTAGCGTGACATTAACTCAGTATATGGCCAGGCTCATGTTTATTTTATGTTATATATGTCCTGAAAACCGATTCACAACCACAACTGCACAAAATGACTGAGCACCATCACAGACGGAACAGCACAGAACAGCTAAACAAAAATCCCCATTCTAGGATCTCCCCCCCACCCTCTCCCCCCTCCTCACTATTCTACTGCATAATAAAGTGAGATGGTTTTGACTTTCAAGCCGTGGTAGCAGAGATTGCGACTCATATTTATCAGTTCAGTGAGCTACAACAGAGAAGCCCCCCCCCCCATCAAATTGGTTTTCCCGCCATCGATAGTTCCATCTGCGGCGGTGGGAAGCAAACCCGCCACATCCACATCTGAATTAAGCCGACACACACCGGGTCGATAGATCGGCATCTCCACCCTCCTCCCATCTGTCCGTCGCTGCAGTCGAGAGTCAGCACACGCCGCACGCGGATAAGATAAGCGGAGCGTCATACATTACACGCTACTTAATGAAAACCCATGTCCGACCAAGCCTTTTCATTACTGCCTCGTTGAAATCGAGGGCTTTCGGGCCTTTCTTGTGACTCACGCTGTGTACGGTATCGAGAGAGAGAGAGAGAGAGAGAGAGAGAGGAGAGGAGAGAGAGAGAGAGAGAGAGAGAGAGAGAGAGAGAGGAGAGAGAGAGAGAGAGGAGAGAGAGTTAAGAGGGAGAGAGAGAGAGAGAGAGAGAGAGAGAGAGAGAGAGAGAGCGAGAGAGAGAGAGAGAGAGAGAGAGAGAGAGAGATATCAGAGACGCCCGTGGGAGCAAAGTGTGATTTGTGTGTTAAAGTGGAGCTGCCTGAATCGTTTGTATGTGTGACTAAAGTGTTCATTACCCTGCCTGCATTGGATGTATGATACACCTCTTTATGATGCACCATTCTTACTGCCAAAGGAACACAGAATGCAGAGCAGAAATCCTTTCTATTGCTTTTACTAACACCTTCTCCACAACATTCTATGTTATTTTATGTTCCTTTATGTATAACTGAGAATGTATGTATGTGTGTGTGTGCGTGTGTGTGTGTGTCTGTGCGTGTGTGTGTGTGTGTGTGTGTGCGTGTGTGTGTGCGTGTGTGTGTGTGTGTTTGTGTGTGTGTGTGTGCCTGCATGTGTGCCTGCATGTGTGTGTGTGTGTGTGTGTGTGTGTATGTATGTGTGTGTGCATACATGAGAACTCCACTGCTAGGAGCTTTTGTGACTCGTATACCTGTGTTTCATCTAGGGCCACCACTGGTATCACATTTCCAGCACCTATCGATTTCTGGCAGTAATTCCAGGATGAGAACCATAATCCCAGCCACTCAAGGATTGATCCCCAGCGTGTCGGGCCCACCTGCTGGGATCTCCACCCACCAGCCAGCCGGCAAAAAACAGCCGCCCTTGTCTCCTCTTTATCTATCGACACGCCCCGACATCGCCCTGGCAACACACGCATCACAGTCTGGTAAGCAGGATACCCCCTTCTACTCCTCCCAGATCCATATCTTTGCAGGACCCCGCGTTTGCCTAAAACATGGCATGTCAGAGGCAGGTAGAGGGGGTGAGTAGTGATACTCATAGTGTTCTGTAGGCTTCTAGGCGGGGTTTCTCTCGTGGCAGCTGATGTGAAAGGCGTGGGGGGAGGAGGAGGGGGGGGGGGGTGTGTGTGTGGGGGGGGGGGGGGGGGGGGTGGGGTGTATCCTTTCTGAGGAACCTGCGTCCTGTATCAGACTGCATCTGACCTCTGATCCCTGACCTCTGACCTCAGGCCCACGATCAACCGTCCGATTTCATTCACGTGAAGAATGACTTTAATTACACGTCAGCTTCAAGAAAATCGAATCTCTCTTGCGGTTGAGAAAAGGCATAGACTTAAGACCCGGTGTCCTTGACCACTCACCAAGAGTTGAAATTGCAAAGAATGTTTTTTTTAACAATGACCCTCCGGTGAACCAAAGATGCTCTGCTGAGAAGAAGAGATGCCACTTGTTTCAGGGGCACGATGGAGTGTAGGCAGGGTATGGGAGAGCCAATCATTTTCTGATTGTGCAATCCTGGTCCTTGACTCTGAATGGTGCATAAGAAGACAAACTTTGTGATGGCCTTACATTCATTAAATCATTTACAGGTGAAAAATGGTATTGTGTCGTTCCTTTACTTTTATGATAGCGCTGCTGTCCGTGTGCCACGGTATAGCTGCCAACTACTGGTCATGGAAAAGCTATGTTCACTTATTACTGAAATAGATTTTCATTCTATATTATTTAGCTCCATTCACCTTCATGCCTTCTACACCGTATGCAAACTGCCCCTGGTGCTCAAGCGTGGTACTACATTGTTTTTTTAAGCTCTTTCTCTCTCTCTCTCTCTCTCTCTCTCTCTCTCCCTTATCTCTCTCTCTCTCTCTCTCTCTCTCTCTCTCTCTCTCTCTCTCTCTCTCTCTCTCTCTCTCTCTCTCTTCTCTCTCTCACCTATAATAGCCCTGGTGGTTAAACAGAGAAGATATTCTTTACAATATGCTTCCAATTTCAGCCCCACATGCTACGATAGCACCATTCTATCACATTTACATAAATGTACTAAAATGTACTCATTCATATATATTTTATATTAATACACTATTACATTTTATATACATTGTATATGAATGTAGACAGCACTCCATGTAAATGGAGCTGCGGCTTCAATTATTTTCTTTACTTTATGTGGTTATGATCCATAAAAGCGTGAATGGATGGAGGATATAGTGAATTAAACATGAATACCAAAATAAATGTATCTGCTTTTGGTGCTATTTTGCTTCTGATGTCCTTTGTTTTGGTCGGGGTTTCTTTATTCCACATTTCCCCACCGGCCAGAGGCGAGTTAATATGTTACCCTATTTCAGTGACAGCACATCAAAAGATTATTTTCCAAACTGCAATCGCAAAATTGCCAGTGTACTGCTTTGATGTCACATGCCATGCCATGGCTCACACAACACACACGCACACATACACACAACACACACATACACACACACAAATACATACAACACACATGCACACATACACACAACGCACACATACACACACACAAATACATACAACACACATGCACACATACACACAACACACACATACACACACACAAATACATACAACACACATGCACACATACACACAACACACACATACATACACACAAATACATACAACACACATGCACACATACACACAACACACACATACACACACACAAATACATACAACACACATGCACACATACACACAACACACACATACATACACACAAATACATACAACACACATGCACACATACACACAACACACATACACACACACACAAAAAGCATCGCTACGCACACACACCGGCCGACAACCACGACACCAGTGACTCCCCCCCCCCCCCAAAAACCTTTCGCAGGGACTCTGTGACGCTCGTCACTCCCTCTCTCTCTCTCTCTCTCTCTCTCTCTCTCTCTCTCTCTCTCTCTCTCTCTCTCTCTCTCTCTCTCTCTCTCTCTCTCTCTCTCTCTCTCTCTCCCTCTCCCCCCCCCCCCCCCCTCTATCATCGCCCTAATTGCTTCCCAAGTCAGAGGGGGCGTGTCTTCTGAACGGTTTGTTAGGCTGGAGCTGCGGTCTGTCACTCATTAGGGCTGATTTATCCGGCGCTCCGGCTTATCATATTGACACAGCGCCGGGGGGTGGGGGTGGGGGTGGGGGTGGGGGAGGTTTGGGTGGGGGGAGGTTTGGGAGAGGGGTTGTAGAGGGCTGGGGGGGGAGGTTGGTGCATCGACTGTGGCAACAATGTGTCAGGGTTAATCCAAGCGGGTTGCCAATCACGTCGAAAAAAAAAAAAGAGGTAACGTTTTAAGTCAAAGCGCTAATTGCCTCACTACTCCCAGGACCCTTCCACAGATCTCACCAGGGGCCCCTTCACCAGGTCCCACACACTGCACACACATCATCTCACGCACACACACATCACACACTCATAGATACATATAGTATCTATGTGTGTGTGTAGTATAGTATTGTTTAGTATAGTTTTAGTATTGTTGTATACTATAGTTATAGCAGTGGTGAAGCGTTAGGGCCTTCAAGGTATTCAGAGAAGACCCTGGAACCCTCAGATGAAACAAAAACAATATAGAATTAATTGTATTCATAAAATTTAATACAATTTAAATAAAATGAATAAATGAGAATCGTATTATATATTATATATTACATAATTATATATTATTATATATATATTACAGTTTTACGTTGATTTGTTTGTCTTTCTCGGTCCATGCACTACGCATTTGAGTGGTTTTGGTTGAGTGGTCAACCAAAGTACTCAAATGCTTTGGCCCTTAGACTGAATGAGAGTGTACGTTTGGATTGACAATTTGATCAACCAATCATATATTGGTTTGTAGCAAATGGGCGTATTGTTTCAGATTTCCCCACAGTTCCATAGTACGCTAGAAGGTCCCCGTCCCGTTACTGGCTCAAGACAGAGGATCTAGCTTAGTGCTACGTTGGTTTTTTTCTATGTATGTTTTTTACGGAAGGTCCAGTTGTGTCGCCATTGAGTTATAGTATTGTTGTAGAAAATGCATACTGCGGGACGGAATGGAAAGTAAGCATTTCATTGTACTTCAAATCATCTTGAATCTTGAATATGTAGTATATCGTATATAGCCTACGAACATTACATTACATTACATCACATTACAGTCATTTAGCAGACACTTTTGTTCAAAGCGACTTACAATAGTGCGTTTCAACAAAGGAAGGTAAGAGAACAACTCGTCACCAGAAGTCAAAAGTACAATTCATTCCTAACAAGTCTCCAAGAACTGAGCCGGTGTTAAGGTAAAAGTACAATAAATTCAGGTATTCTTTACCTAATAACGTCTCCCAACTCATTGTAAAAACTGTTGCATTTCTATATTTGTATTTACATAGTTAATTGCAGTTTTTCTATTTTCTATTGTGTTTTGCGCAATTTCTACAAGGCACTGCCCCTTTCAGTTCACTGCATATACTGTATGTGTATGTGACAAATACAGTACTTGAATCTTGAATCATGGCAAACGCTGGGAAGGATAGTTCTGCTTCTATCACTCTCACCGAATAAAATGACGTGCTATCAAAATGACGTGAATTTTAAGTGATTTCCAGCTATTCAGAGTGCCGGCAAAACATTTGACGGTATGTAAGTATATATAATATGAATGAGACTCACCGCCAGCAGCAGGGGCCGGCTCTCTTTGACTGCGCCCACGCAGCCCAGGCAGCCAATCACCATGATGATGGTTCCGGTGGCGATCAGCAGATTGGCCGCGGACAGGGAGGGCAGGGACGACGACAGGGTGGCAAAGTTCCCCTGGGTCACGGAGAGCCACACCCCCACGCCCAGTATGCCGCACCCTCCTAGCTGTGAGAGAGAGAGACAGAAGTGGAGAGAGAGAGAGAGAGAGAGAGAGAGAGAGAGAGAGAGAGAGAGAGAGAGAGAGAGAGAGAGAGAGAGAGAGAGAGAGAGAGAGAGAGAGAGAGAGAGATAATAAGAAAGACAATTAGAAAGGACACCAGTACTGTTCACAGATGCATCTAGAGCAAACAAATGCATAATAATAAACACACAATGCAGACACACATGCAGTATGATGACGTACAGCACACACACACACACACACACACACACACACTTCGCAAGACTCCCGACGGCGATATGATCTCCATGGTTAAAGACATGATTATTGTTTCCCCCCCCACCGCCCGCCCCCCCGCCTCCCCCAACTTTCTCTCTATTATCCCAGTTGCAACACTGCCTCCTTTTTAATGAGCAGTAAGTAGGCCAGGGCCTAGATCAACAACGCCGGGGAGTGTATTGTTCGGTCCTCCGCGCTGCCAGGAGGACAGGAGGCCATAAGACGGGAGCAGTCTGAGGACCTGAAGGAAACTCAAGTGGCCGTCTCCATATCGTACCCATTAGGCCCTGAGGTGTTCTGTTCATCCCCCTTTAATGAAGATATCAAGAGACAAAATCAAGAGTAATGATGCCCCCCCCCGAATAATGGTGTGACCAGACGAGACAGCAGGAAGGTAAACTGCACGGTGCTACACCTTATCATTTGTATTGCTTTTGAAAATATAAACTATTTTCTTTTTCGTGTGGTTATTGGAACGGTATTGCATTAAAGGTAGTAGACCATAAGATGTATATATACGATGTAATATGTGTTTTTTAGCCGTCCTAAATGAGGCAGCGCTCAAAGGTGTGATATTTATACGACGTCAATATATAGTCAGGTAAACACAGAGTAAAACACAACTACCGATAGTGTGTTAACTATGTGTTTACTATTCCCTCACATATTTTGTACACCGTTTTGTACACCTGTGTGTTATACATTATTTCATTAAGAAAAAAACCTCTCGTGGCTATTTTGTCTTGGGCTGGGTAGAATCAGAACACACCAGTCTGTCTTAGCCTGGGGCCTTCTTTTTTTCTTTTTTTCTTTTACATTTTAAATATTGTTCTAATCACATCAGGGTGGGTTCCTGAAAATGTTCTCTGCAGTCGTGCCAAACACTGTGCAACTTGATCTATATTTGGAAAAAGCCGAAGAGGTAGGAATTTAAGAAGAGATACCCTATCACATGCAAGTGCTACAGACGAGCTCTCCGGCAGTGTGTGCGCACCAATGGTAACACACACACTAAACTTTAGTTTACAGGCGTCTTCCGCCGTGTTTGCTTTCAAGTCCAAACTAAATCCCAAGCGGTGAAAACATCTTATAGCACCAAGGAGAAGGAAAGAGTAGAATAGTATAGCACAACTCACACACATGCACACAGACACACACAGACGCAAAAGAGACACACACTCACACACACACACACACACACTTACACACACACTTACACACGTACACGTACACACACACACACACACACACACACACACACACACACACACACACACACACACACACACACACACACACACACACACACACACACACACACACACCAGAGGAAGAGAGCAACATTAAAAGAGAGAGAGAGAGAGAGAGAGAGAGAGAGAGAGAGAGAGAGAGAGAGAGAGAGAGAGAGAGAGAGAGAGAGAGAGAGAGAGAGAGAGAGAGAGAGAGAGAAGAGAGAGAGAGAGAGAGAGAGAGAGTGTGAACACGGTTGCTTGATTTGATGCATAAAATGCATCTCCTGGGAAACAGTTGCACTCCAATCTCTTTCGCTTGGGCCATTTCTTTATATCTTCTTGCGATACATGCGAGTAAATCGCCTCGTTCTGGTTTTATGGGCTGAACGCGATTCTATCTATCACTTATACTGGCCACAGATTTAGCCTGAATACTCCCATACACAAAGCTCTTGAACTGTTGGTATTCAACAACCACTTGCCTGGTGGTTGTGTATCTTACCAAAACGTGTGTGTGTGTGTGTGTGTGTGTGTGTGGCTGCCACAGTGTGTCGCAGCCAAAATATGCGCCAGAATACTCAATACTAATTAGCATGCAACGTTCATTTAACGTTCAAGACTTTTGTGCCATAGGACTACAGAGATTGGCCTGGCCTGTCCTGGCCCCAAATTGGTGGAAACTCACCTCTTCAGGAAAAACTACCCAGATCCTTCCTCTGAGCGCATCCTCTTAAGTAGTGTTAAGTAGATTGTTAGTTAGATATTGTTCTATTGTTTGTCAACTTATCTTTTTTCGGCTTATTGTACTTTTACCTGAACTTATTGTACTTTTACCTGAGCACTGGCTCAGTTCTTAGAGACTTGTTAGGAATGAAATGCACTTTTGACTTCTGGTGACGAGTTAGTTCTCTTACCTTCCTTTGTTGAACGCACCATTGTAAATCGCTTTGGATAAAAGCGTCTGCTTTAATAACTGTAATGTAATGATTCCGCTGTTGTTATGTTACTACACCGTAAATGAAAAAACATAATCACTCTTCCAATAAAGAGAGCCTGTGACCTCTGGGTAGTGATGAGTGATGCTGGGTGTCGACCCCCCCCCCCCCCCCCCCTCTGGTGAGCTCCGGGATGCTGCTCCATGCACCTCCCTTCCACAAACACCGCGCGACATCATTCTCAGAGCTTTTGTTTGCTTGTTTGTTTATTCATGTGGTTGGTCTGTTTTTCTAGCTCAAACAGTTTCGATAGCCAGCAGTTTAGTTGCTGTGTACTTGTCAGCGGGGGGGGGGGGGGGGGGGGGGGAGGGGGTTGTGTCCTCAACCAGCATGTATTCTATTCTAACGCAAACATATCCCTCATATCGGAGGATGGGTTTTCTGTGGAATCCGCGCAGCAAACACTACCCAGCTTAATTGTAGAGGCGGGACGGCAGCACAAAAGATAACGATAAAATACACTTATTTAAAAGTCCATTTGGCTCTACAAAAAAATAACATTACACTCAAAAGAAGACCGACCTTCCACTGATTATAGTTATTTGAATGGTTTAAAGTTGCCACAAAAGCCTACAAAATTAAACAACTGCTTAGAAATGTGTTCTGTGGATCAAAATATGGGTATTTTTATTACCAGGAATGTCACGGCAAATGGCTTTTTTCCCCCGGGACTTCCGGGGACTTTCTCAGTGCCCTCCCCCCCAGGCTAAATCACCCTGGCAAATCAGCTTGGAGTTTAGCTCTGTGGGATTCAGTTGCCTTGTTGTTGTTGTTGTTGTTAGCCTGAAGAGCTAAACAAGATTTAACAATGGCTGCCAGCAATGAATACCAATCCACGGATCAAATGAGGACTTTGACTTCAGTCAAGTCTGACTGAGTGGAAGGATTCAGGGATATATATTTGAGCCAGAATACAACAGTGAGGAAATCTTACAGCAGAGGTGTGCAACAGTGTGTTCAGAGTCCTGCCGTTCAGCGTCTTTCATTCAAGTAATAACAGATCACTTCATGGACGTTGGACAAACACTTTTACGGCTATGTGTTTATAAATGCAGTATAACCATTACTAAACAACTTTTAAACCTCTCATTCAATGAATATAGTAGCAATGCTTGTATACGAGGAACTTTGCAAATAGGTTTATGGCGTTGATTATTTATGCAGTAAAGCCGTTGCTAAACTACCGTTTTCAGAGTTATAGCATTAGCCCAAGTGAAACCACAGCAGGCTTACACAGATTATGGTCTGGCATTTATACCCTGAAGACGGAGGATTACAATGTCTGCATTTATAGCGCGGACACGAGGATTACGACGTCTGCGGCAGCTACAGAAGACGATACAGACCGAACCACGATACAATACCCACCGGCTGCTGTGGAAGCAGGGACCTGGCCCAATCTCCGTTATCAACGGTTACAGACCATGCATATATTACAAAAACGTGGACAGGATTGAAAGAAGCACAGCAGTTTCGGACTTTCTTTGCTCTGGATGCTTGATCCGTGCGGTGATATGGCAAATAACATCTACATTTTGAATCCTCTTTATTGGTCACATACATGTAAACACATTTAATCCATCCTAGTATTAGAAGCAGTGGGCAGCTATTGTATACACAGCGCCAGGGGTGCAGTGTAGGGTCTGGTGCCTTAAGCAAAGGCACCAGACCCCAGGAGGCGAACTGGCATTTCTTGAACCGGCGAACCGGAAGTCCCAACAGACTAAGCTACTCCCGCTCCCCGTACTTTTCTTTATTTTATCATGCGGCTCCTTACAGGAAAACCACTGTTTTACAGTGCTCAATAGTGTAGTGTATTTCTATACCCTTAGTATAAACTAAAACACTGTATTTTGACACTGTATGCATTGTAAGAGCCATGTGTTTAGATAAGCATCTTCTGGTGGCCACCAGGCGCTACTAGGACGACGGAACACGACCACCTGGTGTTTTATGGCTTCCAATGCGGGAAGTGACAAAAGGCACCGTGACCATTGGTAGTTAGTAGTAGACCAATGATGTTCTTATATTAGTTATATGCAGAGCCTATATAATGTGTGGAAAAGAAACGCGTCGTCAGTCTGACCAAATTTGGCACGGCAGGCTCCATCATGCTGCAGATCAATTATTTGATGCATCAATAAAGATATTGGCGGCAGTATAGCTCAGGAGGTAGAACGGTCGCCTCACGACCGAAAGGTCGCTGGTTCGATCCCCCGGCTTCACCTAGCAAAAAGTGTCGAGGTGTCCTTGAGCAAAACCCTAACTGCTCCTGTCTCCTTGCATGGCTGACTCCGCCGTTGGTGTATGAATGGGTGAATGTGAGGCATGACTTGTAAAAGCGCTTTGGATAAAAGCGCTATATAAAAGCTACCATCATATTGAAGTTAGTATCCGGACCCCTGCAAATGATTCTTATTCCACAAGGGTAGAAATGATGCTACAATGGTTACATGTGAAATGTGATGGCAGCCGCTTCAGCAACTCGCTATCCCGTACAAACCAAGCCCGAGACAAAGAGACGGCCTGACGTGATGTAGTCCACAGGGTGGAGAAATACAGTCTATAGAAAATACTAAACAAAAGTAGCTGAGCCTCTCTCTCACGTCGGTGGTTTGTCCCTGAGCCTGGGACACTATGATGACACGATGATAACATTATGAGTTGATAAAAGGGTGGCTGTGCTAGTGGAATGCCACTTTGAGCCCAGGGAAGGACAATGTTGACTCGCTAAAGGTGTGTGTGTGTGTGTGTCCACTGCAGCCTCACTAAGATCCTCTGTATAATTATAAACAGCGGTAAGCACATTTTTCTGCATGAAGATTCAGAGCTAATGTCCCCATTTTTTTTACTTAACAAAAAAAAGATAATTATTGTTTTCATTTTGACATGAAGGTTTTGTTTTGTACAAAGAAAGAGGAAACGGTTCCCCGGTCAATGCATTGGTAATGGACGCAGTCGGCAGGACGCCACTTCTCGTGGACACTGAGCAAAATACATTCAGCAGATGATCTGTTGTTGCCTAACAAAAGATAAACCTTCTAAGATCTAACCTTCGGTAGAACCAAAATAAACCTGGTATTGTGCCTACCTCAGCAATTACACCATAATAATTATTACTACAAGACACTTCGACAAGGATGTCTATGACCTGAGAGACAAGAGGTTATTAGTGCGGCATATATCATTCAATTTGACATGGTTATGGTTGAGTGAGTGAGTGAGTGAGTGAGTGAGTGAGTGAGTGAGTGGGTGGGTGAGTGAGTGAGTGAGTGAGAGAAAGAGAGAGAGAGAGAGAGAGCACACCACATGCCTTGGCAGTACATACAGACACTTTGACATAGGCAGGTTCCAACAGAGGAGATGATCCAAACTGCTAGCACCTCTTGCTGTATATCCTGAGCTTAATTAGTCAGTTATTCTGCATTCCAGAATGCTAATTTAACAACGCAGGTGTGAACTACATCGTCCCCTGAAGTGCAAGAATAGTTAATTGGGGGGGGAAAAAATAAATGTTATACTTTTAAACATGTACTCGGTTGGGGGGAGGGGGGGGGGTTGTCAAGGTAATTAAAGCTGGCAGTCCATGGAAAGGATGGTGGAACATTTCCACGGTGTTGGAAGGTTCCTCTCAGAACAGGCATGACTGTGACGAGGGTTGAGCTCGAAATCAAATGTGTTGTGTCTGTAATGAGTTGCATCCACACCCCATTGATCTGTACTATAGGGTGGCATATAATATATAATATAATATAGGTGGCGGCAACATGATAGATTCACCAATTACCGCTGTGCGACTCGCAATACTCGCCAATAAGACTATGGATTGCTTCCAATGCACAGAGCAGGGTTCAAATTAAACTGAAATTTAACCCATTTCACTTGGGTTGTGGAAGTATAACACTCCACTTCCGATTTTTTGTAGTCTTATTATTTCTCATGTTACTGGTTTACTTTACATGAGACACATGCTATGTAAATGGTATATGGACTGCTTTTTCTTATAGCGCTTTTATCTAAAGCGCTTAACAAGTCATGCCTCACATTCAACCATTCATACACACATTTAACCACCTGTATGCAAACCTTTAACCATTCATCATGGTCATCTTGGTAGATGGTTAAAAAAACAAACACCTTCATTTGCAAACGGGGGCACAAGATAAGTGTGAGTTTTTCTGCTCTGCCACAGCTTGTTCCTGCTGATCTGCCTGTGTTTTCCATCACGTAGGAAAATTCCTTCAATAATCGTCAGCATGGGTTGGGACTTGAAGTGCTTGAAGTACTTGAACTGAGTGAACGGAGGAGATGGCATATTGTCTCCCCCCCCCCCCCACTGGTGTTGGTGTACTTATTGTGTTCAATGTGGCAAAGCGCTGGCATGATGAACAGACACGGATATATTGCAGACAATTTCATCATTCCAATACCTTCCCTGTGAGCCTGGGTTATCCAGCTGAGATGACCTGTTGTTAAATTCACTTGACAGGTTAAAGTACACAGACATGAATCCACGCTGACCATTTATTGCTATGACTATCACTGGCATGTTTATGATTGCTGCACCTTGCCATATGAAGCGATCATGCTTCATCAAACTCTTTGGATACATCAGGAATTATTCATGAATCCAAATGCCTCGCGAGAGATGTGATTTCCGATTTGATGTGATGTTATGGTTTCTCTGCATAGCACATAATAACAGGCTGTATATAACACTGTTCATGCACAAGCTGAGCAACATTTCAAAAACAGTAAAGATACAGATTAAATAACCGAAAACCATCTGGCTTATGTTTCCTTGGAAACAACGATGAATTTGGGATTCCTATTGGGAATTGAATGAACAAAATATCTGAAGCAGAATCAATATTTATATCAACACACTTAAAAAAAACATGCTCTTTTTTTGCTATTCCATGCACAGACTCATTGATGAAGCAAAATATTTGAAAATACGACCCTAATCAGCCCAACTTCTGCAGGAATATGTATTGCTTCCACAGAAATGTTGACTCTTCCACATATACTAGTCCTTTAGAAATCCACTCAGGGTCAGTATGTTGTATCATTTCCCCCTCGTTACCGACGGGGAGGGAAAAATACGATTCGGTGGCCGCCTGGGGCGTTTCAGATTCTCTCTGCATCACATTAAGTTGCTAATAGTCAGGAACATGACTAGAAGTTGTTACTAGTTCGGGCATTACTAAGTGGTAACTAGTCAGGAGTATTAGTTATGTATCGACGCTGCAACCGGATTCTAGTAAGCCACTGGTTTGTAACTAACGAGTGGTTACTAAGGACTCTACACACAGGCTTAGCAGCACACTGACACGTGGCTATGAGGCCTTGGAGGAGCCTGTGAGTGTGACTCCACACAGAGAGAATCACTGTGAGAATCCACAGCAGGGGGGCTCACAGCGAGTGACCATTCCTTCTGCTCCCATCTCAGCTCCTGAGCTCCTTCATACCTAGCCATCTGAACGGGGGGGGGGGGGGCTCATCCATTGGCTGACCTACTTTCCTCAGTTTGAGTGTGTCCAGAGTCCACATGGCTGTCCAAAAGTCAGTTTGAGCCAACAAGACAGAGGTTCCTGTATTGATTAGGCTGGTAAACAGCTGTGGGCCACAGTGTAAAGAGGGCTTTTACATGTTGATTTGGACAAATTGCCAGTCTCTCAGCAGCCAACCGCCGAGTTCACTGGGATTGCATTAATCACACTTTGGTTCCATTTCCTTGTACCAGGGTACATGTTAGCGCATTTACGCAGTTTCCTTTTAGACCACTGCACTTCCAGTGTCCGAGTCTGTGTGTGTGTGTGTGTGTGTGTGTGTGTGTGTGTGTGTGTGTGTGTGTGTGTGTGTGTGTGTGTGGTAAATCGACTGCATTTATATAACCTTTACCCAAAGCGCTTTACAATTTTTGCCTACCGACGTCAGGAGCAGCCCACTCTACCTCCTGAGCTATTGCCACCCCATGTGTTCATGTCTGTGTTCATCAGTGTGTGTGTGTGTGTGTGTGCATGTGTGTATGTGTGTGTGTGTGTGTGTGTGTGTGTGTGTGTGTGTGTGTTTGCGTGTGTGTGTGTTTGTTAACATGCATGTGTTCATCAGTGTGTGTATGTGTGTGTGCATGTGTGTGACTAGTGACAGTGTGTGTTCATGATTTATGCGTGTGTTTATGAGAGAGTGTGTGTATGTGCAAGTGTGTGTGTGTATGTGTGTGTGTGTGTGTGTGTGTGTGTGTGTGTGTGTGTGTGTGTGTGTGTGTGTGTGTGTGTGTGTGTGTGTGTGTGTGTGTGTGTGTGTGTGTGTGTATGTGTGTGTGTGTGTGTGTGTGTGTGCGCGTGTGTGTGTGTGTGTGTGCGTGTGCACGATCCAATCATAAATCAATGAAGTTAAAGCAAAGACAACTTTATCCTTTTGCGGCATGACCAACTTTGAGTATAAAGACGCAATTCATAAGGACCACCTTTTTGTTTTACAAGAGTAGGAGGAACTATCCAGTGTCCAAAGGTATTATCCCAGCGTAGCTTTATAGCACAAAAATAAAGGCTGCTTGGAAAGTTGGATTGTTTTTTCTGGATTGTTTTCCAATTAAATACACAAAGAAAAAAGAGATTTGTTGGGCTGATTTGGTTGCTTTTTTTTTTTTCATATAAATTACACAAGCCCGTAGAGTATAACTTTCCCCATGGGGTTTTGTATATATGGCCTTCAGCCTTATCAAAGAGACATGGGTTTGGATCAGGTCCAGCCCTCTTCAAACGCATTTTTTATAACCCAACCTGAGAGTCGAACTTGCAATTAAAAAAAGACTTCAGTGGAGTGTAACGGACATGATTTGACATTTCTGCTCATTAATTAGGCCGGCAACCAGGGTCCAGTTTCAGTACAATACAAAAAGTAGTTTTGAATCCTCAGAACATTTCTTAACTGTTAAACGGCACAACGGCGGTATGTATGAAAAATATTTTTCAGAACGGTGACAAATGGGGCTAAATGAATTAGCAATAAGTGGAAGTACTACTGGCCTTGATTAAATTTCAAGACATAATCTCTATTTATCATATCTCGTTAATTCTTAACACCGTATCCATTCATCAAAATATATGATGGCATTGCAATCTAAGATGGTGTTTGGTTATAGTGGCGGAGTGGTTGTGATGTTACGATAAGGACGGTATTTGGTTATAGAGGTCGGTGGTTGTGATGTAATGATAAGGACGGTGTTTGGTTATAGTGGTCGGTGGTTGTGATGTTACGATAAGGACGGTATTTGGTTATAGAGGTCGGTGGTTGTGATGTAATGATAAGGACGGTGTTTGGTTATAGTGGTCGATGGTTGTGATGTGATGATAAGGACGGTGTTTGGTTATAGTGGCGGAGTGGTTGTGATGTTACGATAAGGACGGTGTTTGGTTATAGTGGTCGGTGGTTGTGATGTGATGATAACGACGGTGTTTGGTTATAGAGGTCGGTGGTTGTGATGTGATGATAAGGACGGTGTTTGGTTATAGAGGTCGGTGGTTGTGATGTGATGATAAGGACGGTGTTTGGTTATAGTGGTCGATGGTTGTGATGTGATGATAAGGACGGTGTTTGGTTATAGTGGCGGAGTGGTTGTGATGTTACGATAAGGACGGTGTTTGGTTATAGTGGTCGGTGG
>CM051000.1:9090071-9110071 GCA_027704905.1 Muraenolepis orangiensis | reverse complement strand
CGTAACAGTTAGAAGGGCCACAGCGCTGAGGCTCGGGCTCCCACGGCATGGTAGCTAGGGGTTAAGTGCAGAAAAATAGTCTGTTCATGACTTCAGTTCATGACACAAAAGGTCCCCCTTTGGCATGGAGGAAGCACCTCGGGGCCATAGAAAAACTGAAGTTTAGAGTTAGATACACCGACCCATTGCCAATACACCAGACCCCATAGCTTTGCTACCGTTATCGCTATAATGACACAATTGGTGTCAAAGTGTACATGTTTGGGGTCAAGTCATCCAATTAAATAGGTTGCAATGCTAAAAGAAAAACAATGGTATTCTCGATACTATGGCAATTGGCCATAGTATCGCCATATCATCCATACTTTAATTTAAACGGTGCAGCCAATTCTACACATGACATGTGCTCCTCAAGTAGCCAGAGACTCAGACAGAGCTGAAGGAATGATGGGATTTGCCAGATTGCATGCAGATGGTGGCCGATCTATGCGGTCACGGCTCTTCTTTGTCCTGGCCCCAAAGTGGTGGAATGAGACTTGTAAGGAATGCATGGCATTTTTGACTTCTGCTTCTGAGTCTCTTACTTTGTTGAACAGACTATAGTAAGTTGCTTTGGACAAAATCATCCTCCAAATGACTGTAATGTAATAGTGGTGATAATGGTGGTGGTGCTCAGGTTGTAGTGCAGCTGATGATGAATCCAGTAGCGTGGCACAAAAGCTGCAGGAATGCCATTGACAAAAGTTGAGAGGAGAAGAAGAAGAAGAAGAAATAAAAAGCACAAAGAAAAAGAAAAAGCACAAAGAGTCTGTGATCACAGTGAACACACAACGCACAGACTTTACATACCCCCTCAACACCACCGTGAACCAGTCCACACATGAACCAGTCCACACAGTGTCCCTTCATGGCTCGGATTGAGAAGAGAAAGAATGTGCTCAGGTGGGGGCTGACCAGCATCTTGCTTGCTATAGATTGTTTATCGTTGTGCATGTCGGACTTTGCTCTATAGAAAAGCAGAAACTGTTGGATGTGGCGACTAAAAGTAATGCAACTCGAGGCATATGTTCTTTGCTTGAATTTGTTGAAGATTATCGTTGCTCAGGGGAATCACTGGTCAATGTCTGACTTGACAGCCCAGCTGGACAAGCGCATTGCTGGTTTGGACCTTTCCATACATCAGATAGAACAAGGGAGGACATTGAGCTCCTGGTTCTAGACATCAGCTCAGCAGAAATATATCTGGTCTTGTTTTTGACGATGACCTGAGCAAAGCTGTTTAGCACATGAAAAACAACATATCTACTGATGCATCCATTATCCTAAAAGCAGCCAAAATCCAAGAGTATCTCCTCGTGAAGCAGGCTTTTACAGGTTCCTTCTCAACCTCCTGTGAAGCAGATAAGACTGTTACTACACATGCTTCTTGATGGATCAGGTATTGACCCGCCATCCTGGACCTGAAAAGTCCCAGGTTGAAACATCCATTGGGCAGCAAATCAATTTAAACTCCATTAGATGCAGATCCAACAAATCTGGCAGTGTTCCTCGTCACATAAAAGAGATGGAACCACCAGCTTTGCTAAATCTCACATTGAAACTACAACTTCAAACTGGCAGTAAATACATGGTGAAAGCCGTGCATAATCAAGGTACGTGTGTGTCATATGATGAAAAACGGACCGCTCATTCAGCACAGACATCGCAAATTCAGTGATCAATCACTGGGAGTAGATTGATGGTAGGGGTCCTACCTCGAGCAATCAAGGGTGTCTTCACCACTGGTGGTGAACTCATCATCGACAATCAGCCCTCCATGGAACATGCATCAGCATTCAACAGCACTTCTCTTCGGGCAGCAAACTATATATCACGCTTTATATATCATGTCATGCTTTATATGTGAAGCATGTGAAAACCTTCCCAGCTTGCTGCACAACCATGGATCTGGATGTTTTAATGCCAACTGATGAGGTCACCGCCAATTAACAATCTAAATATAGGACATTCATGGTAGCTGTCAACCACTGTTCACACTGGCCAAACAACTTCAGTGGAAGTTCCCCCGGACAGAGCTTTGTGAGGACTCCTTCTGTTTACATTTGGGCCAATGCTACAGAGAAGATACTGTGGAGTGTGTCTGGTGATTGGCTAGAGGGCAGCGGGTTGACCACAGCTCTCACCAATAGTGGTATCTCAACTAGTGGCAAAGCTTCATCATAGCAGACTTATTCATACTCTACTACTTCTACTACTTCTACACTTCTTCTTCTCCCCTCTACATGGAGACACCTGATTCTCTGATGCCATGAGTATTTCAAATGATCCATTTACACTCGATCATACCCACTATGCCCGGAACCTGCCCATCCACCATGCCACGATATGGTAACACTAGAAGAACAACAGCTTGGGAAGTGGTCACTTCATAGGGCAGAAGTCAAGGTGAATATTCTCCAAGATCCTGCATGACCAGATACGTGAGCAACTCATTGATTGGCCCAAAATCCTGGTGGTGTCATATGTATATATTCTGGACGACCCAGGCACAGTTCACCGAGAGCAGGTGGTTGCTCCTTAACTGGCATGCTGAGTCCAGGGATTTGAGGGCTCAAAGGAGTCAGAGGAACAGACGCACCATGAACACTACCAACATGTTCAAGCTATGAGGTCATTTTCTGATATATTGCAAATTGAGTGACGCACTCGCACTGATAGATGCCTTTGAGGACCTGGGAAATCCCTTCATGAAGGAAAGTGGGTACCTGCTGGACTTAAATGAATCAATCGGTATGCCCCATCGGTATGTGGTAGATAATATAAGAGAGGTGAAGGACATTGGAATGAAGAGATACACAACAGGTGATGAAAAGCGAGTCAGGGTACAGTAAGAGGCCTTCACCACTCCAATACCAAACAACATGCTGCATGTGTTTAAGGCTCTGCTTTGAAAGCGATGCAACAAATCAGAGGTGGCTGTTGTCAAGGACCTGACTCTCACTACTCAGTACCAATGCCTACCTTGCATCCATATTATATTACCCATGATAAAATGTTATGTTTGTTATTTCTGTGAGTGGACCTTAGAAAGCATGTTTTTTTTATTAGCATATTATACCCCCAATTGTCATGGTGAGGGGAAGACTATTACAAGTTGATGTACACTTTGACAACAATTGTGTCATTATAGCTATAACAGTAGCAAATATGGGGGATCTAGTGTATTGGCGATGGGTCTGATGAATTTCCGGCAGTCATTTTGAAAGAAATGCATGTCTAACTTGTTTCTTTGGATAAACATTTTTCTATGGCCCTAAGGTACTTCCTCCATGCCAAAAAATAACCTTTGCACCAGGAACTGAAGTCAAAAGTCAATTAACCCCTCTAATTAACCCCCTACTATAAGGCCCACGACCTGCCTCGGCGTCTATGTCTTTGCGAATCGGAGACAAGGCGAGTGTTGAGACAACGTGCATTATTAACTAGATCAATCAACGCAATGATCTCCGTCGTGAAGGAGATCGTTGGTGGTTATATCACCTGCGGGGGCCAGGGGTCTGTTAGTCTGTTTGAGTGGAAGCAGTTTAGCAGGTGAGTGGAAAAAGGCTTTGTGGTCGGTAATTGTGAGGGCTCAGACAACGTCCAACTTTCGCTTCATCATCCTGTTCAAAGTATTTCCTCACAGCGCAGTGAGTTGTCACGGGACAGCAGAGGGGAAGACGGGGAGAAACAATCATGAGAAATTCATAGAAAGAAAAAATGTGAAGAGGCAAATCTGTACAGTTTCGCTCGTCCCACTCTGTAAAAGAAAATAGAGTGGAAGCGCAAATAGATGTCTGTGATACACAGTTTGCATACGCAACCACCAGCCTCCGCTGCGAACAAAAAAAACTTCATCCTTATTAGACAGTGCGCTTTCTGTTCAGAGGATTCAATTTAGAAGAAGACCCGTCTGTGGATTCTTTCAGGGCTGGCATATCGCGGGGCCATTAAGATAAACACACGCACTCTTATTTTTTTTATATATATATTGGAAACATGTATATTTGATTAGGCTATTTGGTTACGGGCGAAAGATTTATCTTCTCGGCGGCAGTTAGCAAACCGCTTCACAAACGCTGCGTTTGCGCCGGGATGAGTTCAATTCCCCTGCAGTGTCTCAGGCCCTCAGACTCGGGGGGGGGGGGGACTCGAGGGGGGAGGCGGGACGGCGGGAGGGAGGTAGGGGAGGGGGGGAAGGTGGGGGAGGGGGGGAAGGTGGGGGTGTAACCACAATAGATTCATCTTCAGAATGTGGCGGGACTGGCCTTTGATCAGCCGAACAGCGGGAAGTTTTGTGTGGCTGCGATTACGCAGGCTGACAAGCACTGAGGTGGCTCTGTTGGAAAGCGAAGCGCGCAAGCGATGGCCGGGCCTGGGAGAAGGATCGATCATCCTTTATTCATCCGCCAACACGAAGAAGACACATTTCTTCATGAAAGTGCGAGACACCAGTCACTTTGCACTTTGGTGTGTGTATGTGTTGTTTTTGCGCGTGTGTGTGTTTTTGCGTGTGTGTTTTTGCATGTGCTTTTGCATGTGGGTCTGTGTTTTTGCATGTGTGTGTGTGTGTGTTTTTGCATGTTTGTTTGCATGTGTTTTTGTGTGTGTGTGTGTTTGCATGTGTTTTTGCATGTGTGTGCATGTGTTTGTGTGCATGTGTTTATGCGTGTGTGTGTGTATTTTTGCATGTGGGCCTGTGTTTTTGCATGTTTGTTTGCATGTGTTTTTGTGTGTGTTAGTGTGTGTGTGTGTGTGTGTGTGCATGTGTTTTTGTGTGTATGTGCATGTGTTTTTGCATGTGTATGTGTGTTTGTGCATGTGTTTTTGCGTGTGTGTGTTTGTGTGTGTGTGTGTTTGCATGGGTGTATTTGTGTGTGTGTGTGTGTTGTGTGTGTGTGCATGTGTTTTTGCGTTTGTGTGTATGTTTGTGTGTTTTTGTGTTAGTGTGTGTGTGTTTTTGTGTTAGTGTGTGTTTGTATTTATGTGTGTGCGCACCCAAAAAAATACCTTATAAACATCCGTGGGGGGGGGAGGGGGCACCGTGGGGGGGGGCTGTGACTATGCAGGCCCACGAGACAGCACTGAGGAGAGTCTATCGGAAAGACAGGTCCTGGGCAATCGATGGGACACACATCCATTCATCCGCGCAACACGCCCCGAGAAGACAAAGTTCTTTATCACACCCCGGCGTCCTATTTCATCTCATTCCATTTGCCTGAGACACCCCCAACAACCACCCCCACCACCCCCACCACCACACACAGCCACCACCACCACCCAACACCACCCAACACCACCGCCACCCGGTCTCCCAGCGTCGCCGAGACGACGTGGAGTAGTGCCGATGATATGTGAGATCATTAGGCAGATGGCGCCAGCGGAAGACGCTCTGGTGCTTGCATCAGTGAGCAAACAACGAGCGACAACCCCCCACCCCCCATAACCACCCCCCTCCTTCCGCCCGCCTCCTCCTCCCTTCCCCGCCTCCCCGCCTCCCCCGCCTCTATCCCTCTCTCTTCCCCCCCCTGTGTGCGTACATAATCCATACCGATCCATTTCAGCCCTGACGACAGCCGATTGGCTTTTAAAAACAACAGACCAGGTATACATTACAAATGAGGGGCCGGGCCTCATCGGGGAGGAAATGTATGCGGGACGCGTTTGCTTCTACACAGTCAGTCCAATTAGGGTTTATTTGGAGCACATTGTCCCCGGCAGCAGCAGTCTTGTGGCTGCTGCGTTAGCGCCGCGATGGTGTTGTCAACCCGGCGCCTCATGATGCAGCAGCAGCAGGAGCAGCAGGAGCAGGAGCAGGAGAGGATGACTTGTCATGTCATTGGAAGTTCTCTTCTCTACCCTCCTCCCCGCTCATCACCTGCTGTCTCCACACCTGCTGCTTTCCCTTCACCTCCTGAGCTCCACGTGTCCCTCGCACGTCACAAGCAACACCCCCACCCCACACCCCCCACCCTCATCCCCCAACCCAATCCACACACACGCACGCACGTGCGCACACAAACAAACACACATGTACACGCCACACGCACACACACGTACGCCAACATCCACAGTGCATAATGTGATTTTCGTGTAGTCCCGCTGTTGCCCTGCACCACCTGTATTGGCGGAGGTCCTTCATTCATTCATTCATGCTGGAGCACGGAGGGCTGGGCTTGTCTCAGCTCAGGTCACCTTCATCCTCTGAGCCCACATGGGCTGGCCATTCAGACACCAGGGGTATGCTGGATTTGCGACCCCCGACAGTGCGTCCTCCTGACTGTGTGATTATACTACACGTGTGTGTGTGTGTGTGTGTGTGTGTGTGTGTGTGTGTGTGTGTGTGTGTGTGTGTGTGTGAGTACTCCAGTATATACTGTACGTAATCATCAAGCGGTGTTTCCGGAGAGCGTAAAGGCTGTTTACAGTCCTCCTTCTCCTGAACCGCCTGTGCTTGGGCCAAAGCGGTCGATGCTCGTTCCTCCCGTGTCCTTGTTCGTGGTCGATGCGAGGGGGCGTTTCCCCCCCTGACCTAGCACTGATCTTCAAGGCCCTACCTCCGTCTCCCCGGCGCTCGTGTTCTGCCTGCTCTGCTGCACCTCAACAACCGGTGCTCGCTTCCTCTACGTATCGCAAACGCGTACACCCAACACCCAACACCGTCTCGCTCTCTATTTATCTGTTTTTCTTTATCTCTCTCTCTCTCTCTCTCTCTCTCTCTCTCTCTCTCTCTCTCTCTCTCTCTCTCTCTCTCTCTCTCTCTCTCTCTCTCTCTCTCTCTCTCTCTCTCTCTCTCTCTCTCTCTCTCTCTCTCTCTCTCTCTCTCTCTCTCTCTCTGCCCACTAGCATCTCCATTAACGCCACCGCTGCAGCAAACATACCCGCCATACTCGATTTCCCCTGTCGATAAAAAGAGGGATTTTTTTTTTCAACATTAATAAAGCTCCTCTTTTTATAGCCTGCTGAAAGTGTGAGACCATGTTTCACTTCCGGCCATAGTATGAGTGTGTGAGAAACGTGGGACGCATGTGTGTGTGTGTGTGTGTGTGTGTGTGTGTGTGTGTGTGTGTGTGTGTGTGTGTGTGTGTGTGTGTGTGTGCATATCTAAATAAAGATCTTATAAAGCATAGTGAAGGGAAGCAATGAGGAGGCAGGAGGAGTGATGGAGAAGTGTTGTGTACTCACAGTGGTACAGCGCAACGGTGATTATGGCAGCGCACCGTCCTGCTGTTAAAATGCATTTAAAAACTTAACCGAATCAAAGGGTTGATCAAAAGTTTACCCAGGTTATTGCTCTATGTGCCATGGTGGAGTTATTTTATCTAGTTCGTTTTTGTTTTTGTACCTGGAATTTGTTTATATATTCCAAATATGACTTTATGTAATTGTCTACTTTTGTTGACTAGAATCTACCCTTTCAGAGATTGCCGGGTCTAAATCTACATCTGGAGGATTGAATCCTCTTCATTGGTCACATACATGTAAACACACAGTGAAATTTGACATTTAACCCATCTTAGTATTATGAGCAGTGGGCAGCTATTGTATATACAGCGGGTCTGGTGCCTTGCTCAAGGGCACCTCAGCAGTGACCAGGTGGGGACTTGAACGGGCGACCTTCCGGTTCCCAAGCCAAGTCCTAACAGACTGACCTGCAACCCCATGTGTTGTGTCACATTTTCTGCTTACTTTGTCGAGTCATGGTTCATGGTCATTGTTCTTATTTAGTGACACAGCATTGGCATACATAAACATGAGGCAGTGATAAAGCATCTCCCAAGTCTTCATGATTTGATTATCCACAGAACCGTCCAACTCCGGAGACCTGGCCTGACATTCGGTCCCCTGGTTGACACAAGCTTACTGTTGGCCCTCTACATGTCATGCATTTTAATTCACGTTTTTTGGAAGTGTCTTTTCGGGAGCTAATGGGACCCAATTATATTCTTTCTATACACTTACGGTCGGTCTCCTGCCACTGGTTACTCCAGACCAAATGAGCAGAGACAATTATGCTATTATACTTGCATAATACAATTAGACATGTCTATTGAATTGCAGAAGTGTGATTTGCCTTGATCAACCAACCTCAAAAAATTGCAAAGGGTGCTGTCTCTTCATAGTCCTATTTTATATTAATCAGTTTTATCTTTTCTACTTTGCTGGAGCATGACATGACAAATATATATTTATCTTGCAAGAACATCATTAATACTCCCATGCAGTATTCTTTGTAAGTCTTACAAGTACAATCTAATATTGATGCACAGTTGAGGCTCAACCTCTCCACTTCCAAATAGGCAGCTCAACACTAGACAATACTTTCTATCAGAATGTTCACCCATGCTAGTTGATTCAACAGCATGTTGATATCTACAACCCCAACTCAACTCCAATCCATTGGGTTAGTGTACTGTACCATATGCTCTGCATGGTGGCATAGAAGTACAGACATTGGGGATTACAGGTTTAATTCTGCCTCTACTTTACCTGCCAGTGTTTTGCTCATACACCCCATATCGGCTCTTAGTGCAATTATTTATCCAATAATACCATTAGCCGAATGGCTTTTATGGCACGACTTATGTTGTGTTGTGTGCGTTTGAGCGTACTAGCCTTCGGATATGCTGTGTGACGCCGTTAGCTTGCGCTCTCTGGTGAACTGTCATTCTTTCTTTATGGCGAAAGGGAGGCATTAGATAGTTAGAGAGACAGTTAAAGCGGGCGCCACAGTGTCATTGGTTGCAGGGACTACGTGTGAAGGCAGACAGCAGGCGAGACACTTCCTTCGAACACTGTCATGCAGAGAGGAGCCCCATGCAGGAGTGGGCTGGACGGCCGCTGACTGGGAACACTATAAATAATCCAGCATATTTTGAAAATAACCCCCTCTGTAAATAAGGCATATCTGCCGCCTTCTACCATCTTGAAATGGATAGAATAGAATGACCGAGGCAGTAGGCGTGTTTGTAAAGAGCATTTGTTTAAAGGTCAAGATGTGTGCAGGAGCATTTGCAATCTGTTAGGGCTGCTAAACTTAAACTTAAAAGGAATAAAGTTGAATATTTATTAGAATCTTACTGATTTAAGTGCTGGCCACAGTTATGTAAGAATTGTTTGTTGTGAGGTATTGTTGGTCTGTACACCCCTGAGGCCTAAAGGGACTTGACAAGTCAGAATTTAAAGGAAGCAATGCCAACCCTCACAGCATTAAGCCTTCAGACTGACAACAGAATGCTCTTTGTGTCCTACTCTACACAGGATTTATTGACCCATTTCTGGACAACCGACTTGAAGCAGCAGTTCTGCTGCCTTCCCAATAAATAAATTACTAAATACAAAGAAATAAAAAGGACACAGCATAAAAAGGGGGGAGAGAAAAGAAAAGGAGGAATTTAGAGTTTAGTTTAAAGCATTTCTCTAATCTTTTGGTATTGTGCAGAACACAACAATTCCACTAATTGAAAGAAGAAGGCTCCATGATGATTATCACACAATCAGACAGTCCAAGCACACAGTGCATTCAGTGTGCATAGAAAACTAAATCCATACAAATGGATTTAGCGAAGACGATGATAGAGGCTGCTTTTCTCTGACTCCCAATGCATGGCCAACCCATGGTAGAGTATAAGGGAAGCAGCTTGGCCGGCAGTAAACAGGTGTTGGATGAAATTAAAAAAATGGTATGTTGTTTCTGTTTGCATAATCTAATTAAATTGATTCATGCTTTTGACTGGGCCCAAGTTTTGGCTCTAGGACCCGCACTGACAAGGAGACCTTTCGGGGCTGTAAATATATGATTAACCATCATATATAAAAATTCAATTTGCCATAGGGCACCGTTAAGTCGCCAAGGGTACAGTAATATATGAGAACGTCTCATTATTAACGCCGTTCTCCGGACTCAGTCACGCTGGTGGAATCCAAGGAGGACAAAGTGGGGACAGCTATATTGACAGTGACATTAAACCATGGAATGGAGGATGGAGATCATTCCCCACCGATCATAAATGACCACTATACGGGACCGACTGACTTATTTATGCGGAGCAAGTAAGTGGTTGCTTGGCTTCGTAAAGGAAGTTGTTCCATCCACCCCCCCGCAGCACGCCACTTGCTTCCCGGGTATAAAAAAAAAAAAAGGGATTTGCTGCCGAAGAGTTCCCCACAATCCTCGCCTATGTGGGATTACGTAGGCTAATCCTTACTTACATCTGAAGCACACCAACAAAAAACGTGCAGTCACCTCCTCGCACAGACAAACTCCTTTTTCCTAAGTGAAATACGTGGGACTTTTGTTTGTTTGTCATTGAATGAAGAAGTGCCATTGAGGGCGCTAACCTGGAGGATTTGGCGAAAAGCCCCCCTGTAGGAGGATAATCCGAACGGTGCGGCGACCCGCCCCGGTTTGAAATCCACAGGCAGCCCCACAGTACCTCCCCCCCTACCCCTCTACCTCGCCCCTACCCCCCTTGTACCCCTGCCACGCCCACTCACAGCAAGGTGCTGTCAATTAGGACACATCCCCCCCCCCCCCAACCCCCTCCTCCCTTCCATCTCTGCATCAGCGATGCTGGCGGGGGAGGAGATAGCTTGCCACTTCCATCTGTTCTCTCCTCCATCTGTGGTAGAAAAAACATAAACAGTGGAGGAAGAAACCCGGGTCTCTTGCTGTGACGTGGGTGAGCAGCCCCCCCCCCCCCCCCCGACTGTCTGATTAAAAAGAAAAGAAGCCCCGACAGAGATACCAACCATAGCCCGCAGATTATATAGTGGCCTGCTATGTCGCAGCATCTTCCGCTCCTGGGAGACTGTCTGGAAGCGTGGATGGCCCCCTCCACCCCCCTACCCATCCCCTACCACCATCCCCCCTCATCCCGCAACCAACCCCCCCCTGGCGGGCCGACAAACACAGCCACCAGCCACAACAACAACAACAACAACAACAACAGCAAAAACATGCCCCCGAGATATCGCCCTGCCAACCTTTGATCGACTGTCATGGAGACGGCAATAACAGAACACGGACGGGTAAAGGTGTCTTTATGTTGAGGGTTGTGTGTGTGTGTGGGGGGGGGGGGGTTGGCTGTGTCATCCAAGCTGTCATCAGTGAATTAAAGTGAGGAGCTTCTTCTGAGCTGAGGTGCCGGATGCCCTTGAGGACTCGAAGGGGCTTCACTCAGACTCCCTTGGAACCCCCTGTGTGTCTAATTCCACTCACTCTACTCATCCTTGGGGGGGGGTTGAGTTCATGAATAGAGGAGGGATCCCCCACCATGTGCCTTTGCAATGGATAGTGTCCTTTTTTAATGTCCTTTATAAATATTTACAAAGTGTTTATTCAGAGCTGTCAACTGCAACGTCTCAATTAAGCCTAATTTGTTTATGCAGCTGCCGTATGCTAGCATTTTAGCCCAGTGAATTACAAACAAACTGAAAAAGCCAAGGGTAAAAAAAATCCCTTAGACCAATTCTTCTGAGAGTCCTGAACCGAATACACAGACTTCTTCTCATTTATTGGGTCGAACACTTTGTCATGCAAATTCACTTTTTAAAATCGAAAAAACTGACTTCACGTTACACATACACACACACACACACACACTTCTACACACACACACAACCACACACACACACAACCACAAAATGCTGTATACGACACTTTGAGGCACTGGAAAGTGCGCTGGAAAGTGAGACGTAACCTCTCGTGGCGTCCTTCAGCTTCTCCCATCTGGGCTCATGCAACACTCCCTGTTTGCTGTAATTACCCAGTCAATCCCATTTGTCTCCGCCTGCACCCGTTCTAAAGGTCCAGTGTGGTAGATTTACATGTAATAACATAATATAGGAGTGAAACGGTGCGTGTGTTTGCTCGGTATACCAGGGGGTCTGCGGGGGGGGGGGGGTTACGTGTGTTTGCTCGGTGAACGCACCGCGAACGTGAACCGAGATGAGTGTGTGGGGGGAGGTTGGGGGGGGGGGGAGATATCGCCAAAGTTAAGTAAAGTGATGCTCAAGTCTGAGGTGTGTAGTAGTCACTTGAGACACCGGTTGGATAGCGCCATGCCACCCCCCCCCCCCCCCCACCCCCACGGTAGGTCGGGCGCTTCTTAAAACACACACCATCCGCCGCTGTGGCTCAAAACATTCTGGTGTTATGGACTATAAGCGCAAACTTTTCGAAGCCAGAAGCCCACCCACCCCTTCCCCCCCCTTTTCACCACATAGGAAAAAAACTAAAACAACAGAGCAGGTGGTCTCAAGTTGAACACGTTGATGAGACGATTGGCAGGACAGTGAGAACAAAAACGGCTACAACTTCTGGAGCCAGTTCAGGCAACAAAATGCGTCTGATTCCGGTAGGGTCTCAGAGATATGAGCTATAAGAGCCTTCTCTTTACACTACTACTTCCCATAGGGGCTTGTCAGAAAAGCCTTTTCTTGCGCTAACTCCAGACAGTTGGACGTCGTCTAAAGCTTACAGAGAGCTGCCTTATTTTAAAGGCCTAATACAGCAGACTGGGAGCTAAAAGGCCCAGTCATTCATGTTGATGTTGAAAAATATTTGGTATAAGGCGTTGCTGAGTGCTACATGATGCTGCTGATCTATGCATTCCTTCGTTGTTAAAGTAGTGTTAAAATGACTATTTTGTATTTTATGTTCTAAAGTTGGCACTGGTGTTTTGTTTGCTGCTGAAAGCCGGAGTTGTCAACTGCGTTATTCGTTAGTAATCATTCTTTCATATAATCGTTATTACATTATAACACACACACACACAGACACACACACACACATACACACACATACACACACACAAATAGGAGATCTATGGAACAGGAAATCCACACCCACAGACCCACAGTGGGATTTATACACATCTAAAAATCCTTCTCTCTCCCTCTCTCCCTCCCTCCCACCCCTCCCTCCCTCCCCTCCCTCCCTCACTTCCTCCTCCTCTCCCTCCCTCCCTCACTCCTTCCCTCCCCTCCCTCCCTCACTTCCTCCTCCTCTACCTCTCCCTCCCTCCCTCACTCCTTCCCTCCCCTCCCTCCCTCACTTCCTCCTCCTCTCCCTCCCTCCCTTCCTCCCTCCCTCCTCCCCTCCCTCCCTCCCTCCCTCCCTCCTCCCCTCCTCACTCCTTCCCTTCCTCCCTCCCTCCCTCTCTCCCTTTGAATGATATCTTGTGAAAAATCGTGTCTTCCGAAAAAAGACCGCCCTATGCTGTACAGTGGTTGAGTCACCCATTCACATGACCCATGTTGCCCACCTGTATGAAGGTATTTCTTTATTGCTCTCTATTGGCAGAGTGAAGAGCACCTCTTCAAACCATTGTACGTTTCTACAAAAGGGCACCGATCTCATGGTGAATGACCCTTACTTCTATTATATAGCAAAGCATAGTGCCGCATTGTGACCATGTAACTCGGGATTGTACGAGAAACCGTGCAAAAGCGTGGCGGCAAAAATACTTCATTAATTTCCCTGGGTGTTTATGTTATAGACGATGGCGACGGAAAGCGGTGTGAAAAAATGACATGTCACGAACAGAATCCCTCTTGGCATGGGTATTAGAGCAAACTAAGCCGATAACTCGAGTGCCCTCATCAACAAACAGAGCATGGCGGAGCTTAGTCGCAAATTAGCTAGACTAGGAAGACGAGGAACCGCTCTGGAGGTCCTACTCCAACAGTGTGTGAGGTATCCGCTCCAGCCTGCACAGAACGCGTTAGCGGGGGGCTACGGATCTCTACCCCCCCATTCACGCACACACACACACACACACACACACACACATGCACGCACACACACAGTGAAACAAACACACACGCACACAGTCAAACACACACAGACACACACGCACGCACGCACACACGCACGCACACAGTCACACACACACACAGACACAGTCAAACACACACACACACACACACACGTGCGCACACACGCACGCACACTCACACACGCACACACGCATGCACACAGTCACGCACACACACAGACACAGTCAAACACACACACACAAACACACACACACACACGCACACGCGTGGAGCCAGCTTCTCTGTGGTCACGGCTGTTCCAGGGGCAGGGTTGTTTGTACAGCGTGCCGCTTGCGTAGACGTGCCAAAGTCAGCAAACACCATGCCCCGTTTTCCCTAGACCCGCCATGCTGAGCACGTCCCGTCCCCCCCCCCCAACACTACCCAGTGTTGGTTCCAATCAATGGACTGCAGGAAGCCAAGGGGCCGGGACTGGTGGGGCAGGGGGGTGGTGAAGCAGTGCCTGTGTGTGTGTGTGTGTGTGTGTGTGTGTGTGTGTGTGTGTGTGTGTGTGTGTGTGTGTGTGTGTGTGTGTGTGTGTGTGTGTGTGTGTGTGTGTGTGTGTGTGTGTGTGTGTGTGTGTGTGTGTGTGTGTGCGTCTGTGTGTGTGTGTGTGTGTTGAGGCTTCTGAGCAAGGCAGACAGGCAGTCTTATTGATCAGGAAAGGGGGGGTTGGGTGGGGGGTTGGGTGGGGGGCGGAGACGGAGACGGATCCAACCCATTCAGAACTCTGGTAATCTGTTTCAGTGGCTCCTCCACTGGGTTCTGGCCTACATTACAGTGACAAGTAAACAGAACTTCTGAGCGGAAAAGCTCCAACACCAGCCTTTCTTCTCCTCCCTCCCCCCAAAACCCTACCCCCCATCCCCCACCACACACACACACACACACACACACACACACACACACACACACACACCCTGGTCTCACCGAGTATTGGGGTCCCGCTTCCTCTCCTCCAAGCTACTCATGTGTGCAAGAGTGTCAAATTTTTTCGCTAACGCTAACACGATTAATTAATAACTGGGCTGCAATTTCGAGTCCTATTTTGGGGTCTTGTGGCAGAAAAGGCTTCTGCTGGGTGTCTCAGTTTTGTGTTCTCAGCTTAGAGCGATTAGTGTGTGTGTGTGTGTGTGTGTGTGTGTGTGTGTGTGTGTGTGTGTGTGTGTGTGTGTGTGTGTGTGTGTGTGTGTGGTGTGTGTGTGTGTGTGTGTGTGTGTGTGTGTGTGTGTGTGTGTGCTGGGTGATGTGTGAGGGGTATTTTTAGGAGGTCCACTGTGGCTGACTTTGTGATGAAAGTCTATGCAGCCTTACACACCCAAGTGACTCCGAGCAGTAGGTCCTCCAGTAGACTTGTTTGCTTTGGTTTATTTACTTTCACATTTCTCCGATATTTGATATGGGAGTCATTCAGTGAATAGCGAAAGGAGAAGTTCGACTGATTAATGAGTCTGGGCACAACATTAGCAAGCGTACACACATAATTGATTTTTTTGCTTGAATATAGCTTGCCAACTTGCACATTGCAATAACCCATCAGGAATGACTCAAGCCCTCCATACCCTCATGATATACAAAGTATATTGCATGAACAAAACAAAACATGCATAATGAGATTGCTTTGGATAACACCACTTAAAAAAGAAAGCCAAGGTCTAGGACTCACATAGAATCATCAAAAGGAGGCCCAGCACGGAAATGTTCAAGATACATCCGCACCCCCACATGCTTTCTATTGGTTGGCAGCCGGCTGAAGGAAGCACCTGACTTGACTAACGCTTCCATGAGAGATCGGGTCTAGACGGCCTTTACCTATCTCCGATATTAATCTAGATTTAATGTAGCATGCACCACCTCCGGATGTGATTTTGACGGTAAACAGTGGTTTACGTCTCCCGTAGCACTGTGGTAGACGGAGAAAACAACATCTCTCTGCATCATAAAGTTATGGTCATCAAAATGACACTAATAAACCGCCTCTCATGTACAGAAGCCACGAGGGGGACTGTTATAAAACAGACGAGAATCAAGACCACTCAAGGCGAATATCACAGCGGCTAATGATACCACTAAGGTGTTTATGACAACACTGCACAACACTACAACTCCGCGGCATAGAGCCGTCAGCGATACACCAGCCAGCGACTAAGCAGCACAGCCCTGTCACATACAGAGGTTGTGTTGAGACATCGACAGCAACAAGAGAAGATCAGAAAGTCTTCCGGGTCGAGCGTGGGAACGGATGAATCGGCGCTGCATGTTTCGCACAGAGCAAACACGGATCACACAAAGGCAATCTTGCGAGGCAGGTATTTACCGACACCTTCGATTCACCTCCCATGTTGCACACATATTGTCTGCCCTTCTCAATATTCTACACATCAAACCCACCGGATTTTAGGCAGATTACGTATGTATTATAAGAAACAATACAAAAAAAGAAGGCATGGAGGAATGTAATCAAAACCAGCATCTGTGAAGATGAAGGATGAAGGACAAAGTTGATGGCATTTCCAAGTTTAAAAAAAACCAGGTAATTAGTGCGAAAGATGGAAGAGAAATTACATTTTATCCTTGGGGATTGGTTCTTAGATTGGATTAGATAAGGGAAAACAGAAATGATAGCCAGTTGTGTGTTGTTTATGAGGGGGATGTTGTTTTGTGTGCAGCTGACAGCGTCAATAACCAATAACTGCGGCAATGAACTAACAAGGTGAAAAAAAAAAAATCAATTTTCATTTCATGGCGATTTCTTTTGCAATAGGAATAATACATTTGAAGTTGAATTTCAAGACCATAGACATCTTATGATGTTGACTTCTGATCGCCTCATGCCAGAGCAGCTAAATACCTCATTGCCCCCCACCCCTCCGCTTCTAACCCAAGCTTGCAAGAACCATGACGTGCACACATACGCACACACACACACAGTCAAACCCAGTTAAACACACACACACACACACACACACACACACACACACACACACACACCCATACACCCACGCCAACGGAAGAACATTAGTGTGCCGCATGCAACATTAGCGTATGTGGGGGCTAGCAGCTAATGCCGTGCGTCTGATGGTGTGTCTACACTGTTGACTCCGGTACACAAGCAAGAAGGAGGTGGAATGACCCTGTGTGCGTGGCGTCCCCGGCTCACAACGCCGGAAACCTTGCACGCACGAACGGTGCGCTTATTACATTCTGGTAGTCAAATGAGTCATTTTTCTTTCCATGGGCTCCGCGATGATGAAGGAACGCGACCCGAGGGGCCCGCCTGCCAAAGCGGTACCGACGACGACGAAGCCTTGCGTCCCTGATAATGGGGCCCCCAACTAAATGTCATGCCAACTGGCAGCATGTACTCTGTATGTGCTAATGATTTGAAACCTTTCATCTTCTCTCTCCCCCGAGGAACGGATCTCCTCTACGTGCTCCAACCCCCGCCCCCCATGGACCGAATGGTCCATGTCGGATCAAAGCTCCTTGGACCAAGCAGCCCCAACCCCCGGGGTGGTGTTCATAACCCATTAAGGGTCTCCCCTCCTTTTCATGTACCGAGGCTGTCTGCGTAGCAGACTAAACGGGTGACGATAACACACAGTGTTTGGATCACGCACGGATACAGTTAAAGTAGCGGACCCATAATTAGCGCTATGCGTGACACACTGTGTTACGTCTTACCACGACACCTCCGCGGCAAAAGGGGATCTGTAAGGATAGCTGAGCCCCACCTCCATCTCCAAGGACATGGGGTGCGCGAGTGTGGTTTTGTGCACACTGCAACCCCCTGCAGTGTAGGATTGGCATTTAGTTTGCCCTAGAAGAGGGAGAGGCCGCATGGGACTCATGGGCCAAATCGCGCGGGTCACACGCCCCCCCTTTTTTTTTTAAGCAATAACTTCAACACCGCGCACCTACTACCACTACGTGACTACTATGTGACCTGTACATTATTTCCTGATTTATATTATATTAGGCAGCCTGGTAAAGCTGTAAGAACAGCCATGGTTCACTGGCTTCCTGCACTATACCGGGTACTCTCCATTACATCGATATAGCTGTAATTATACTGGTGCCACGCTGCCGGTGCACGGTGAACTTTAGCAGACACACAAAGACAGAGACGAGAGAAAGAAGGACAGAAAGAAACAAAGAGAGACACACAGAGAGGAAGTAGGACAAAAAAGAAAGAAAGAAAGAAAGAAAGAGAAAGAAAGATATAAAGAATTCATTAATATAATTTATACAATACAAACACCTACTTACTTGCTTTGATTTTTGATTTTACACCCGATAAAAATTACTGTATTCGAATATATTCCGCAAATTATGTTACAGCCGAAAAGGTAATTCAAAGCTACGATGTCCAATTAAATAAAGTAGTATTGGCAGCTGCTGACCTAAATACTAACCACACTAATTCAGTCTGCAACTAAGCTATTTCCCTTCACCTCCACACAATCACAACAATGGTTGTAACAATTACCACAACACATCAAACGGTGGTTACGACCTGAATTCATATTAACTTATTAACACTGATTCCAAAGTGGATTCACCATGGAGATCAAAATGTTCCACATAAACGGTGAGCGGGATACTTAGTGCTGGAATTCCAAAGCAACTTAAACCAGTTTATATGCCAGTCTTGCACCGTGGTAAGTATTAGCATATAATCCAGCCGGTGTCTTACAACCAATGGAGCATGAATGAATCATTATCTTTACGATGAATTGTCGGAACGAGGGAATTTAAATGTTTGACTTAGAGCCTCTCAGAACTGTAGCTATCGTCGATGTTGATATTTGCTCTGCAATGCGTGTTAAAATGCACCGTTTGATGAGTCCTCCCCTCATCTAGACCTTGTTTTCTCAGTGTTGCCGTGTTGAAGCGGCTGTAGGTTGCGGTAGGATTCCAGAGTTGTAAATATAGAAAGCAGAAAATAGCAGGAGAGCAATATTTTTGAAAAGAATAAACAACTGAAAAAACAACAACAACCCTGTGATTGACGGTCTAAAATCTAAATAGTGTCACACAGAGGAGGCAGGCAACGCAGGCAACGCAATCAACACAGTCAACTCAACAGAGAGAACAGACACTCTCACAGAGCAGTATACTCAGTGGTAGCGGACGGATGGGCTAGTAGAGCATTTCTAACTAATTACACCCGAATGATGGCTATTCAATCTTACCTACCACTCCTTTTATGTTACACATCTGATCTGACATTTCAAATAACAATGCTTCATTATCCATGTGTTATATTAGTGGGTTGCTAAGAAGGAGTTCTAAATAAACTAGAAACAAAGGCACATCATCATCATGTCGGTTTCGGAGTGAATCTGCCCGAGCTCTGGATAATGATTGATTATATTTAAAGACTGTGCTCGATCTCACATAAATAAGCCATGCCAACCGCATTTCAGCGAGTTTAACAATAATGGTTGAGGGTGACATGATTAAAAATAGATACACATCCATAATCTTCTCATGGAATAAGAAAATGGATGCATTAGCTATGGGTTAACTTGCATTTAGCATAAAGAATTAAAGAACAAGCAGTAGCATGAATTAACGATTCAATGAGATGCAATCCATGTTGGGATTTTGAAATGAGATTTGAGGGAGTTGCGTGTGGAACATTCCACAAAATACAAAACAAGGCATCCCAACAGCTTGAGCAGTTCAGACCCCACACAACCCTTCTAAACACACATGCAAACAAACACACATGCGCACACACACACACGCATGCATGCACACACACACGAATGCATGCACACACGCACGCACACACACACAGGCACACACACACGCACACACACATATGCACACATGCACACACACACAGGCACAAACACACACGCACACACATGCACACACACACACACACACACACACACACACATGCACACACACACACTCACACGCATACATGCACACACGCACACACACACGCATGCACACACACACACACACAGGCACACACCACCACACCACACACTCACACACATGCACACATGCACACACACACACCACCACAGCACAACCACACGCACACATGCACACACACATATACACACACACGCATACATGCACACACGCACACACACACATATGCATGCACGCACACACAC